>CM077513.1:6591938-7184438 GCA_039654745.1 Houttuynia cordata | reverse complement strand
TGTGTAATGCTTTCACAGAATGGAAGAGGGAGGAAGAAGATAAAGTGAAGGAAAAAATCAGTACAGAAAAACCAGTTTTTCAAGACTTTATAGAAATTCCGTTAAAGGCCCGTTGAAAACACCGTTTCCCGTTGAACGGACGCGTCCGTCCGTTAACGGTTATAAGAAAATAAACCGGACCCATTTTGGTTGAACCAAAATAATTAGAAAACCAAACCAATTGAATTTGTCCCAAAATAATATTATCATGTTGACCCAACCCAACCCAACCCAACCGAACCGAGCCAAGCCGGACGGACGGCGGCCGCGGCGCTCGCGCGCGCGGGTTAGCCCACCTAGGTGCATGGGTCCAACATCTCTCTCCCCCACAAAAGTGGGGTGGCCCTTGGGCCTAACTTATAAGGCCAACCTTGGACCTTATATACCATCCACAACCCATCTTTGGTGTGGATGTGGGACTATTCATCCTTCACCCAATTCACTCATTCATCTCATAGTAAGTGGGTTTTAAACATGGGTTAGTTCTCTCTCTTTAATACCCAATTATGGGTTATAACTAACACCCACTTCTAACACTTAAAAGGAAAAGCCGATTTTTATATTGATTCGGTATATTGAAATGGTTACTATTTTACTATCTGTATAGTGAAAACAGTGGCTTCTTAGGATTTATGCGAATTGAGTGCTTGGCTTTTTATGTTTCAAAAGAACACTCTGATAAATTTTATGCATACATATATACATACTCGCATAGATACCATGTTCTGGGATGCTGAAAAGAGTGCTTTTTGAACGGATAACGCATGAATTTGATGAATTCATGGAGTTGTAAAGCTCGACATTTTCAATTTGCTACCGACACCCACGTATAGGTCTGTATATAAAGTACTCTTCGTAGTTACCTTCATCTACTCTGTGTGGGATGCCATGGCCAGAGTGTTGTTAATAAAATTGATGGATTATAATTAATGGAAAAGTATTGAACTTAACTAATGCTCCATTTATATTTTCCAGGGTTCTCAAGTTCTTCGTTTTATAACATTTTACTCAGCCCATCTTCCTGGTCCCAACTATAACTGTCATGAGGTATACATTTGTCATGCAAGTTAAATGACATGGATCAGATAGATTTTTCTAGTTTGCATGTGCTGTCAAGAATACATCCTTAAGATTGTCATCCGTATTTCTGTTATCCATTTACGGGGATCAAAACTGTTTGATTGCTGAAGTAATCAAGAAGAACTGCTAGATTGCTTCATCCAGATAGTGTTTGGGGGTTTTGTTGCCAATTATAAGTGGCACTCTTTTCTAACCCCTGAACAATCTGCTTTATGCTTATTTGTCAGCCCTCGTGATCATTTTAGCATCTGTATATCTGCAGTTCAATGGTGTATTATATGGATGCGCCACTCATTTTTTCATCTCACGTGATTTTTACACTTGTTCCAACCTCACTTATCAGATGCAAGGAATTCCGTATCGGATATCGGTAAAATATCGGTCGACCAAAGAGATAAAATATCGGAAATATTTGTAAAAAAATATTGGTGGTCGAAAAATAGTTTTTACCATATATTTTCACAATCTAACTTCTAAAATGAGTTATACTAATTTAAACAAAGCATAGATTTCAAAATATACATAAAAATACATATTAGGATGGGAAACAAACGGGAAAACTGTTTTTTTTCCTCTTTTTTAAAAATATTTTTGTTTTTAAAAATGGCAAACCTATATATCAGCGATATTGTAAAAAATTTGAAAAACCGATATTTGTCCGTATCGATTTATCGGGTGGGACCTGATATCGATATATCGCCGATACGGAATTCCTTGATCAGATGTATGGCACACACAATTAATTTAATTTATCAAAAATTTGTCTAGTGTTGCCTTATTACACGTCAATGAAATGTGTTGTCTCTTGTCTACCACAAGAAATTATTGACTTGTTTTGTAGATGAGTGATGAAGTTTAACATGCTATCATGGAAGCTGCCTTGTGATTTAACAGCACTTTGACTTGCCAGCCAAAAAACGTTTGTCGCGTGCTTTTCTGTTCAATTTTGTGAGGAGAAATTTTCAGCTCATGTTCAACTGCTTGTATGCTACCTGAATTATGAAGCAGATTGTGTGGTCAATTTCCATTATTGAAGGCCTCCTGACAATAGCTTCTCGAGAATACTACACTGTTGTTGTTGTCGCGTAATTCCTAGTTTATACGTGACAATTTTATCTTCTCTCGAAGTTCATTGGCGGTTGAATTGATTTGATTGCTCAACGGCTTCATCAGGTATACCAAAAATGAAAATTGTTCTATTTTCGACTTCAAAATATTTAAGCTGTTAAAAAGAACAAGGTCAGCTTCTTATATTCTAACAATTCTTTGTTTGGCAAGTAAATTCTAACAACACTGCTGAACAAAACAGTATCAGTTCGTCTGTGAGACCAGTCACTTGTGGTAAACCTGGAAGCCTCGTGCTTAACCACTTCTGGCGGCAAGTCACCTGTTGGACTAGAATCAGAACTCACAGCGCCAGCTTGAAGTAGGCCCGCGACCAAACTAGGTGAACAACTCTCCAGCCCAACAAACATCCAGGACGTGATCTCATCTCAGCCAGATAAGCCTATCTGGCTATCTTTGCTTAGACATTAGTCAACCCAGCCAGTGTACAGATCCTAATGAGTATAACAAGGTGTGATCCCGAAATTATGTACTCCCTCCGTTCCAAAATATTGTATACATTTGGAAAATTTCAATGTTCTAAAATACTGTGTACATTTTGGCTAATCACGTGACTCCTATTTCCTGCTTCTTCTTCTTTTTTTCTCTGCAACTCCCACCCTTTCTCTACATCGTGCAAAGCCCTCTCTTCATCAAAATTCCCTCTTCTTCTCCTTCTCCGGCAAGCTACTCCCCGACGACTTTACTATCCTCGACTCTCAAGTCTCGCCCTTCTCGACCTTAACCCTCCATCGCAGGCTCCTCGATACTCCGCCGACTGCCCCTTCCGCCGTCATGGTGTGTGCCCCTGTAGTGATGCCTGCTCGTCCGGGTCCCCTGCCGGTAACTGGCACCGGAAACCCACTGGGAACCCGCACAGCTCCGACATCCTTGCCAACAGCTCTGTTCACGGCAGAGCACTCAGTGAGAGAAGGATAAATAGCAAAAACCCCCTTGGCACATGCCCTTCTCAACCTTAGCCCTCCATCGCAGGCTCCTTGGTGGCGGCGGAGATGAGAAGATGGCGGGAGGCAGTGAAGGCCGGAATGGAAAAGTTGGGAATTTTGGGGATGGAGTGAAATAGGGCAGTGCAAAGAAGTTCAAAGCAGTGGACTTGGCTCCTGTGAATGCAACCAAGGAAGTATCTACTTCAATATTTACATCATCCCAGAAGGTTAAGTTCAAGGAGACTTATAGTTGCAGATCCCTTCCTTTAGGGAGAAATTGATGACAAAAGCAGTTCCTGGGCATTGCACTTCCCTTGGGATGTGATTTCGTGAACTGTTGTTGTGTTGTTTATCTATCGAATCGAAAGTTGTTCTCTCCAGCTTTTAGCTGAATAAAAGCTCGTCAATTTATTGTGGAAACATTGTATCTGTCTCTGTTAACTAATGAGCATGTTCAAACATTATTTGCAGTATTATTGACATATGTGATGTATGTGGTAAAACATTGATACAGGGCATGATCATTCCAGTTGTTAAATTGTATGAATGATGGATGATCTTTTTTTTCCTTAGTTGCAGTGAGTTAGCCGAGATAAGTTTCGTGTTGTTTGCTCGTGTTGTTTGCTTGTATTTGCTATCAACATGAAAATTGTATGGTTGATCCATGGAGATAATTTTGAAACTCCTTGGTGTCTACGTGATTCATTAGCTTCTTGAGTCTTCTTGTTTTTATGATTACCTCATTCCATTTAATGTCATAACTGATGAATCTATGGGACATTGGTCAAATGTATCAGGGTGGCAATGAACAACTCTCGTTTATTGCTTATTGGTGCCCTCCCTTCCTGATGCATTACCTCCCTCTCAGACAATGTTTAATTAACTACTCTGTTATTTTAAAAGCTTGGAACATTGAAAACAATTTATTATCATGTTCTCTCCATTGTTTCACATATTTGTCTCATTGAAACAGCACTAAATAGTTCGTGAAAGACCGTATAAACGATTAGTCATGGCCTTTGTTTTAATCATTTAAGTTGGTCATGGGGTCTCATTCTGTTAGTGTATATTGTGAGGGTGTGTGAGTCTCAACTTGAAAAAAGAGGAAAAAAAATATGTTACTGTAGCTTAGACTTGGCATTGTGAAGGCCATAAAACCTGTTTTATTTCAAAAAAAAACGTGAGTAAAGAGAATATTAGTTGAGTTACTAAAGTCTGTGATAGATAAACTAGTATAGCATGAATGACCCGGGATCTTTTTAAGCACCAACCCAAGGAAAAACTGTATATGACCAACCATTCTAGTTAAAACTATACAAAAAAGTTGAAATCCTACTACATTCTTTTGCCTTACATTCTCTGTTCCTTCTCCTCCCTTGCGTCGACCTCCTCAACCTCACAATATGGTCTTTTGATGTAAATTTTAATATGATTCTCGCAAGCGCACGAATCTAATGCAGAATAGTGGCTACGAGGTCGATCCCTCAGAGACTTAGTAAGATATTCAACCTAATTCTAGAGTATGTAGCAAGTAGTAATGAAATGTAAAGTTCTAATTTTTATTTTCTTTTTAAGCAATTAATTGTTCAACTAAACTAAAAACTCAGAAATTGACCAAACAAAAGATAAAATAATAAAGAAAAATCCTGTTTGCTGCTTTCAGTCTGTCTGTAATCCTATCCTGCTTTGCTCTCTCCTCCACCTTCAGCAACAGTCTCTCAACTGCACGCCTCAACCGATCTGTTCTTTCTCTCGAATAGAACAGACAGTCCCCAATTCCAGCCAAAACAAAGCTTCTTTCCCGTGTTGACTCAGCACCTCTTTGTTGCCACAGACAAACTGTGCCTTCGAGAACTCCTCTCGTCCTCACTCTCTCCGGCAATAGTTCTTCCCAAATCCAACGCCAGAACAGAGCCCTTTCTTCCCTTCTCTCTGCCTCTCAACAGAACAGCCACCACCAACTAGTCTTCTGAGAACAACACCTTCCTCCTCACAGAACAATACCGTCCAGTCCTCTCCCGAGCATCACAGTGCTCTGTTGCTGCAAATAATTCCGGCCACCTCTGTAAAGCTTCCCTTTTTCGACCCCCTTCAGCACGAACAATCCAAAAGCCACCACCGAAAACAACCTCCTTTCTGCACAGCCGTGTCTCTCCCTTCTTCCACAACACTAAGCCACCTCCAGAACTGACCGAACACCCAAAACAGAGCAGCCCAGCCGTCCCCCGACACAGCCACCACCGAACAGACCCTTTCTCCTTTCCCTTCAGCACGAACAATCCCCTTTCACCGCCTCTGCTTCTCGACAGAGACTCCGCCACCACCTTCGACTCACCACAAAGCACAGCCGCAAAAATGAATCAGAGCCGCTCACTTTCGAACCGCCAGCCAGAGACAATTCCCCCCTTTTCTCTAACTGTTCTGTTTTTTTATAGGCGGCTAAGCCAACCAACATCCCCAAATCGAGCACGATTCCAAATTGGAACTTTCCAAAGCAAGAATTTCCCAAATCGAGACATTTTTACTTCTCTGTTCAAAATCCTCACTTCGCCGGTTTGTTTTTTTTCTCCGTCGCCGTCTCAATCCGCCGCCACCATAGCCTCGTCGTCGTCGTAGCCTCGCCGCCGAATCGCTGGAAACGAGACCCACCGCCGGAAACGACGTCGCGTCGCCTCCTCTTCCACCGGTGCTCAACTCTGCTCGAACAGAGCCTCCGAGCGAGGCTCTGTTCTTTCCTGTTCCAGGCGCCCGAGCCATCGGGCTCGGGTTGCTTTTGATTTTTCTTTTTTTTTTATTTAACCCGACCCAAATGCTGAACCGCTGACCCATTCTTTTCTCTTCTTTTTTTTCTTTTATTGGGTTAAAACCCGTCGTACCAACCACGTCCGTCGGATCTTCGATCTCTTCACACGAGCTTGCTGACGCGTATTTGTTAATCTGAAACATGGAGCTCTAAAATCTGCATAAATAAAAATAAATCGTAATTAGACGCATAATAAAATATAAATCTCATTAAAACCAATTAATGCATCTAAATAACTCAATTAAGCACGTTTATTCATTAAACTCCAAATTATTCACTTAACACATATAAACATTAATTATCCTTATTCTAACTAAAAATACAACTAACAAATAGGTAGAAAGGCATATAAAAATGTGTATATTTTGCATATATCATCTTTACCAACACTTGTATGGCTTCTTCTTCCATTTTGGATGCTTTTCTCGCTGTGGCCAATACCATCACTGCTTGATTGGCTAGGACTTGATTTGAGCTGACTTCGAACACACTGCCACTTATGATTAGTCTCTGATCTACAAGGCAAAAAGCTAAGAAGTATATTTGCTGCAATAGTATCACATCCTTCTTCAGCAGGATCCTCG
This sequence comes from Houttuynia cordata, assembly GCA_039654745.1. Lineage (NCBI taxonomy): Eukaryota > Viridiplantae > Streptophyta > Magnoliopsida > Piperales > Saururaceae > Houttuynia > Houttuynia cordata. The sequence continues at coordinate 7,177,881 of CM077513.1, read as the reverse complement.
GCATTCAGCATTGTGACAAGTCCCTCTTCAACAGTTTCCAATTTTGAGTTAACAATATTTGTAATTGATTATGTGGGTTTTTTCCGTTCCTCATTTGAAAAGACTTCTATATTCTCCATAACATCTCTAGTATCATAATGGAATGTTGAAGAACATCAAGAGTCATGGGTACACAGTTGAGATTCTCCTTTGAAGCCAAATTGAGCTTGGTCCATTTCAACGGAAATCTCCTGAGTAAAGTCCATTCTAATGCCATGATTTCCTGAATCAACAGTGCTATTTGACTTGTGAATTTTAGGAAAACTATAGTTATATGGACTTTCTGCTACATTGAACTCTGCAACTTTATGCATTGAAGAAGAATTATGTGAAGATCCAGATTTATCTTTTAGTTGCAATTCTAAGGAACATACTTTGATTTCCACTGGATCCTGTGGCTTTGAGAATTAAAACAAACCCACATGAGCATGACAAAACTTAAGGTGTGAGATTCATTATTCAATAATGTAAGAAGGGCCATATGTAGAATGCAGATACATAAATTTTACAAAACTCAGAAGACATGACATTATGAATAAAGGAGCATACCTGCAGTGGCAAAGGGAACATTTTGACTGAGTTACGGGTAATTTTGTATTCGTCATCAGCAGTGCTTGTCCTGGCTGAAAGCATATTATTGTACAGAAATTTTTGCAGTGTATCTTGTTTAAAAGCATGCTATTTGGTAGCTACTCCTTCACAATCCTTCGCCTCAAGTTGACATTCAAATTCATCCATATATTCTTCTGGAGGCTTTTCAAGATCAATTTTTCTAATTCTTCTCTTTTGAGTTTCTGGCAAATATTCATGTTCTTTGATAGCCCCAAACAGAAATTTCGGTGCTCTAGTTATTGTAAATCTATCAACAAGTGAACAATTGCCTTCCATATAATCTGATGAATAGAAGTTATCTTTTGTTCATGGTTTCCTTTCCAACACTAATATACGAAACTTCTATGTTTGGAATTCCATTTCGGTGACATATTATTCTCTCTATTTCTTCCATTGCTGATTTTTGGACATTATAGAGCCTGTGAAGGGCCTGGACCTTACATTCACATGATCTAGTCAGATGTATGGTAGTAAAAGAAATACTCCATAAAATGAGTAATTGGAAAACAAGAATATGAGTGTTTCATATAAAATGAATGAAGAAACTACATGCAAGTATTATCCGAAGGGCTATGACTACTTTTGTTTGCTTCAAAAATTGAATTTGGTCCTGCAAACCTTCAAATTACTAGGACTATGGTGATCAAACTAACATTGTTTTAGAGGCACTCTCAAAACAGTAAAAATATAAAAAGATTTTCTCTGGAACACGAAAGGAAGTAACTATAACAGAGTCTGTGTTGAGAACTAACGGCACTTTCCTTGGCCATCTCTTAATTGCAGTGATTCTGTGCTAGTCCTCAGAAAATGACTGAAATCATTTTAATTGATCTAAAAATTCTTTTGAGATTAGTCTCTTCCTGCAGATCAGAAATATGATATAAAAAAGATCATGCTTTTATCTTCAACATAAAATACTCCACGTTCCAAAATTTCCTCAACTTCACATTAAAAAATTTGATAACATATTAATCGAATATAAGCTCAAGCTAGTCTGAACCATGAACTTATTTCCAGAAGAACAATATTTTTGATGTCCACTTCTAGATGACAGATGCAGTCAGAAATAAAGGATCAAACCTGATCGTCGAGAAGATGAAGGGGTTTTAGAAGGAGGAGCGTGGATTGGGACCCAGAATCCTCCTTGGAGTCATCGCCATCATCATGTCCATATGGAGGAGTGGACTGCTTTTGTAGCTGTTCCTGCTCCATTGCGAGTGAAAGGGGAGGGGCGATGTGGGGAAGAGCATCCTCAGTAGAGTGGAAGAGAGTTGCAGGGGAAGTCGGAGCGGAGATCGGGGCGACAGAGAGAAGCATCTTCGGCTGAGAGGATCGGGGTGACATAGGGAGTGGCGGAGTAGGGGAATGTGGATGGCCGGCAACAGCGGAGAAGACGACTGAGATGAGGGTGATAGAGGAAGGGAGGGAAGTGAAAATCGGAGGAGACTCCAAAGGAGTGAGAGCTAGAGGAAGGGAGAAGAAATGGAACTGGAAATTAGGGAGAGGAAGAAGTCACGTGACTTCTTTGTGGGGCCTACGGTCTAATAAAAATGACATTTTTTCTAAATGTATACAGTATTTTAGAACGGAGGGAGTATTTTACATTAGTGTCCCGAAATCGGAGAGCTGCTATCCGAGCACGATACAACATCCTCGCTAGAAAAAATTGGAGCAAAATAAAAAATCCTCGCTAGAAACTAAGGAATAAGTATAGTAAGCTTCTAGCAAAAAAGTTACACTCCTACAAGGAGTGTGTTGTACTCCCTCTGTCTGGAATTAATAGAAACATATGGTTTTCCAAAATGATTATAAACTTTGATTTCTAAATTTTTCGAAAACCAAATGTATATCTTAATTCAGGATGGAGGGTTGCTACAGATAAAATACAAAAATTCATAACAATGCTAAATAAAAATAATAAGCCGTATAGTAACTTTCTTTTCTACCACAACTGTACCGTTGACCCTCGGGTTTTTCTGCAGTGCAAAGGGATTTACTTCTTCACAATCATTGTACCTTGAGAGTCTTTTGTACATCAAGTTGATAGAAAACAGATCAACTAGAGTCTCCTCGACAATCCTAGTCGTCTACTGAAAGCAGCCTGTTTGCTGTCATTTTGATTCAGCAGCATCCCAGCAGCCACAGGCCCACAAGTGGAAAGATGAAGGCGCTATTTTGTTTTTTGTTTTTTGCGATAATGAAGGCACTAGATTAGCTAGCAGGGTCCATGCCCTGAACTCGGATACTTTCCACATAGGGCCCGCTCGGCACCAAAAAGTACCCTTAATGATGGAACTATTGCATGATTCCCCCCAGCAATGAAAGTTCCGACGTGACGCCATACCAAATCGATAGTCTTATTATGTACTGGTCCCTGTAACTAGCCACATATACTTTTGTGCTAAGCCAATATTGCAAAACGAGACGTCCTCGTACATGGCATTCCTGATTGCACTGAAGTCTAAACCATTTCAATCCGGTTTCCATTCTGAACAGGCTAGGATTACCCTTGTCACACTAGTCGCCACTCACTGGGCACAGTGGGGTTGAAGTCTTGGACGAGCTGCCGCCTGTCCCCTTTCCTAACTTTCCTAATATCAAACCGTTAACATGAATGAACGATCAGTCTACTATTCCATATCACCAAACGTCCATTAAAAAACTAAGACTTCAGTCTGCTCACCAACCAGTACTTCTTTTCTGCATGTGACGAGATTCATGACATTTCCATGCCTTGGAAAACAGGCCTCTCCTGCGCAGTAGATCTATCTGTCTCCTCTGTATCCAGAAGCCGAGGTGTGTGGATTATAGGATCCAAAAGCTGATCTCCTCTTCAATGTTTTCCTTGCTTTATTCTTCACCACCCCTTAGCACCCTTTCTCACGTATTAAAGCCGCAAATAGCATAATTAAAGTTCCTAAGCATGTAGAATAAGTGTAAAAGTCGAGATATAGACAAACAGAAGTCTATCTTCCTGCAGTGCAGAGCCATTATGCTTTTATCTCTGCCATGAACTTGGCCTTATAATTGGACAAGAGCACCAGGCGAGGGGAGATGCCGGTGAGAAGGAGGCCGTGGACGAGACCGGGGGACGCTACCGCTCCGGCGTGGAATAGTTGCACGAAGCTTGACCAAGGGAAAGGAGGAACCAAGGTTCTGAAGCGAAACCAGAGCGATGGAGTTGTTGGAAGGAGGGCACGGAGACTTGAAGCGGATGAACATCCGAATCAGCTGAGGAAGACGAGATCGGATCCTCACAGAGTTTCTGCTCCTGCAGAGCATTGCAGAGCGTTGGTTGTCTGCAGGGATAACAAAATTGCAAAAGCACTGAGCAATGCCGCTGAAACCAAACCAAGCAATGTAGGGAATTGTGATGGCAATGAAAAAGGAGAAGAAAAGGAGGAGGAGGAGGAGGAGGAGGAGGAGGAGGAAGGAGATGAAGAGGCAGAGATGTATGATGTGAAAGAAATGGATTTGGCAGTGGAAGTGGAGCAGGTTGATCAAGTCCCACAGGAGATCCCGACAAATGCGAGCAAGGAGCCACCGGTCACTGTGGAACATCCATCTCTTGATCATCATCTTGTTAAACCACCTCCAACTCCCAGTAAGAAGACAGGCATTTTTTTTCTCTGCTACTAAATTGGACAGGTGAATCTGAGAATTCACTTATGCTGTTTTCAGCTCCTGTCGCGGAAGAAGCATGTCAGAGCACACTGATGACAGAAAGCAAGGTGGAAAAATGGGGTGAGCCTCTATGTTTTAACATAATTCAGCTCGACATGTCCTAGTCTACATTTTGATCAGAATTCCATTCTTCCCTTCTGCTCTTGCTGTTTCTAGATTTTGCGGAGGAAGATTCATATGTGTGTAAATCAGAAATACAAAATAAGATGCAAATTTTGGGTGAGTCTGGAAAATACAATTATAATTCAATTTGATTTGACGTGATCTTCATTTTGTAATTCACTCTTTCTTGTCCAATTTAGTCGATCTAGTGATGTGGAAAGACATTTCAAAGTCAGCATTAATGTTCGGGTTTGGGTCATTTATCTTAATCTCATCCTCCTTTACCAAGGATCTCAATTTCAGGTCAGAAATTTTGTAGTCATACAGATAAGTCATTTTGATCCCAGTGACAACATAAAGAACAAACATTTAATTGAGATAATCTCATTGAATGCAGCTTTGTTTCAACAATTTCCTACATGGGACTGATATATCTCGCTGTAGCTTTTATCCGCAGATCAATTCTCCCGAGGTAAACTACGCCTATTATGTAACCATCCTGGTTCTTGTCTTCTGCAAGTGAGTGACATTGTCTTTTTTTTTCACACAATTAACAGGGGAAGCACCGAATTTGAGGAATTATACGAGAAGAACATGGTGGGCGAAAGAGAAGCAATTTGGCTAGTTAGAATGGTCCTCCCTTACTTGAATGAGATTCTGTTTACTCTCAAGACCCTTTTCTCGGGCGACCCAGCAACAACAGTCAAGGTAATTAACTATTATATCTTTTTTTACGAAAAATGCTTCTTCTCCAGCTTTATTTTCACTTCCACCTCACGTTAAGGAAATTCTATGGCCCCACATTTCATTTTCTTTCACAACACCAGCTGATAAAAAAGCGGGAGCAATAGCATTTCTCTTTTTTTTTTTCCCTAATATTCTTAATACTAATTTTATCCTTTCTAACTTCTGAGATTGTAATCTTACTTTTGTGGGTGACAGTTAGCGATAATCCTGTATATTTTGGCTCGTTCCGGAAGCTCCATCACCATCTGGGCTATGACCAAATTAGGTGAGCTGATTTTCACCAAATATTCGGGAAGAAACAGAAAAAGTCAGTATTTTTCTCACTTAATCCGTCAAGTTAGTACTCTGACTGGTTGTTTGCAGCATTTTTCGGCGCTTTCACCATACCAAAAATCTGCCAAGCGTATTCTACTCAACTAGCCGCTTACGGTAAACATACAATTAACAAATTAAGCTAACAAATTAGGTGGCTTATGGCTGGGCTGACTTGCTTAACGGCTGCTATCATGCCAACTTGGACATGGAACATTGCAGGGAAGTTTTGGGTCAGACGCACCCTCGACGCCTGGGATTCTTGCACCCACAAGAAGGCTGCAGCTGCTGCAATTTTCACTGTCATCTGGAATTTGTCTTCAGTTGTTGCTCGAATATGGGCCAGTAATTTTCTTCTCAAGCTATTTGCAGCTCTTCCTGCAAAACTATTTATTTGACATTCTGATTTTTTTCTCTGTCGGCAGTCTTCATCTTGATTGTGCTCATTAAATTCTACCGACAATCCAGCCTGCCAGATGACGGGGGCAAAGAAGAAGAAACAGTCAAAACGGATCATTATACTGGAGTACGGCAGGAGGTGCCCAATGCCCACATCATCAAAGATTCAAAGGTGTCAAAAATAGAAGGCCGTCTCGTGAATCATGCATGACAGACGACAAGAGCGTAGGCACACGTTTGCCGTGAGCAGTATTACAGTCTACTAGTGGTCTGCTCCTCCTCTGCTGGGTGCTGGTCCATGAGAATGATGCTGCTGCCACTTATTTCTCGATAGTCGATAGGGGAAGGATCAGGGATCAGGGATCAGCTTTACCCTTGGGTGCGCGGTGTGCCTCCTTTTGGGTGCCTTGTCAAATAAGCGATTCTTGTCATCATGGTCGATCTTCTTTTCCGGTGTAAAAAAAGCAAACGTGGTGACTATCTCATTCCATGTAAAGTCCACACAACACTGCACAGAACAGATAACACTAATAAATAACCATGCAGGTCTCTTGCACCCCTCCGTTCCGTTACCTAATCGCGAACTTGCAAAAATACGACGAGAAGTATATAACTTCGACACCGTGATCATGTATCCCTGTAAATGATAATTGATAGGCATGCGGTCAATGTTACATTAAGCCTGCCTCAAAAGCAAAAGGAAACAAGAGAAAGAAACTTCAACAGTGAGATGTGCTCTCCGAGATGCTTGCTTTAATACACGAGCAGATAAAGCTGAACCTAAAAGAGCACGTTGAGATAGAGGTGGTTTGATGCCAACTTGTTTTTTTTGGTGACTAATTGTTGAAGAGAGAAATAAACCACCCTGGCAAATGCGCTTTCACCAGTGACAAGTAGGGGTGCAACTTTTGCGGGCCGGCCCGCAAGCCCGACCCGGCCCGTAAAACTACGGGGATGGGCCGGGATTTTAAGGTACAGGGTCGGGCCGGGCCGCAAAATTTTAAGCCCCCAAATATCGGGCCGGGCTTGGGCCCAAATTAAAAAACCGGGCTAAGCCCGGAAGCCCGTAGCCCATTATGCCCATATACCATTACCATTTACCATTTACCATTTACCATTTACCAAAATCAAAAAAACCTACCCACTTACCAGTCGCCCCTCGTCGTCGGCGGCCGCCGTTGCGCCCCTCGCCTTCTCGCCTCTTCGCCCGGCCACCTTCGCGCCCGTTGGCCGCCTTCTCGCCTCTTCGTGGATCTGCCTTGCGACCCCCTCACCCGTCGGCCGCCTCTTCGCGGCTCTGCCTTGCGAGTTGCAACTACCTTTGCGGCTCTGCCTTGCAGCCCCCTCGCCCGTCAGCCGCCTTCTCGCCTCTTCGCGGCTTAAAGATCTGGACTTTACCACCTCCAGGTTCGGGGTTCCATTATCGCCCTGCCACTGCCAGTAGAGATTTTTTGATTTTCTGTTTTATCTTTTGCAGGGTCTCTAGCAGAAGCGAATCACTTCATTGGCATTCGTCAGGAAGGGGTATTTGTTTCATACTCCTTATAATTTATTTGTTGGTTACCTGTTCATCTAATTTAGTTAGTAAAAATGTCTAATTTTGAGCCTTCTGACCACTGTGAATTTTTTACCAACACACACCGAGCATCGACCACACAGGCCAGTTCTTCCACACCTGCTAGTTCTTCCACACATGTCAGTTCGATTCCCACCACCCCACCTGTTATTTCCCTAGTGTTACACCTCCTCCTCTCCCAACCCTTCCAAATTCAGGAGAATTTAGATCCAAAGGTAGGAAGAAACGGGCTAGAGGTGAATCACATGTTTGGACCCATTTCAAGAAAGTTTTTGATCAAAATGGAAAAAGATGTGCAGCCATATGTAATTATTGCAAAGAACAGTTGGTTGCAGAGGGAGATGATGGCACATCTCATCTTTCTAGGCACCTTGTGAATAATACTTGTAAGAAAGCACCTAATGTGGATCCTAAACAACCACTACTAACAACTACTTTTGGTAATGTCTCTACTTTTAAATTTGATCAACAAGTTTCTAGGGAAGCGCTCGCTAGAGCAATAATTGTGCATGAGTACCCATTTAATATTGTCTCTCACCCAAGATTTATTCATTTTTGTCGAACTATGTAGCCTCTTTTCAAAATGGTTTCAAGGACCACAATTAGGAAGGATATTTTTAGTATTTACACAAAAGAGAAGGCTGCATTAATGGATGTTTTTCAAAAGCTTTCCTCTAGAGTTAGTATTACTTCTGATTTATGGACTTCAAATCAAGATTTGCAATACATTTGTGTGACTACCCATTTTATTGATTCTGATTGGCATTTACAAAAAAAGATTATATGTTTTAATCGAATATTATCACCTCATACTGAGTGGCATATATAATGCTGTTAAAGGTACATTAGTGAAGTGGAAAATTGATTCAAAAGTATGTAGCATTACTTTAGACAATGCATCAACTAATGATGTTGCTCAAAGAAATCTTGTTAAGGACCTTAGGGATAAGGATCTGTTTTGTTAGATGGTACTCTTGTACATGTACGTTGTGCTGCCCATGTTTTAAATCTTATTGTTCAGGTAGGACTAAAAGCTATTTCAGATATTATTCATCATGTTCGTGAGTCCGTGAAATATGTGACAGCTTCTCCTTCCCGGAAACAAAAGTTTGATGAGGTAACAGCTGAATTGGGAATTAATGTGGGGAAGGATGTGATTTTAGATGTTACTACCCATTGGAATTCTACTTATGCAATGTTAGATTCAGTTTTACCATATCGTGATGTTTTTAAAAAGATTGGGGGAAGAAGATCCAAACTATAAGCATAACCCTGTAGATGAGGAATGGGAGAATGCTAAAACAATATGTAGTTTTTTTAAGCGTTTCTATGATGCAACAATATTATTTTGTGGATGTGGTTATCCTACAACACATTTGTTTGTCAAGGAAATATCTGCAATTAAAAGCAGCTACTTGGAGGTGTAGAGTCTACTGATTACTTTCTCAGTTCAATGTCACACAAATGCTACTCAAATATGAAGAGTATTGGAGTAATCTACCTGCCACATATGACATAGCTTTGGCTTTGGATCCTAGATACAAAAGAAAGTTATTGAGATTTTATTTGATCCAACTACATGGGAAAGAGATGGGGATCATTCGTAGTGACAGGAGTTTGGCTTTGATGCAAGTGTTATTTGATCAATACAAAAGTGAAATGTGCCCAGCTGTGGAGAGGGCATCGAGTGACTTAGCAAAACCTTCAAATGAGGAAGAAGAATTCAGAACTGGTTGGCAGAACAAGGATGTGATGAAAACAATGATGGTGGAAAATCTGAGTTGGATTTATACTTTGAGGAGAAGTTAGAAAGTAGGGATGTTGATCTAGATATTCTTTGTTGGTGGAAGGGGAACTCAGCCAAGTTCCCAATATTGGCATCAATGGCTCGTGATATATTTGCTATTCCGGTTACAACAATTGCTTCAGAGTCGGCTTTTAGCACTGGTGGACGTGTTCTTAATCAGTACGGGAGTTCTCTTTTACCTGAAATAGTTGAATGCTTAATTTGCATGCAGGATTGGCTGTGTGGTAACACACCATGTGGGACTATTGCTGATTTGGATGATGAGCTCAACAACAATGCATGAGGTATGCTCTGAAAATGAGGTATGTTCTGAAAATGATTCTTCAAATTCTTTCTCTTAAAGATTTTTGTTTTTTGAATATTTTTATTGTTTTCAAAAGTAAATATTCCATTGTTTGCAAATTGTTTATGTAAAAGACTTTTGTTTTCCAAATTTTTGTATTGTTGTCAACAGTAAATGATTGTCCAAATTCATTTTGTAGAAAAATTTTGTTTTCCAAATAATTTTATTGTTTTCAAAAGTAAATGTTTAACTGTTTTAAAAAAAGTTTTAACTCCGCCATGGCCAGTCCCAAGCCCGGATGAGAAAGGAGGAGGGAAAACTTATGGAGATTCTCCCAAGGCACTTTCTGATTTTTTGCATGCAGTTATTTCTTTCTTTTTTTTTAATTCACTTTGGTTACTTGAGGCTTGTGGGATTTCTTATGGTCTTTTGATGCATACAGGAGTCACGAGCTAGAACCTTATCACAGTTCACAAGAACATTTTCCCAGAGACAACTGGTTTCCAAGCACCATACAAGCACCAGGTCAATCCTTACTCTCAACTGGTTTAACTATTTTTTGTGTTACTTATGGCATGAACAGAGACACATATAGTTTATGTCACACTGTGTCAACAACTACCCTTAGTTGTCAACAGTAATGGTGCTTTGAAATTTATGAAGGCAATTGGTGCATGAGGACTTAAGGGTAGATTGAAAGGCCCGAAAGCCCGCAGCCCGACCCTAAGCCCGCTTAGGGATAGGGCCGGGCAGGATTTTTGGAATTGCCTTAGGGCTCGGGCCGGGCTCGGGCCGAGGTTCTAGTTGTTAGGGCTCGGGCCGGGCCAACCTCCGGCCCATAATAGCCCGACCCGGTTGCACCCCTAGTGACAAGTTCGTGCCCCCAACATAGAGCATGCTGAGCATGCACTTATTTCATGTACGAAACAATTTGGGATTTCGAGAGAATTGTCAAAGGCTCTACAAGGCTTCTTAGTATGGGAGGAAGCTTTGAAGCATAATATTAATCAGGGCTTAGATATATGCATAATGTATCCTGAGAATAGAAAAGTTGATGAGAATTTAAATGTAGGTGATCCACCAAATGATAATACAAGAAATGTGTGGTAATGCATATGTGGAAGTTAATTACAATCATAAGGAATGAATCTTGTAACCTATTCTTCAGAAGATTATGAATAGGGCTGGGTCGGGATGAGAGAAGTTGGGAAAGGTTAATGTTTTTCCCATCCTTACGATGGGCAAAAGAAGAGAAGGCAGAAAACTGGGGGGGGGGGGGGGGGGGGGATCATGAGGCTGAAACCCAAGACGCGACCGAATACTCGATCACAACTCATTCCCATTCCATAATGCTAAATAAATATCCGTTTACAAAAATCTTAAATAATAAAACTCCGAGTTTAACTAAGTTATTACAATAATTCAGACTTAACAATTCATCAAACATAAAATTTAACTCAGCACACAGGCTGATCAGTTTTCCACGAATAAGAAATTAGAAACATAAAATAAATCCACTTCTATCAACTTTCCACCATCGAGCTCCATAGCACGTACCTTCCTAGTTCTTTTCCACTTTGATCCCTGCATCGAGATATGCAGGAGTATTTCGGAAGACATACCCAGTAGGAGCCAAGAAAAACCCACAACAGAATAATAACAATAGGAATACTAATAATAGGGTATAGAGAATTAAAATACATTATAAATGTCAGGATGAGCCAAGAAAAACCCACAACAGAATAATAACAATAAGAATACTAATAATAGGGTATAGAGAATTAAAACACATTATCAAGTCAGGATGAGCAAATACAGAGTTTACTTACCTGAATCATAAACATCATCAGAAACCATCAACGGTCAATAAATAAATAAACATTAACTCAGAGTCCAAACGTACAGAGCGTCGGGAGGAAAATAATAATGAATACTGACTCCAAACATACAGAGTGTCGGAGATAACAATTTCTGCTCTCTGTCAATCCACTTCCCCTATGGACATCAAATACCAGAACATCCTAAAGATTCTTCAGAGGAACCCGGCCATGCGTCTAGGGATGCTGGCCCCATTGGTACTTACGGGCACAATGGGCTGAGACTGCAGACCTTCCGTAATGTCATACAGTCTAAAGCGCACGCGTTGCCTTCATCGGCTGAACTACAGAAGTTCATAATATAATCTGAGATCTCACAAGATCAAACAATGGCTCGTGAGCATACTATGATTCCAATCTAAGAGTGTTCAACAAAACTCTTAGTGGAGAAACAGTTTTGCTAGAATCGCATCAATCTAGAATAATAAGGGATCTCCCATCTAGAGACTCAGACCATAATTATCAAAAAAATAGACTCTCAGAGGAGTACACTGAAATTCACAATATCTCAATGTGAATTGACTCACGTAAGAGTAATCAAAGAATTTTCAATATTAAATCTCAGGTTGACTCGAAACTGAGGCTTGTCAGGCATGGCTCATTAAACGCATTCACCATGCATAGCTCCAATCTAGACATCCCCGATTCCAACAATAATGAGGGTTATATGTTATAAATACAGGATAGTAGGGTCTAGGAACCTAAACCCTAACCAAGAATTTAAGATTTCAAGTTCGACACCAAAAGATAGTACATTGGTAGAGCAATGCACCACGAATGAATGACTTAGTCCGATACGACTCAATTTCTGGGTTGGATCAATTACTAGACGTTACTGACTTCATCTCTCTGGATTTTATATAGTTACTACAAACTTATCAGTATGTATATCACATAGGTTTTAATATAAGGTATAGTTTAAACAACCCGAAAATATACTGTTATCTGCACCATAGCTCCTTTCTCAGGTTCACCACGGTCTGCACAGAACATATTCTGGTCTGAGATTTTTATGACAGATAGCCCCATGTCTCTAGTTTCTAACCCAATTTATGGCATAATTTTATGAATTTTTTACATTTAATTATAATTTTTCTAGTACAGTCTGCTGGCACATGACTAAGTCTAGCTGAGAGTACTAATCTTATACTTACTTAATCAATATGGTTTATTACTCAATCTAATACTTATTAGTACCATCTAGACTTAATATATTACCTTTCTTGGTGATTACCAAGTCCCCATTAGTTCTGTAATTTAATAGTTTCTTACCTACATCGCTATTCCCACAACATATTGTACATAAACATTTTAAACTTGTAATATGCAATTAGGATAATTAATTCGGGACACACCCCACACAGACTCATGAGACAACTAGGGTACAGTAATCTTCTAACTCTAGTAATTCTTTCCCATAAAAATTGTTACTTTAGCAATTTATATCATAAGGTATGTATTGTTACACAAAACAGTTTTGTACAAACCCATTCATTTTAAGCTTATAACCTGCAAATGGGATAATTAAATCGGAACACATCCCTACTGGCCCATGGCTCGCCTTGGAGTATACTGACCTTCGAACTCCAGTAGCTTTACCCATGAAGATTATTGCTTTAGCAATTAATATTATATGGTAAGCAGGGGCGGACGCAGGATTTCCAGGGACTGGGGTCAGGCCATTTTGAGACTGGGGTCAGGTGAGGGAATTAAGCCTATTTATAAAAAAAATATATAAAAAATATATATAATCTATAGGGAAATTGTAGAAACCTATGGGGTCATCAGACCCCCATAGGTTACACGTGGGTCCGTCCATGATGGTAAGTACTCATTATACAAAACAGTCTTTGTGTCTTTACCCCTTTGTCGTTTAACAGGTAACAAACTATACAACTTTCCCAAGACACGACATCTGACACTCAGAACTGACTTGGGGGACTGTAATCCAGAAAACTAACAAGTATGACCCATAAAGTTTGGAACTTTTGGGTTAGAATTCCCCGTATAATGGCCATTAGGGTTATACAAAGACACAATATGATCAATCGTGAAATCTGATAATAACATAGCATAAAGTGGGCAACTTTACATGTCCAGAATCAAATACAACATAGACCGAAGCATGACAAATTCTTTTGGACATCAAATACGCTCTGAGATATATCGAATGAGCCATGCATGTGAAGTATTTAATTGACACAGATCAGGTTCAATAGTCATCATGCTCAAAATAGCAAATGGTATTTCATTGAATTGAACGACACTAATATCAAATGAATCGTCAATAACATAGGCATTCACATCAGTGCCCAAATATCATATTCATCATGAAGTATCACAATTTATAGCATGTAATCGTGGGAAAAAGAGCACCTACTTCGCAGTACAAAAATCCGATCTTTCTTTTACGCGAATAGTCTCCTTCGAATCACCACCCTTGTTCTAGTGATCTCGCATACCACGGCTTCACCGCCACCAAAAGAACTTCTGACCGAAAGAGAGAAGAGAAGACGAGGCACTTGCTGGCTTGCACGACTCCCAAGACGTCCAAAAGGGTTGCCGGCTCATCTACTAGTGAGTTTAAATAGCAATTACCCTATTACCTTTAGACAAATCACCACCGTGGATCCTTGTTTCATCTAAGGGCCACAAATAGACCAAGGTAAGAGGGTATCTCCAATTTGAACGTGGTAACTCCCCCTAATGGCACGATCCCAATCATGGGTGTACTTGCCTCCATAATTCCCAATCGGTTAAATTCCATTTAATTAGGGAATTAGTTCAAATCAGGTTGTTACTTAAAATAGGGTTGTAACCTTCTAATTGAAAATCGATTTCCACTATCTCCTACCATAACAAGACGTGCCCCTAGATCAGTTTGGTAACCACCAAGGTTGCCCCACTAATCACGTCCCAAAATTCTCTCCTTTGGGTTCCTTAATTTCCAATTTTTAAAAGTTTCAATTCTAATCAAACCGGATTTAATTCCATTTCAAATCTTTTCCAACCACCAATCAAAGTTCATCAAATTAAGGGGATTAAAAGTTTACCTTGCATAAGATTTCCCGCTTATTAATTGAAAATTTTCGGGTATTACAGCTGTTTTTATAGGTTTGTGTAGTCCTTGTTAGAACAGGGGATAGACTTGTTGTTTTTATACCATTACTTGTTTGCAGTCAATTATGAAGCTTATCTCCATGTATCCTACATAATAATGTCAATTATGATGCCACAGTAGGGAATGTCGAATGTTGCCGACTACTGTTTTGACACGAAGTAAATTTTTTTTTTGGGTTTGGGTGACTAAAAGGCAGGTACATCAAGTAAGTTGTATATTCTCTCTGTCCATGCTCACTGAGGGGCCGTTTGGGGCGTGATTATTGCAAAACATCCACAGTGGATAGCATCCATGTTTTTTTTTTACATCCAGCTGAAATATTGCAAAACATCCACAGTGGATAGCATCCATGTTTTTTTTTTACATCCAGCTGAAACACGTCCTGAGGTATTTGGATATATAAAATACCTAGATGCTACAGTGTAGCAAAACATTAATCACGCCCCAAACAGCCCATGAGTTGTAAAATGGGTGAAGTTTACCGGACTCTAGGGCCTGTACAGATAACAGAGCGCCGGCGCCCCCCTCCCTTTTCTTCTCGTGTTTTTTGTATTGAAGGAGAAAAGCAAGTCTCAGTATCGACATTGTGGGAAGTTGCCAGGTGATAGTAGGAACTAGAATATTTTGCTCTCTTATGGTCTCATTGAAGCCGACCCCAGATACCTGGGATAATGCATATGATGATGAGGATGGTCTCATTGAGGCTAAAATTATTCTATCTATGCCTGGCCTGCATGTGAATTTTCATGTACAATTGACTAAACTGGTGGGGATATTCAGTTACATTTCTTAGAATATATACAAAATAGCATACAAGTTTTACGCAAAAAATTACTTGGATTTGTAGACATATTTCATTCGATGAAAAGAGGAGAGAAAGGTGCAATTAAAAGGTCCAACTTGGAAGAAGATGTTTCGACTCCGAAGGCTGGAATGATAGCAAGAAGAAAATCTTCCAAGAATTCTACAAAAAGTAATGTTTTTTTTTTTTTTCAAACAACGACATCATTCTAACATTAGAAAATCAAAGCCTTCATAATACATCAAGCGAGTAACCAAGCATGCTTCAATGGTAGTTTTTACAAAAAATTGTCAATAAAACAAATTGAGATTCAGATGGAAGCAAATATCGCTGTTATTCAAAAACAAACATGCTTCTATCCTTCAATCTTGCAATCAGAAGGTTGGTCATATATACATCAGACCAGTAAATTTTAAGGTAGAAGTAACATGAATTTTGCCAATGATGAAAAAAAACCCATGAATTTTGCCAAATTTAACATATAAGATTGAAGTACGTATCAAATTACATTTACAATGAGCATGAGAGCACCTTGGTTGTTGAGCGTGTATTTCCCCTTTCCAGGCCATGAGAATACCATCCTCTTGTTGTCCGATGCAGGAGACTCCTCCCCTATCCTCCTTATGTTTTTCTCTTCAGCATCCTCTTTCTGTCAATTCGAGTCTATTACTCCCAAAATCCCAAACAAGGTGATCTCATCCCCCCTCTTTCCTATTGAGAAGGATTTCAAGCCTACCTTCATGGCTAATTAAGGATCTATTAATTTTGAACACTTCATGATGGCACTTCCCTTTCCACTTAAGGCCGTTGTCCATTCAGCCAAGTTTATCTGCTCCTAACGGACCACATTACATGTTTTAAGTCATGTTTTGAAGTGGTAGACCATCATGGCAACTCTCCACCCATTAGAAAACGTCCCATCCAAACATGAGGGAGAGGGCATTGCTCTGCCATCGACCCAAGGACTGGAGCTGGGGCTGGAAAGCCACTGCTTTCCGTTCTTTGCAGGGGTTGGGGCATGGTGCAGCATGGACCGCGACATTAAATCATGAAAACGTATGTCATTTCTCATTTACTATAATGACCATTTGGGCCTTGCATTAACCTGCTTTTGCACATACTTCTCTTAGACCCTTCTTTTTCACATACGCATACCCTTATATAGCTAAAAAGTTTCTCCTAATCCCAAACCTTTTCATTTTTGCATACACATTAACACGGTCATAAGCCTCATCAACAGAAAACTCCAATCTGGCAGATGGTATAATATTCATTTCAATTTGATATTGACCCTCACTAGTTCAGTTTATGGTGTCTCTTGCTTCTTCTTCTTAAATATCAACACTCTCAATAATTATCTTGCATGTCTAGAAAATTTATCAGCTTCCATGTTAGACATGTCAAGAAATTTATCAACTTCCCTGTTAGACCTACAAAAGCAGAGGCAAAAAACCTTCACGATATCACAACACTGACAATATATCACCAAAGATGGAAATTTTAGAAGTGTTCTGTATCTAACTACACATGGCTTGAATAAAAATAAATAACAATAGATATAATATTAACGACAATGTTACATCCACAATAGAAAGTAAAAGGCAGTGAAATTCACTTAAAGAGGCAGCTCTGACTTTGAGGATGATTATAAAATAATGGCAATGAACACAATATACACACATTATAATTAGTGTTCATCTTCTAGTACTGAAATTTTGTGAATGAATGGATGTTGTTTTCTCAACTACGGAAAAAAGAGATAATATCACTTCGAATGGAAAAGCTAACCCCAGAAACAAATAACCAGCAAACCAGAATACATTCATGACTCTGTTGTGCAGAGAAGGCTTCTTTGAGAAAATAGTTCGTTGCCATTAATCAAATAGTCGATTCTTCCCAAAAAATAAGAAAAGAAAAAGCATTTCTGGCCTACAAAAAAGAAGAAGAAAAAATCCTGTCATTATGCAAATTACTCCTACTCGAGTATTTTCCATGGAGAAAAGCATTTGTTTCTTAAAAGTTGGTCACCGTTACTATTAACAATAACATTTCACCTAATTACCCAAAAGAACAACATCATTTCACCTCTTAGATTGATAAACATACAATCCTTTTTTACAAACATCAAAAAACAAATTTCTTCTGAGAGAAGAAATCAAACTTTAAATCAGCTTGCATGTGCCTAATAGCAAAAGCGCATGAAATTTTTTTAACATAAAAAAACTGAAGTAAAAGAGATGAACCTTCGGGAATGATGGATCAGCGACTGAGAGGGAAGGACAAAGAGAGGGGGAGGAAGTGTCTGCCCTGGTCACCTCCGCCTTCCGGTTGGAAAGCAATATGTAGTACTATCTTTCTCGGACAGAGGGAGTAAAAGGCAGCGGTTGGATTATGATCCGTTGGATTGAGATCTGATGGTGTATAGGGTGGCAAATATTCAAACCAGACTAGCCGCGGTATTAAAGCCAGCCGCTGGATCGAAATTCGACGGCCCAAATTGTTTCAGCTCATGCAGGTACCCGCTTCATATAAAAAGGATCAGACATTGGAAAAAACTAGTCTGCGCTATAGCAAATAAGATTCGTCGTGATCCATTTTTTATAGCAATGGTTCATACTTCAATTTTATTTCATGTTACGCTACTATTCCTTTTTTTTTCGAGTAAAAAAATTACCCGTTTGGATATTTTTTAATGGAGAAAGAAAAATTACTTTTCTCTCATTTTTCTTTAATAGAAAGGGAATAATGTTTGGCACATCTTTTTTTCTTTAGCATAAAGGCTTATTTTTCCTTTAACATAAAGGGTAAATTTATCATAAACAAAATTAATTCCTTTTAAAAATTACTATAAAGAAAAATAGATCATTTCTCCCCTTTTTACTAAATTTTTTCTGGTATAAAAGTATCATCCAAACAGTTTTTTAAGTAAAATAATATTTTTCTCCCCTTAAAGCCCCTTTCTCGTAGAGAAATGGTGCATCCAAACGGGCCCCTAAGTCTGTTAAATTCTTTAAAGTCAACTATCATTAATTATTTGTTTTATGTTGCAATCTGATTATAAACACCATCTTCAATCAAACTCAAAATTAACATATTGCCGCATATTAGAAAGTTATTTAGCCTTCACTAATTATTATACTATGTTAAAGGATTTGTGTATCAAGGAAGGCCCGAAAGAATTGGGTTTTCATTGACTCTCTTATCTCATAATCATTCAAATCCAATGTAATACTTGTCGAACCGAGTAGATTACACAACGTGTTTCACTTGTAATATAGTTCATGCTATAGTTTTGCGATGCACGGAATTCATTAAATCTCTAGTCTCATAAATCTTTCGAATCTAAGAGAATATTTGTGGGAACTGAATAGATTATGCAACACGTTTCACTTGTAACATAGTTCACCGATAGCATGCGATGTTTGGAAATTATTCAATCTTTAATTTCATAAATCATTTGAATCTAAAGGAACCGATTAGATTATGCAACGTGTTTCAATCGTAAAATGTGATGCTTGGAGTTCATTAAATTTATAATCTCATAAATCATTTGAATCTAAGAGAATATTTATCAGATTCAAATGGATAAAACAACGTGTTTCACTTGTAATATAGTTATTTATATCGTATGCGAAGCTTGGAATTCATAATTAAATCTCTAGTCTCATAAATCATTCGAATATAAGAGTATACCGAACTAAAGAAACTACCCATTATGTTTTACTTGTAATCTAGATCACCATATAGCATGCGACGCTTGTAAGACGCGTTATGAGATAAAAATACACATAAGCAAATTTGGAAAATTAAGAGCTTGTGATGATTTTTTTTTTTCACGAGCAAAAAAGGAAAAACCGGCAACATTCCACATTCAAGCGACCAACAAGTAAAGGGCAGCTTGGGGCATAAAAATTCAGCACCATCCAGCTGAAAAAAATCCAGTAAGTTAGGATTTTTGGGATAATCCACTAACCAACTGAAATAGTGGATTATCCCAAGAATCCACTAACCAGGTGGATTTTGGGGAGTGGATGAAACTGATTTTCATGCCCTAAACGGCCCCCGAGTGTTTCACTATTCATTTCAAGTTTTTTTTTCACTTCCAGCTGAAACACCTTAGGACGTGTTTTAGCCTGAAAGTGAAAAAAACTTGAAATGAATAGTAAAAATAAAACATAGTGCGGATGTTTTGCTATACTGTAGCATTCATGTTTTTTCTACTCTCAGTTGAAACACCTCATGTTGTGTTTCACACTAGATAGTGAAAAAACCAAAATGCTATAGTAGACGTGGAAAATTCACTGTAGATATTTTAGTTTTTTTATGCCCTAAACAGCCCCATGCTCCAAACGGCCCCTAAGTGTAACAGTTGTGATTATCTCCTTCACTTTTTGATTTTTTCCGTAATAATTTTTTGTAAACACATGATAATTGACAAAGTATATTATAATTTTATCTCCTCGTGTGTGCTCAAGGGGTACAAAGTACAAACAATAGCCCCAAACTTGGTGGAGGCGTACCGTGATGGTAACTCTCTCCACACTTGGTGGAGGCGCATCCCGGGCTCGAATCAGGAGGACCCAGGCACTCTAGTAAAGGCACCCTAGACTCTAGATACAGCCTATGGCCGGTTGTTGACGAAAGGAAAAAAGGGGTACAAACATAGCACAAAATACAGCTAAGCACAAGGAGTCTCACAGTTGACCCATCTCCTTGTACCAGCCATTGCCGCCAGACATGGCAGAGAACAGTGCACATCGTACCCCAAACTTATACCCTCCCCAAGCTTATAAGGAAGCGTATCAAACTAAATATATGCGCACCCTCTCGGACTCCAAGCGGGATTCTCAGCCAAAATCCATAAAGTAGGCCGGATCCGAGCGCCCCGTGGGGCGTTCGCTTTTTAAAGGCTGGTGAAAACTCGCCAGATTTTAGCCTTCATCCTCGGTCGGTTCGTCCCGGCCAAGAAGCTCTCAAACCAAACCCCCTCTCTGGCCCAGAGGGGGCCTGACCAAAACCAAAGAAGAAGAAGAAGAAGAAGAAGAAGAAGAAGAAGAAGAAGAACCAAGCGAGGCGAAGATTCAGAAGAAGAGGTAAATGCGTTTTCGAAGTAGTTCAAGTGTTATTCTTGGTTGTGGTCTGGCCCGTGCACGTGCCCTAACTTGAGCATGTGGATTTTTGGTGGCTAGGGTTTTTGTGTTTAGGATTTTTAGATGGTTTGATTCAGGAGGGTCCGGAAGGTTTTGGGAAGGTTTCTGAGGCGAGTGGAAATGGCGCATAAAGAGCTGGAATTGCAGCTGCTTGAAGCTGGGAACAGGCTACTGAAGCCTCCAGCTGATGTCGACGAGCTCATTCATTTGCTTAATGTAAGATTGGTTTCTGCACTTTGTTTTATCTGCTTCTCCTCCGAGGTGTACATTCGAGTAACTGTTTTGTTATCTGCATGAAATATTCGAATTGTTTGATGGGAGCCACTTCTAGTGGGTGGAATAAAGTTTTATTTTATATGCAAAAATGTTGATTTTGAATGTTCCGATATTATTTGTTTTTTTTCTTCACATAAATAGTAAGTTTTTTGCTTTATTAGATATCTTCCCCGTTTACCTTCTTACTGGATTCTATCCTTCAATTTCTCCCAGATCTGTTATGTTAGATGAATGCCTCTTATTAGTTACGGGTGCTTCGTGTTGGATGCAAATGTTATCAAACTTCAATTTTTTTATGGGTGGCTTAGTTTTTGATGGATTTACGTGCACCTATTTTTTATATACAATTCATGTTTATACAAACTTTATTTAAGAGCTCCTGCTGCTTAGTTTGGCATGCACCATGGGACCCTCGAGTAAGATGGACATGACCACTTATACTTAAATGGTATTCTACTATCATCTTGATGGAATTCGGTTTTATGTATTGGGGTTATTGATGCTAGCTATTCCGAGTCATCATCATGATCATTATCATCTGCCTTAACCTACATATGTAACGGATTCCAAACCACCATTTTCTATCTCCAATATTTAAAATGATGATTCCATGTAAGAAATGCCTTAACCTACATACGTAACGGATTCCATATCACTGTTTTTCTCTCTCCAATATTTAAAATGATGATTCCATGTAAGAAACATTTAGTGGCATAATTTAAAGACGTATGACTCCTTACTGCACCATTGACGAGGAACAATGAGATAGTTGATTTGTGGCAATCGTCACCTTATGCCTATCCTAAATTGTCCCAGCCTTTGTTTAGCACAGCCAGGAAAAAGGGCAAGAATAGGAAGTTGGAATCTATTAGTCCATATTGTGTAGTGTCTTTGGATGATTCGTTCTTATATAATTTTATATTTATTTTATGTGCCACCTTACACATATTTAGGAAAATACATATATGTCAGTAATCTCCTTTAGCGTAGCGTTAGAAACAAGTAGCTTTGGGTTTGGTATCTGTTATTGCCCTATTTAACAACTCTGATCTCTTTTCTTCTCTGTAGCAAGTTGAGCGTTGTCTGATAAGTGTGGAACAATCTCCATCTCAGTCAATGTTGGATGCCTTGGAACCTTCGAGAATGGCATTAATTACTGAAGAACTATTGAAGCATGCCTACATGGATGTGAAAGTTGCAGTGGCATCTTGCATCAGTGAAATTACTAGAATTACAGCACCTGAAGCACCATATGATGATGACTTAATGAAGGTATTGATAATATATTTCTTTGGATTGCTTATACATATTTAATCAATGGGATTGATATGTTGTTAATATTCTACTCTCATGCAGGAAATTTTCCGTGTGATAGTAACTGCATTTGAAGATTTGTCAGATATGCACAGTCGGTCATACGTTAAGAGAGTTTCAATTCTCGAGACCGTGGCAAAGGTTAGGTCTTGTGTGGTTATGCTGGACCCTTGAATGTGATGATTTGATATTTGAGATGTTCCAGCATTTTCTGAAATCCATAAGGTAAGATGTAGGCGAGCTTATGATACCTTTTTTTTGCTCCTTGTATCCGTCTCCGATAGTTGGAATTTGTAGAAAAGCTAAGAGTCGGTTCATCCTGATGTGTAAACAGTATATTTACCATATTGACTTTGTATGAAAGATTGTTGACGCTTTTTGTCTCATTGTTTGACTTCTATTTGCTGCTGCTTCCCTTCATGCAATACTGTTCATTGTGTTGCTCAATGTTTTTATGAAGCTGGTGGTAGTGGTTGTCTGTGGTTAAGAAAATTCTTTTAACTTATGTGGACTTGGATTGCGAGGCATGATGAAGGGAAAACACATTCTTGTTTTACTATGACTTGGTAGAAATTCTTGTAGCTCTGGTTCAGTTGTATCATCTTCTTCATGGGGTTTAATTAAAATTTCTCATTTTTCAAATTTACATTGTTTCTTAAAAAAGCTGGTTTGCTAGGAATATTGATGTATGTGTCCACGAACATACTTGTATAAATTGAGGTGGCTGATGTAGATCAAAATTGTCTCTGTGTCTCTTGGCATTTTCAGGTGTCTTTTGCCTGCTGTTTTTGCATGTCATGGACAGTAGGGTGTATTCGGCAATGTGAATTTGGACCTTGTGATTTTTAAATTCGTGTGCTTTGGTCCAAATTCTACGTTTGGCTATGTAATTTTAGATGGGATTTGATGTTATCCCAAACTACACCCACACCCTAAATCACATGATTTGGATTATTAAGAAGTAGGCTATACAAAATTACATCTCCTACCCCGTTCTTTAGAAATCACACCTACTTAGATTTATTTAATGGACTTTTTACTAAACTATTGGGCTTCCTCTTCTTCTCTACCCAGCTCCTCACTGTTATCCTCAATATTGTCACTCGTCTCATCTTTGCATTGCTTTTTTAAGTTCAAATTGTTTCCTAAGTTCCATTGTACTGGCACGAAGACAGCTCATATTCTTTTGAAAAGTCATCTTGGTCTGTTAACTATGGTTACAAAGACCAACATGGGGAAGCACATTGTCCGTAATCCTTAAGTTTACTTTTTATTTTTTATGCAAAAAGCAAAATAAAATTCCAAACGCCATTAGCCAACAAGGGTGTTTAGGATCTCACCTTTAAACCACATGGCTCATAAACAGCTAATCTCTCAAATACAAATCCCATAATTCTTTGATTTAGCATGACGTGATTTAAAAACTAACCCTCTAATTAAAATCTAGGTTGCTGAAGTACAATGAACTAAGTTTTACTCTATTTTGAATAGTTGCATTTATTGTCTGAGCCTGTGATTTCAACTGACAATGCGCTATGGTGTCTTCTGATACTTATGCCTACTTTGTAAAACTGTAGAGAGTGCGTTCCAATTTGTATAATTGCAGATGGTGTATTTCCATTTATCACCACTGTACAGCTCTCAGGTTGATTGTACTTGGGAATAGGGATGTCAGTGTTGGATAATTATGAAATGTTATCTACCTATTTTGAAAATTGTGGATTTTGGAAATTGTTATAGATAGTAATGTGAACCTGTGGCTAGCTAGGGTGACTGCTTGTATACTAACATCTAGGTCTGTGTGGTTGGATTATGAATTGTGTCAATGCATGCAATGTCTGCTTGTTCTCACTATGTTCTCTATAATAAGCTACCGCATTTACAGACCTCTTTCTTATAGTAGAAGGTTTTTCTTGTCATCCATGCCCTTGGTCTCATAGCTCACTTTTACACCAAAAACATCCAGGAATGACCATCCAGAGAATGTATTTAATTCCATGCTGTTAATTATGACCCTTGTTCTGGAAGAAAGCGAGGAAATTTCTCCAGAGATCGTTGGTTGCCTTTTAAGAAGTGTAAAAAAGGGAGATCAGGTATGCTGATGCTTGTACACTGAGTGCTTACTTTTGCGTTCTGATTATAGATAGTACTATTTCACAAAGAACTTAAATTTTCTCATTGTTAACTATAATTTATTCTTTTCGGTAGTAGAAATAAATTTCAGTTTTGAAACCTGAAATACAACAGTATTTTGCATTACGAGTCATTGCCCTTGCTCTAAGCTGTATATGGTTCATGAAAAAAGAGTGTTATGCACTTGCAACTTCCTATTCTGCAGTGGGTTTGGAGAAAGATTATCCTACTATAGATAGGAATTGTGATTATAGTCTTCCTTTTAATTGTTTTACTTTTTTTTAGACTAAACATTTCATGTGCTAATCATTTCTTGTCCCTGATCAAGATGCAGTCAGATACTGTGTTGTTATAAGTCATGTTAAGGACCATTAATTAATATCACTGTGCAAATTATTCATTTCTATGGACCATGGTTTAATGATATAAAGCTAAATCTCTACATGCTTTGTTGACCATGCTACAGATCCTTTATACTTTGGTTCTGCTTGGTGTCAATTTCAGGATGTCCCTCCAATTGCACAAAAATTGGGTGCGAAAGTGATTGACAATTGTGCTGTAAAAATCCAACCTTACCTATTACAAGAAGTCCGATCGAAGAGAATTTCTTTGGATGACTACAATAAGGTAGTAGGCAAGATATGTCGAGAAACATCTGATGCTCTGGAGCGGAATGGTTCAAATGCTCTTGCACAAGTAAGCACCTATATATGAGATGTGTATATTTATCATCATCTTTTTCATCACCAGCACGTCTATTATGTTAGGTTGTTGAATTATGCATTATATCTGGTTATCTTCAATTATCTGCCTCTTTCATCTTATAATTTCCTCTTAACACTCTTTGCCCTGTTCATAATTGGAAACATCACTGTGATTTGCAGTCAAAGAAATTGCTTAAAAATAGAACAAATTTGATGGGTGAAAATTGTCTGGCACTGCAACTTATCATGAGATTTGTTGAAGTTATATATGTACAATCTGTTTGCTCATTGCTGATGTTGGTGGGAGGATTTTTATCTATGATGTCTAGAATATAAACCATCATGAAGCTATATGAGAAGAGGCTACTGTAGTATTATACTCCCTTGGCTGTGCTAATATGATTTGGATTTAACTGTTTTGGGAAAATTTCCTTATGATATTGTTCTCAAATTGTTGTCAGTTGTGGCAAAATGTCAAATTTCGGCAGGGAAAGTTGAGTTGGGTTTGCCAACGCTAATTCTTGTATACAGTATTCAGTAATTATTAATCAAGTTTGTTATATTGATTAACTAGCACATGTTGTGTTTACAGATGGACTCACAGGATTTTCTATATTCATTACTGACAGTCCTTGTGTATGTTGACTTGTTCTTTCATGCTTGTTGCAAACTTTTTTTTGTTGTAGAGTTGGTCTTGTTTGTGGGCATTAACTGCTTTTCTTACTACTGTGTTCACCAGAGAGTAGATTCACCTATGCTCCATTTTTTGTTCACCGGAGAGTAGATTCACCTATGCTCCAATTTTTGTTCACCGGAGAGTAGATTCACCTATGCTCCATTTTTTGTTCACCAGAGAGTAGATTCATCTGCCTAGGTTACTGCAAAGATTACAGGGAATTGAAATTCAGATGCCTGTTTGTGTAATATAATAATTGTCTATTTGATCATTGTGTGTGAAGTATGTGACATGATCTACTGGGGCTTGTAGTATGGTTGCACCAAATTCTGATTTGTCATTTGGTATTTATCAGGCTAATGAAAACAATGCATCCGCAAGGGCAGATGCTGATAAGTTAACGCAGGTGTGTCATTTGTCAAATTTGTTGCTTGTGCAGCAACTGAATGCCTCGAGATTAATTATAACATGTTACTGTCTGTGTATGATTTCACCACAGAGCAATTTAAAGGAGAATATATTTTTTTGTTGACATGCAGGAAACTGAAAAATTGGTGTCAGGGGTTGCTGAAGGTGATTCATCTGCTGCAAAATCACCAACATCTGCAGTGAGCACCGGTACCATTCTAACTGTGAATAACAAAATTAATTAATAAGATAAGCTTGATAATTTCCATAATAGACATAACTACTGTGTATACAGCCCAAATTGAAGGTGGTCAGGCAACAAAGAGCAGAAGGGGTCGGAAACCTAGGTCTTCACCTTCTGCAGACATCTCTGACCGCTCACAAGCTGATAGTGAGAAAGAAACTACTGATGTTTTGGAGCGAAAAGATGGTGATAGCAGCAAGGATAACGATAATATGTTGCTTCCTGAGTCCCCAGCTACCAAGAAAACAGCTTCTCCATCAAATCCTGATCTGAAAATGGATGTTGCCTCGCCTGCCAAATTGGAGCATGAAACTGTTCACCCTTCTCAATCTGACTCTTCACCTCGCCCCAAACGGGGCCGACCTGCTAAGAAGAAATCTTCTACCAATACTGAGGTGGCCCAGTCTGGTAGTGGAAGACTTCGAGAGCCAAAAAGGAGTCGTCTGGGTGACCAAGATGAGGAGGCAGTACCTGCTTCTGCTAAATTGAAGCATAAAGAATATGGAGGTATTAGTGATTTAGATGTCAAACCTGACGATTCAAAGGCATCATCGAAGGATACAGCCCTGGATGAAGTCCGTCCATCCACTGAGATTGGCTCCAAGAAGGAATCAACCGTTGGAAAGGAGGAAAATAAGATAAAGAGGAGAAGGGGTAGGCCTGCTGAGAGAGATGCAAGTAGTGCATCACGCAAGAGGGTATGTTTTTTCTTTCTAGGCAGCCTTTATGTTGTATTCTAATTAGCCTGTCAGTTCTGTTATCTTTCATTGTATCTGAAGAATGAACTTTTCTTAACTATAAGATCACGAGATGATTAGTTTGTTTTTGTTATCCATTTTTGTAGAAAATGGATTCTGCAACAAAGTTAATTAAAGAACCAGCCGATGGATCAAGCCCATTGAAGGAATCCATTAAAACGGCACTCAAGAGAAAACGGAAGACAGATAAGGTAAGTGTTCTCTTATTGTTTTGTATGAGAACTGTCTCTAACTCAAGGTGGCCATGTTTTCCAATCACTTTTGTGTTACAAATTACATTTGGAAGTATTACCTGGTTCAAAATAATTTTGAAATTATTTTGAAATAAATAATTTTGAAATTCGTATGTAAGAATGTAACCTCCTTAAATATAAATGTTAATTCTTGAAAGTATTGACTGTGACTGTCATACCATCAATGTTCTTTATACATAGAACGGTAGGTCTTTGTGGGCTAAGTAGCATATGTTCTTCGTGGACAAAGCTACTTTAATGTTTATATATTTGCTGTGATTGTTGTTATTGTGGCTTTATGACACACTATACTATCACGCATTGTTACTTTTTCTTCTATGTTTCTTTTCTATATCTCATGTATCCACATTATGTAATACCAATTCTCTTTTCGTTTTTATAATTTCAATTTGTTGACATTTTCCGTGTGAAGTTCTGGTGCATATGTTGATTGTTTGACTTGAACTATGCAGACAGCTGAAGTGGCGCTAGACGAGACATTTGTTGGATCCAAAATTGAAGTTTACTGGCCAGATGATGCTGTGTAAGGACAATTTTTTTATAATTATACTTGACCGGGGTTAATCAGTGATCAACAAGCTTTTCTTTATTGATGACTTTTGCAGTATTTTTGTTGTGCTTGATTAATCTAGTTTTATTATCTTGGTTTTAGAAAAAATTGGCCTTTTTTTAATCTTAAATTGCTCGTCAATTTTGGTATCAAGGATGTGAAGACATTGGATGTTTATAAAATGTATCTAGAGGTACATGAAGATTTAGATGTGTAATTCATTTTTTTAATAGAAAATTTCACTGCAGGTTTTATCAAGGGGTGGTTGATTCTTATGATCCGGTAAAAAAGAAGCACAGAGTATGTTAGCTTCTTCAAATTTATGGCATCCTTTTTTACTGCATGGGGTGATATTTTTTAATTAAGCCATGCTCCAATGTAAAAGCAGACTGGTTTTTATTGTTACCAGCTTTGTGATGGAAGATGGCTATATTAATATTTCATGTGCAACCATCATGTCATGAAGCCAATCCACATATTTGGAAAGGTGTATGATGAATATGATGATGTTGAATCTTTCTTATCATTGTCCCCTCTTCGGAGGGTTGCGTCAGGAAGGGCATCCGGCATAAAAACTTGCCACTATGTTTCTTTGTATGGATTTTGTACCATTTTGATTCCGATAAGAGTCAAATACGGTATATAATCCATGCCGCCGACCCCAGATAGCTGGGATAAGGCGTATGATGATGATGATGATG
The DNA here is from genome assembly GCA_039654745.1 of Houttuynia cordata. Lineage (NCBI taxonomy): Eukaryota > Viridiplantae > Streptophyta > Magnoliopsida > Piperales > Saururaceae > Houttuynia > Houttuynia cordata. The sequence goes on along the minus strand of CM077513.1, from coordinate 7,149,352 downwards.
ATGATGGTGATATTTTTAATTGGACATCTCCTCTTTAGTGCATGATATATGATATTGATCCACTTCGGATAAATTTTTTTTTTAAAGTATCTGACTATTGATAGCTTTTTTTCCTACTTTTCTGTTTGTCCTTCCATGCGTACCAATTGGATCTTTGGTGCAGAAAAGTGTCCTAAAGCATGCCCACTTTCTCCTTCTAGTAGATTATTTTTTATTGTTAACTGGTTTTTTAAATAATACCTTTTATTTTTGCACTAGATTGTATATAATGATGGTGATGAGGAGATATTGCTGCTTAAAAATGAAGAATGGAGGTTCATTGTGGGGGACAATGTTGAAGACAAGGTAGGCTGAATAGTTGATCAACTATTTATAAAGTTACTTTATGTTCACTCATGTTGGTCTGATGCATATGTCTCAGGAACACGCAACAAATAATCCAAAATATGATGGGTCATCTGAATTGTAAGTACTCTAAAATTGGCTTTTATACTTTTAGTATGGTTAGGCTTTCCGGAACTGCTACTTTCCGTGAAGATGTTGTCTGCATATTACTTAAAATTAGGTCGGCTGCTATGAGCAAAAAAAAAAGGAATTAGATTGGTAGCTCTGCTAATATTTCTAATTCTTGAAGGTATTTTTTATTGAGTGAGCTCCAAAACTTGCACGGAATTCTACACTCCAAAAAATCATGTTTTGACGACCTTTTTATTTTATATATATAATTCAGTTGCAATTATTGGTAGTTGTTTTATGTTTAGCTTTCCTTTTTGGACTATTATTGATGGGTGATTGTTCTTTTATTTGTGTTTATTTAATGCCCATCTATCTGAGTCACCTGTGTGTAACACAGATATGTACCTTTTTTTTTATTGCTGAATTCTGATAGATGATGGTTACTGGGACCCGCATTTCTCATGTGGGTCCAGAAAGTAGCGTCATTTATTATCTTTTTAATTTTTTCAAACATTTCTATATTGTTTTGCTTGGTTTTACCAATAATGATTCAGTAGCTAAAAAATAATTCCAGGACCTTGGTAGTTTGATTTGTATGCAAGGTTTTTAACTTCCAGGCCCCGGTGGCTCTTAACGCTTGGAGTGCTTAGTTTTTATCTCTGTTGTCCGCTAGAAAGATATTTATTACTTCAATTCTCCTTTTGGACCAGACCGCGCAAGAAGAAAACAAAAACAACTTCAGAATCATACAACCAAGCAAGAAATGAGGAAACACCGAAAAGGTTGGTATACATGTACGGTGTTTCGGGAATTTCTTTATGGTGAGGGGGGCCATAGTCAAATAAGGCTATTAAACAGGACAGGGGAGTGTAACTGTATTTACATTTGTTCTTATCTATGTTCCAGGGGAGTTGCATCAAGAAACAAATCCAGTGGTGACAGTGCTGCTAAATCTGGTGGGAAGCTTAAAAGTGGTGATTCTGACAAGTCTGGCAAAAAATCTAAAGATGGAACGACTAAATCTGGTCCAAAACATAAGGACGGCTCATTTAAATCAAAATATGAGGTTAGCAAGAATAGTCACAAAATCAAAGATGAATCTCCCAGAAGCGGAAGCAAGATTAAGGATGAGTTACTTAAAGCAAAACTGAAGTTCAAGGGTGAGAGCTCCAAAATCAGTAGCAAGTCTGACCCTAACGGGGACACTTCAGACAAGGGCAAGTCAGTCTCTAAAGGGCGTAAAAGTGAAGATTCTAAAGGGAAATTAGGGCCTTCAGTAAAGGCTGCCAAAGGTGAAGAATCTGCTGCCAGTAAAAATGACGATTCTTCCAAGGGGAAATTGAATTCTGAGAATGCGCTAGAAATTGATGGGAAAAGCGGGAAGAAGAGGAGGAAGACGCAAACTTGACGTGGAGCTGCCATGAATACTACGTGAGGAAACTCATAATTGACCCATTGTGTGTGAAAGGCATATATATATGTATGGCTCTTTCCTCTCTTTATTTTGCAAGGGGGGCATGAATGTTTTATAAATCATTTAGGGTTAAAGTTATTAGCTAGCCTTTTTGTAAAGGCTGTTGCATGTTTTGTTAGACATTTTCCAGATGCAAGTTTGATAGAGAACAAATTAGGGCATATATTTTTCATTTATACTTTTTTCAACAGTCATGCAATTGCAAACAACTATATCATTGCCACAAGAGAGTAACCTCCAGCATTTGCGCTGCATTGCCAATGTTTTGCTTTGCTGAATAACCCTTGTCAGGATCCACGACCATGGTGCATGGGGGTATTAGCAGAGAACATAGTAGCGTATCATGGTACATAGTTACATCACGTAGCATGATAGGTAGTTAGGCCTAGTCTCATGGACGAGTAGATGCACGTCTAACAAAGTTAGCTACAAGAACTTTTTTTTATTTATGAAATTACAAGAATTTTGTTGAATGCTACACACTTGCTATGTATGCGATGATGCAGTAGCATGTTGCCTGCCGTAGGCATGAGGCTCTTGCATTGGGCCTGCACGAGCCACGTACAGAACTTGTGTGGCGTTACAAATAATGAGCTAACCCAAACCCTTGGTTCCTGACCCGAGCCTGTCAGTATGTGAACTTCGCTTTGCTTGACACATGCTAAAAAATTGTGCTATGAAGCCGAGCTTGATCTTAGATATTGCTCGAGGACTGAGTGGCTTTTTTAATTTTGGGTTTGAATAATCCAAACAAAACAAGAGGGCCCTTCACTTTACTACCGGTTGTAGAGAGGCGTCCCTACATTCCAGTACCTTCTCAGCTCTTTTTTTTGCAGTTTGTATGAAATGAGAGGTTTTTCCATATTACCTGGCCAATGAGCCTGGATTACCATATTACCTAATTTTTTTGAGCTCGTCCTATATAACCTGGCTTTGGCACCTGATTTACCCATTTTGCCTTCCTCAACCCTAAATCTAAAACACCTTCGGTAACGTTTCTATATTATCTGGTTTTAAAAACTTAACTTCACTAAATCCATATAATCTTTCTGATCATCATGATATCCTAATGACATTGATACTAGATCGAAATAAACACCACAAAATCCATGATAAATTACATGCGGTGTCTCAACATCTTTATGATATCATCATGATATAAGAAAGAGTACTAAAAATAAGAAAGAATGAAAAAATAGGAAAAAATAAATAAAAAATTAGATAGATGCATCTTTGAAGTTCGTCCCACTAAAATAGTATCGTATATTCGATTGCACGATAACAGTGGCATCGTGTAATCGATTACACGATAGCCCTCAGCTATTGTGTAATCGAATAAACGATAGCCAGGGCTATAGTGTCATCGATTACGTGATAGCACACTGCTATCGTATAATCGCCCATTTTAGTGGGACAAATTTTAACGATGCATATTTCTCTCATTTTTTTGTCCTTTTTCGCCTATTTTTTTCTTCCTTATTTTTATGCTCTTTTTTATCATCATGATATCTTAATTACTTTGATATCCTATCGAAAAAATACCATAAAATTAATGATAAATTACATGCGGTGGCTCAACATCTTTTATGATACTATCATGATAAGAAAGAGTACTAAAAATAGAGAAAAATGATAAAAATAAGAAAAAACGGATCAGAAATGAGAGATACATCTTTGAAGTTTGTCCCACTAAAATAATATTATGTGTTCGATTACATGATAGCACACTGCTATCTTGTAACAGTCCATTTTAGTGGGACAAACTTTAATGATGCATATCTCTCTCATATCTAGTCCGTTTTCGGCTATTTTTTTCTTTCTTATTTTTTATGCTCCTTTTGATCAACATGATATCCTAATTACCTTAATATCCTATCGAAAAGTTACCACAAAATTGATGATAAATAACGTGCGGTGGCTTAACGTCTTAATGATATCATCAGTATAAGTAAGAACATTAAAAATAAGAATGAATAAAAAAGGGCAAAATCAGACCAGAAATGAGAGAGATATGCATCTTTGAAGTTCATCCCCACTAAAATAGCTATCGTGTAATCAATTACATGATAGTATAGTGCTATCGTGTAATCACAGTTAATTATTTTTACACTTCAACAAATCATATCTCCTTTATTTCTACTCCATTTTGCCCATTTTTTGTTCATCTTTATTTTGATGCTATTTCTGATCATTACATCCTAATAACCTCGTTTTCCTATAAAAAAATATTACAAAATCTACGATAAATAAAATGTGGTGGCTCAACATCTTTATGATATCATCATTATAATTGAGTACACAACTATTATGTGTGTGTGTGCATTTGCAATTCTCTTTCATTCTCTATAAAGGTTGGAATTTTGGGAAACTAGGGGAACGAAAGAGGGTCCCTTTTCCTGTTTCCATTGTAACAACCCAAAATGGGAAAACTAAACCCTTGGGAAGCTGGAAAAAGATGGCTGATTTGTGTGGAAGATATTCCCAAAGTACGTAGCATTACATGGTGATATTGTAATTGACAGATTCCAATTTGTCTTTAGTTTTCTATAGTAGAGATGTAAAAAAATGTAGAGTAGAACCAAGAAACGGGAAAAATTATAGACAGCTGATGTTTCACATGCAGTAACATATCTGGATCCAATAATTTTGAATTTGAACTTAACAAAAAAAATGGATTTTGTGGAGAAGCTATAAGGTTAAATCTTGAGTCTTCTAGATTAAAAATTCTCCAATATCTTTATTTCATGTCAATAAAATTCCAGCTATTTTTAAATCATGCAAACATGATTCATTTTCGTCGATTCTTAATTTTCGACATTACATCGATGATCTCCGAGTCTGATTTAATGTAACTGATTGTATATCTGCTCTAAAATATGGCGAGTCAGGCAAAATCTTTTTTTTGTTTGTTTAGAATATATTGAGAAAAAATTTCGTCTTGAAAGTTGAGACTATTGGAAACCATATACGGTCTCCTCTCAAATGTCTTCAAATGAGACTATATTGGACACTTATATTTTCAGATGACACATGCTCTGAATGCTATCCGCTCTCCTTTACTAAAATTACCAGTTTTTATGTTGCTAATAAAACTTCATTTTTTGCTTTGCGAACGTGTGGCGCATTATATGCGCTGAACTCTAATCCATATGTAAACACTTTCCTTTCTTGATTTGTTGACATATTATCTCCACAGATCGCCAATAAAATAGTTCCATGTGATCGTGCAAGTTAATTAATTGTTAGGTGCTGTAATATGAATCTTCTTTCTTGCTTTTCCTACTTTTTTCTTATTTGATCCATTCGTGCCATGTGAAGGTTGGACTCGCACTAAATTCATTAGCTTATTGTAGACTAGCAGAACGTATGTTGCTGAAATTAGTCGATCAATATCAGGCAGGTAGATGCATACTTTCTCTGGCGGCATTGGCACATTAAATCTACAAGATTGGTCAAGATAGTTGCAGGTTTTTTGTTATGATGATCATCGACGTGTATCTCCTCACAATCTACGTTGTACGTACGATACAACTTCACAGAATCAATTGATTTATAGATAGAGAGGCCATGAAAGTAGGAGCTTTGTAAACAGATCATGGGAAGTCTCGATCGATATCAAATGCCACTACATGCAATTGTGTATGTAGATTGTAACGGGAACAGATTCTGCTACGCTGCACATGTTTGTGGCCAAATTTTTCATGAATCATTCGGATGGAACAGATGCATGACGGGACACCATAAGTTGACTTAAAGGAGCAAATAAGATGTGTGACTGTCTCTAGTTTGCTCCATAGTCAGGCCCGGGTTCAGATTTGGATTCTGATTCGATGGAGTCATTGAAGAAGACCTGAGCATGGAATGCCAGCTCGTCGATAGATATATCGCCGATATATCGGTATCGGACACAAACTGATACACCGATACCATTAAGTATCGGATTTTCAATTTTTTCCAAATATCGCCGATATATCGGCGACCTTTTTTGAATTTTTTTTTTTTAAAAAAAAATTTTGAATTTTTTTTTTTTTGGAAAAAAAAAACTTTCATGTTTGTTTTCTATCCTTTTATGCATATTTTGAAATCTATTCTTTGTTTAAATTAGTATAACTCATTTTAGAAGTTAGATTGTGAAAATATATGGTAAAAACTAGTTTTTGACGACCGATATTTTTTTACACAATATCTCCGATATATCTCCGATATATCTCCGATATTTCGTCTTTTAGGCCGACCGATATTTTACCGATATCCGATACGACATTCCATGGACCTGAGTGCAAGGAGACAAGTACTGAGACATTAATGAGAGGGACTGCCATTTCTAGAGTCCAACCAGTTCTTTGTATGGCTTTCAGTTCAGTCTGGGATTTTAGTCTTTGCTTGGGGAATTGGACAAATAGTTTTCTTTTTCGTGAAGGATGCGGGGAGATAATTATCACATCCTATTTTCTAAAACTGGAAAGTTTAGAAATCAGAAGAAAAGTTCAGACACTAAGCAGTTGTGAATGGACTGTCTTGAAATTGTTACTCTTTTATCAACCGTAAAAATTGTGCAAAAGAAAACGTAAGAATTTCTTTCAGAAAAGTATTTAAGGTGTCACTTGCAACTTTGTATTTACCTTTTATATAAGCTGATCTGGTAGAGTATCATTAGATATGCATTTTTTTTGTACAAATCATTTTCAATAACGAATATACTAAAATGATTTAGTAAAATCATTGGACATTAACATCTTATATTAAAGAAAGTGTTGCTGAAATATTTATATATATAGGGAAATATGAAATAAGATCGATCTCATTTGACTTATATGAGGCCAGTTTAAGTCTCAACCATTGGATCTTAATTTAAAGGCTACAAAGAAATCACCTACCAATTGATTTGACTCACTCATCTACCTACTGATTTGATAACTACTATTGGATTAGAATCTAATAACCCAAAAAATTGGTATCATGCAATTATAAAAAAAAAAGAAGAAAAGATTGGCGTCATGCTCTTTAATAAAACAGTTTACATGAGATTGTTCTTATACAAGGAGTATGTGGCTAATTTTTTGAGTTGTTGAATTTCAATTTGATAGTGGATATTAAATTAGTGGGTAGATGAGTGTTTCAAACCAATGAGTAGGCGAGTTCTTTATAGCCGTCAGATGAAGATATAATGGTTAAGAGTTAAATTAGCCTCATATAAGCCAAATAAGAGCAATCTTATTTAAATTTTTATCATATATATATATATATAAATAAAGAGATTATAAAAAAGAAAGGACAACACGTAAAGAATGAAAAAGAGGAGCAGAAGTGGACAAAGGGAAGAGAAAGTTGGGGTGATGCGGTCGGACGGCGTGCTACCTATGGGTACAAAAAGCGGGCGTCGTTTTCCTGTGGGTCCAGGGGGGAATGTTTGAACACAGACGTACGATGCTGAACTGGAGTTTCTTTTTCTTTTTCTTTCCGATCAAAAATCAAATGGGGACTCAGGCTAATAAACATCTTCTTCTTACTATTCTTTTGGCATAAGCCTCTTGTGACCTCTTTTTTGGTAGCAATATGCCTCTTATTAAGCAAATGCATCTTAGGGGAAAAAAGCAAAATATATCCAAATAAGGAGAAGAAAGAAACACATGAGCTAAGGAAAAGTGAGGAATAGAAAGAGAGAGGCGATGTCTCCAACCCCAAAAAGAGGGTTTTCTTTTCATATCTGTTTTCGGGAGATGTCCGTCCGGGCAAGGGTAATTCCGATATTTGAATTTCGTATCCGTTCAAAAGTTTTGAAACTAATATCCGTAAATTTTTTGTGAAAGAACAAACAAACCACCGGTTTCAAAGCTTCAACTGCAAGTCTACACCAAAACCATCTCAAAACAAAAGCTCCTTCTCCTCTTTCCTGTCTTCTCCATCTCTACTCCCACTTCTCAGTTCTCGGGTGAGATGATCCTGAAACCAGACACAACTGTTCTACATGCTCGCTTCCCCTTGTGTTTGATGCTATGTTTTTCTATGCTTTTCCTTGATAGGTTCTGACAAGGAGGGGCAGCAAGGAGAGGGGACAAGAAAGAGGAAACACGAAATTCACTCCTTGTTAGCAGTCAAACTTGCTTAAATAGAGGTTATTATGGAGCCGAGCAGTAAGGAGATGCAGGGAATGGCCTCCATGATTGCTCTTCAGGACCTCCAGAACGGTGGTCAGTCCCACTCGATCCAGCACCCTTTCCCCTACGACCAGCCTCCCCACTCCCATGACGATTTCTTCGACCAGATGCTCTCCAGCTACCCTTCCTGGTCCGACTCCCAGAAGCAGCTCTTCAACAGCATCGTCCCCCTCGTCTCCGGTGACGATGACCAGCAGGGTACTTTTGACGATTCCGCCCTCCTGGCCTCCAGGCTCCGGCAGCACCAGATCAGCGGGGACTCTCCTGCTGCTGCGCCGCAGACAAAGCCGGCCGTTCTCACTCAGCAGCAGCTCATCGCGCAAGCAGCGGCGAGATCGGCTGGAATTGGTGATTCGGGGCTTCTTCCGCTGCCCTTGACCCTTGGTAGCACTGATTCCTCCGCCCATTCTCGCCTGGATGTCGATGGCCCCTTCGGATCTCACAATCCCGTACAATCATCTCCCTTCTTTTTTTTGGCTGCTCATGTTCATCAACTATTCTGCTTATCATTATCAGACTAAGCATTTGCTATTGCTTTCTGAATTTCAAAACTCTTAATTCTAAGGGAGGTGATGCGACGGTGCAAGGTCTTTACAACGGATACGGCGGATCACTCCCGCGGACATCTCTCACGGCGAACAATCAGCAGCCTCAGTTACAGTACCCGCAGGTGCATTATAACCATTCTACCTTATAGTTTTCACACATTCATCAATTTGTAAAATTTAAGATATAAAACAAAGCATGCTTCTTAGGCCGGTTCCACGGTACCGCAAGCCTTCATTGCATCCGGGGGCGGAATTAACCAAGCCGGAGCAGCCGCCGGCAATGGAGGCGCACCGAGGCAGAGGGTGAGGGCGAGGCGAGGTCAGGCCACTGACCCTCACAGCATTGCGGAAAGAGTAAGTCCTGTTTAGTACCTGCTTCAATCAGCCCCTTCTGTTCTACTCAGCAGTTTGCAAACAATTATTTTAATAAAGTAATTAAAAGCAATAATTGCAATGCGGAAAAAGATGAGAACTGCTGTCCACCCGACTTTGCGTTTGTTGTATTGTTTTAGGGTTTTCGATTCGCACGGCACTTGGAGTTGTTGATTTGGTTGTTGTGTTCTATATGTTTTTGTCATTTTGGGAGTTTTTGGTGGCATTCTGATGGTGTTTTTTGGGGGTTTGGGGGATTCGGTTTGGTGGGGGGAGCAGTTACGGAGGGAGAGAATCGCAGAAAGAATGAAGGCGCTGCAGGAGCTAGTACCCGATGCCAACAAGGTACACACTTGCCTGTTCTTTCTTTCCGTTCCTACCCACTTGTCTTGTTGCGACTTTTCCAATTCCTGAGTATGCCGTCAGGGTCTCCACGGTCCTTTCCGAAGAGATGACAGCCACGCTTCATCGTTGCTTTCTGTGTTGCGGAAGTTTAGGCTCCAACATTTTGCATTTATTGTGTGCCATTTTAATGTCTGTTCTCGTTCATTGGGAATTTATTGCTGTGATGTTTATGTCTAATTTATGATCATGATTTGGAATGCAAGAGAAGACGGACAAGGCGTCGATGCTGGACGAGATCATCGATTATGTGAAATTCCTCCAGCTCCAAGTCAAGGCAATTATTTTCCAAAAAAGTTCATTCTATATACATAATAAATATATGTTTGTGAAGTAGGTTGGAGATGATAAGATCCATTTAGTAAAGTGAAGTAAAGAATGAGCTTTGACCTGACAATGGGATTAAGATAATGGCTGAGTTCATTCCATGTTGTGGCCTTGTCCAGGTTCTGAGCATGAGCAGGCTAGGTGGCGCCGCAGCTGTAGCGCCTCCCGTGGCTGACAATTCCTCCGAGGTAAAACACACACACACACACACCTACTTTCTCTGTCCCAGCTTGTTTCGGGGAAGTTTCCCTCAGTTCCAGTTCCAGTTTTGTTTTAGATACCGACGTGTTCTCCACAATCTACATTCTGATAGGAGTACCTTTTTGTTTATAGCAAAAGCATCTTAAGAAAATGTACTCATAAATGACATGCTGTTGTTTTCTCTTCGGGCAATGGTGGTGGTTGACTGGATACAGGCAGCGAATGGGCATGGAAGGAGCGGCGGCAACGGGGCACAGTCGGCGTCAGCATCGGACAGCTTAACTGTAACGGAGCACCAAGTTGCCAAGCTCATGGAAGAAGACATGGGCTCCGCCATGCAGTACTTGCAGGGGAAGGGACTCTGTCTCATGCCCATTTCCCTGGCCTCCGCAATCTCATCGGCTACAAGGACCTCCAACCCGCTGCTCGGGAAGGCCAATGGCGGCGCCGATGCCCCGCCTTCTCCGAGCATGTCTGTGTTGACGGTTCAATCTGCAATCGCCAATGGTGGTGGAGCAGATACCTCAGTCAAAGACGCAGCCTCCGTGTCAAAACCATAAACTAACAAGGAGGTAAGAGATGAGAGAGCCCCATCAAAGAAGCGAGGGGTCAAAGCTCAAGTAAGTGGGGGTGGGTAGAAGGAGGCTCACTGACGAACGACAAGTCTGCGTAAATGTGGTGGTCCTCCGATGGAGTAATTTGACGCCATATTTGCGTGGACTTGACAAAGCGCCGTTGTCGTTTTTGTTGTTTATCTTCTTCGTTACTAATCTCCCTTTAACTACTTAACAAAAATGTTTTTTGTGCTAAAATTTGCGTTTCATCTATTATTATCATTGTTATTATTACACTATAAGTTTATCTTGAGCTGTTTAGATGTTAGAGTTTCGTATCTGGCGGTTTTGAGCCAACATTTGGGCCACATCGTGGTAAGCATGTGGGCAACCCAGGCTTAGTACTATTTTTTAAAATCAGAGTAATAACGGAAAATTAGAGGATTATACTTCTGTGCAATAAATCATTAGTTGAAATTATCGACTAAGCATCTAAGCCGTGATAACTGGGGTTAACAAATATCTTAAAAGATAATTATTACAGATCCAAAGTCGATTAAACTCATACAAGTCCTTCTTGTCATCTATCTCAAAATACACTAAAAAAGAAAGGAGACTGATGCCTACTTTGAAGCCGTTAAGTCATCTTCACTCTTGATCGTCTACCACCAGGAGCTACGTGAAGACAGTCTTCTACTAAAGAACCTGCATCACGAGTGGATGCTGAGTATAAAAATACTCAGTGGGATATCGTAACACAATCATCACTAATAAAAAGTCAATAGATAGTACCAATCAAATCTTTGTACTATAATAGATTATCCACATATGATCATCATAGCTATGTCACATAGTTTCTAATGCCGAAGGTAGTGGTCCCAACTGCATTCAGGATAACCACTAGCCCTTCCAGCCGCGTGGAACAAAGGCCCTCTATGGCCATGGGAATATGCTCATGTGGCAACCCATTCATACCCTCACACCGAAGCATGGTAGCTTACCCTTATTTGCCTTCAGACCTAACATGCTCCGAATATGGAACTCATGGCCATAGTTCTGAGTCAGTGCCACTCGTCGCCTCCATCGACGGAAAATACACGTCGTCATCGCCTCCATCAGCGAAAAGTACGCGTTGTCGTCGCCTCCATCGGCAAAAATACAATAACACAAAGAAATGACGAAAGAGGCACACATTGGGGCTCGATCCTCCATCGGCGAAAAATAAGCGTCGTCGTCGCCTCCATCGGCGGAAAGTAATAAAGCACAAAAACACAAATAAAACAACGAAACGGGTATGAGATCCGACACGCATAGGGACTTGATTCGCCACTCGACAGTGGTCGTCAGAATATCGCTGGAGGCAACTTCCTCCTGTCGATGCGTCATTGCCGTCGTCACCGTCGACGTCTTCCCATCATCGCAGCAGGTCGCCGACGATCGTCAAGGGTCGCCGAAGGTCACCGGCTATCACTGACTCCCCCCTCCCTCCCCCGCCCCGCCTTTTACTGTTCATTGTCTTTAGTCCTCCCTCTGTCTGTTTCTCACCTTCACTCCCCTCTTTTAAAGCCAGAACCAGAGAGCAGCTGAGTCACCACTCCCTCGACAGGTGCCCTTTCCTTCACTACAGGTGTTTCATTTCACCTCAGAGCACTCAGCAAGTTTCCCTTCAGACTCTCTGAGGGTCGTTACAAGTTTTAAGGATGTTGAACTTACAAGCTTAGCAACCTTCCAGTGCATACCGGTTTGAAACACTGAGATTTAGGCCCCAACAGCGAGAGGTACCTCTTTGAGCAGGCTAAATTGACTTGCTTATTATCCAAGTGGTAGAAGAGGCTTGGGTAATTCTTGGGCCCCCACTCAGCAACTCATCAAGTATATGTCTTCCCATTGAAATTTCAAAGCATTGTCCTACTCCTAATTTTAGGCTGTAAGTAATTTTAATTAACATACAACATCATAATTAGTAATAGAGCATACTTAAATCCATAGCAAAAACGATGAGAAGATGTTTCTCTCCCTTGCCCTAATCTTTCTGACGATCTATTTCTTTAGATGGAATTTCTATCATCTGGTTAATTGAGCGTGGGCGGAGAGAGGACCAACTTCTCTATTTATACTTAAGTAACCACGTCTATCAAGTGGTTATTACTTTCATACCCTTAACCAATTAGAATTAAGATAACTAGTCTTGTAATTTCATTAGTTATCATATGGGACCACTTAAGGGTAATTAGGGAATTACTTACACAGGCCCCTTCGCGTCTTCCTTCTCTCTTGGGTCTCTAGTGCGTTGTGGCCCTACGCAAATGTAGTCCTTTCACATGTAGCAAGAAATGTCTGAATCACCCTACCCTGCTTCTTCCTCCTTACAGTACTCCACCAACCCGTTTCTCGCTGTACATAACCTCACTCTCCTCCTCTCTGCCATCGCTTTTGACTCCGCCTCTGCCTCGGACGCCTCCTTCTCCCTCTTCTTTTTCTTCATAACTTAATGCATCTCTCTTTTCTTTTCTTTCATTGGCTCCGATAAGGTACGAAGCATAAAACAACCAAGAGGATACACGAATATCATTCGAGAGAAGGAGAAGAAGAAGAGGAGGGAGAATTCGGCGGCATAGGCACCTTAGGCAGAAGCGGCGGCATTAGCATGACAACACCGGAGCAATGGCCAAGGGGAGGAGAGGTTGAGGTTCTACATTGGAATGGAAGAACAGGGAGGCAAGGATATCATGGGGCGACATACAAATCCATATTCTATTACCATGTGAAAAGTGAAGTCATGGTCCTAAGGTAGATGATTAGATAAAAAAGAGACGTAGTAGTCAAGGATAAACTCAGAAACGTGCATGACGTGAAGCTTCCCTACCTACTTCAGTTTAACTGAGGCTATCTCATTTTTTCCAATTGCTTTATTCATTGCTCGTTCCGTGAACATGGACAACACCCAGTGATAAAATCATAAGTACGTTGTTAGTAAACAAAAAATGTTGGAATGTCGAGGCTTGGGCATGATTAAAAGTAAAACATCCACTGTTTTGCTATACTATAGAATTCATGTTTTTTCCATTTTTAGCTGAAATACCTCCGGTCGTGTTTCACACGGGACAGTGAAAGAACCAGAATGCTACAGTGGACGTAGAAAATTCACAGTGGATATTTTGATTTTTTCACCCCCCAAACGGAAATGCCATTATTTTTTTATATAATTTTTTAGACACTAAGCCTCAGGGAGGAAAACTACAGAAGCAGCAAACAGTATTAGGTCAAGTTTTTCTAAAGGGGGTAGGAAACTGAAGTAACAAGCTACCAAAAGAGCCATAGGGCCTGAAGTCCATAGTTTCAGCCCATTCTGTTTGTCGATAGAACTATAGAAGTGGACCCATTTGGCCCACCTACTAGTTGTCGCTAATCTTTTGGTAATCCAAGGAAGTGGGCTATAGCTGTGACTAACACTTTATTCGCTGCGTATAAATGTTCTTTTGTTTTTTTTCTTCCTAAAAATTGTTCTTTTTTTAGCCTAAAAAATGTTCCTTTTTATGGAAGGATCAATTCATTCAAAGACTTAGGGAGATGCATCGTACGGTGGAGACATATTTAAGAAGGAAAAACCTATGCTACCCTACAACATACTAGCGTTACAGGGCATGCAAGTCCGACCTATTTAAGAATGTTGGCACACTACTACTCGATGCCATTGAGCTAACTAAATATGCAAATAAAGTTCACAAGGCCCTTTTCCAACTTGCGATTTTTGTGACACCAAGTGTAAGTGCAAAGTAGAGAAAATATGTTAGAAGGGTTCTAGAGAGAAAATCTCTATTTTTATGTACTTAAGTTTGTTTTAATGGAGTAAGGTACATTTCTTACCAACAAAAAAGTGTAAGTGCAAATTGTAAACGAGGTGAAGCATTTTACTGTTACAAACTTACAATACCTGCCGATTATGTGTTCAAATTACAGTTAGAGTCCTTAAATCATGCAAGCCCCCATATTATCTGATATATTATGAAATATTGACATGATCTAATGGTTCTAACCCTTTTAATACGCACTTAGCCGGTCAAAACCAAAAGTCGTCGGACATTGTGGATATGAAACACTCGTCAATGCGCACTCGCACTCAATCATTCTGGCTCCAGCCTCTCGTTAATCATAGTTACATCCACCAACCCCGCGTCTAACCCCAGTCAAGGCGTTAGGTAGCTTCTCCCAATGCATATTATAATACTATAAATAAGTGATCATTTTCATTTCATATAGGTAGATACCATCTGGAGCCTTTTCTGCCCTGTCCCTGATTCCCGACCAGACCACCGACCACCGCCTTCTCGCCTTTCCCACATCCCCACAAGCCACCACCTCCCGATCCCCAAAGGCCATCATCGGAATGCCAACTGAGGTGTCCCCTGTTCCTGGCCGCAAAACCGTCTGCGTCACTGGAGCCGGCGGCTTCATCGCCTCTTGGCTGGTCAAGCTCTTACTGGAGAGAGGGTACACGGTCAAGGGTACCGTCCGAAATCCAGGTATTTGAAGCGAGCTCATGATTTGTCCCCTGTCTGACGTTAGTCTTATTTGTTAGTACTCACTCGAGCTGTTGCTTACTTTGGTGCTGTGTTTAATGCTTCAGACGATCCCAAGAACTCTCATCTGAAGGAGCTCGAGGGGGCTAAAGATCGGCTGATTCTCTGCAAAGCCGATTTGCTGGACTACGAGAGTCTCTGCGAGGCGATCAAAGGATGTGATGGCGTTTTCCACACTGCTTCTCCCGTTACAGATGATCCGGTAATTAAACACCTCTAATGTTTTTCTTATGTTTTTTTGAGGAAAATTGAATAGAAATAAGGAAGGAGGTGGACGATGGTGCAGGAACAAATGGTGGCTCCAGCCGTGGAGGGGACGAAAAACGTGATTAACGCGGCGGCCGGGGCCGGAGTGCGGCGCGTGGTGTTCACTTCCTCGATTGGGGCCGTGTACATGGACCCCAATAGGAGCCCGGTCGTGGTCGTCGACGAGAGCTGTTGGAGTGACTTGGATTTCTGCAAAAACACCAAGGTTGTTAGTTACGCAATGGAGTCTATCTTGGTAGTTGAATTTTATAGAAATTATAATATCTTGGTAGTTGGTTGTTCTCAATCTCATCATCATCATCGTACGCTTCATCTCAATATGGGGTCGGCATTATGTACTGCTTTGACTTTTTAGAATTAAAATGGTACAAATTCATACAAAAAAATATAATTAATGACAAGTTTTTACGCCACCGTATCTGTGATTATTATCTAATTATATATACGGTTGGGTGGGTGGCAGAACTGGTATTGTTACGGGAAGGCGGTGGCGGAGCAGGCGGCGTGGGAGGTGGCGAAGGAGAGAGGGGTGGACCTGGTGGTGGTGAACCCGGTGCTGGTGCTGGGGCCTCTGCTGCAGACGACGATCAACGCGAGCATAGTGCACATACTAAAGTACCTGACGGGGTCGGCCAAGACGTACGCCAACTCCGTTCAGGCATACGTCCACGTACGGGACGTGGCGGAGGCACACATCCTCGTCTACGAGACCCCCTCCGCCAGCGGCCGGTACCTCTGCGCTGAGAGCGTCCTCCACCGCGGCGACGTCGTCGATATTCTTGCCAATCTCTTCCCCGGGTACCCCATCCCCACCAAGTAAGTACTCTTACTTCCTTGTGTAAAAAGAAGTACTCCTTCCGTCCTGAAAATATAGGCAGTGTTATCTGTCACATCTATGTGGCAGGACGGAGGGAGTACAAAGGTTCTCCTTCCAAACGCATAGAATTACTCAGAGAGCTGATAATGGTGAGGTAGGAGTTCACCACCGTGATCACAAGCTCGACTCGAGCTCTTGTGTTTTCATATTGCTTAAAGTAGAGGTTATTCTGAAGTAAAAAGAAGAGACAAGGAGATGGCAACATTTTGAACGCAGAAGTGTGATGAATGTAGACTGTAGGATGTGGTGAGAATGGGACCACCATTGACGACTTTCTTTGAATTTAGAGAGCACAGAGCAGACAGGAAGCTGCAGCTTGATTTAACGTACATGGCCGGCGTGGTATGCTCTCCAAATCCTTAGCAAGAGCACGCGTTCGATGAAAAGTAGTTGGTTCCTTCGTTTCATCCTCTTTCCACATCTCTCACCTTGTAAAGTGCCCATTTTGCCTCTCCACTTCACCAACCGTTCTCATCCATTGATACCCAAGCAAGTCTCTCCCTCCGTCGATGGTCCACCCACCAACTGCGTATTTCAGATCCTTTTCTCACTTTATTTTTAGACTCCCTCCTTTTTTTAGTAGTTCAAGTTAGAAAAATAAATGTGGACAATTATAGTGGTACAGAGATTGTACATTTTTTTTAAAAAGTTTAACATGAATATACAATACCACAAAGTTTTTAATATTGATCATAGGAAAGACAATGTAGCATTTAGATGGATGAGAGATGGAATTATTGTCATGTGCAGGTGCTCTGACGAGGTGAACCCCAGGAAGAAGCCATACAAATTGTCAAACCAGCGGCTCAAGGATTTGGGACTTGAGTTTATTCCTGCGAAGCAGTGCCTCTATGAAACCGTCAAGGGCCTAGAGGAGAAGGGCCATCTTTCGCTTCCGCAATCGCCTCTCTCTTAAGGGGGCACCTATTTATACTGCGATTGTACGATGAACCCTGATTTATGTGTGTTCACTGCAACCAGGTACTAAATAAATGCATAATTGGAGGTCGTTAGTGTCTCAGACTGTTTTCCGTCATCTGTGTCTTTGATCGTTGTGCTATTTCCCAGCCATTGACATGCACGTCATCTCCATCTATAAATTCTGCTAATGGCAAGATTACAATTGTTTCATTAGAGCAAATTTTAAGCAATGATATGGCTTTTTATGAAAATAACACATCAATTGGTTGTTGGGTTAGCGATAACGTCATAATTTTTCATTTTTCTTGTGAAACATGGTCGTTTTTATTTTCTTGTCAGATGAATATATCTTTATAAGACCCATATTGTGTTTTAGCTCGTTGGAGAACTAAAGATACAAGAAAATTGTAAAAATCAATAAAGAGAAAAACACACAACAAACACAACGAGCACTTTGGTGTGGTTCGGTTAACATCGCTTTGTCACCGAATGATGATTTTCTTCTACTATATCGTAGGACAAGAGTATAACTACATTCCTCAAGTCTCCTAGAATAATAGAAGAAAAGGTCTTAAGCAAATCAGCCTCAGAGTGAAAGTTTCCTACATGCATATGTATCCGTCCGGAGGGTGTCAGTCGACCGCTAGTGAAGTCTAGTTCACACATTAGAGATTATAGATGACCTTCCAATCGACCGCCAAGTAGGACCGGTCGACTGATTCCCGTGTTGCCCCTTTGTTCTCCAGCGTTTCTTCCTCTTCCCGTTTCTCCTTCTTCCATTTTCATGCCTTAGAGTTGAAGTCATAAACCCCAACAATCCAAACCCCTAAAAGTGCCACAGTGTTGGCTCGGACTTGGAACCTCATCCCACAACTAGGACAGGTCCAAACTACAAACCACAATGCCAAGGGTGGATTGGGCAAGTCATGATTGTTTCTAAGAAGTAAACTTCATTCGTCGTGCTTGGCTTGCTACTTTTAGCAAGTTGGTATGTTGGTATATGGTAGAGAACCAAAGCGATGGGTACAACTAATATTAACAAAGAGTGTAAGCTTAAAGTAGCAACATATAGGAAAAACAAACTTAATCATGGTAGTTTTTTTTTTCAATACAAACTTTATCAAGGTAGTTGATGAGATTTGAAGTAATCGAAATTGAAAATTTGGGTCAATATGTGCTTAAATTCCAGATTGTGAGTGAGTGGAGGTGAGGTTATTTTGGTTAGAGGTGAATGCGTTCACTTCACCATCATGTGGACGGCGGAAAAATTGTTCCGGGTGGATCGAGTACAAGCCATTCATAGGCAAGGAAATCAACAAGAAAAATCTAAGATAGGCAAGAAACTCATCAAAACGTTGACAAAGCATTCAGTCTTGTTCACCCACGTAAATTTCTTGCTACTCCTGTACTTTTCATTACTATTTATTTTTGGCAACAACTTTGCCTCTTTTTTTTGCTACAATTAGCAACTACTTTTCATTACTTCTAGACTGTGCAGTGTGCGCTTTTTATTGCTTTGCCTAGGTCGTGATTTGTCATTCAATAAAAAAGAATCAACATGAACGTCTTTTTGGTGTTCAGCCAGACGAACTATTAGCCCAGTGTTCTTATGCCCAGTGGCCAGCTACAGGTTGAGCTGATTGTAGGTGTGAAATCGGGCCGGGCCGGACTGGCTTTGGGCTGGGCCTTGTCCCTAGGGGAGTATGAATAGTGAATAAGGCCGTCTCTAAGCGGGATTGGTCGCTCTTCGGGCCACATGATTATATTGAAAGGGCTCATAAATGGGCCAACTAAATTCTGCGATAACCTTATACCGATATTATAATAGAACTAGAAAAAACGTTCTCCAAGATGGCTTCTAGTGAACGCGTGGTAGGCTCCATCATCTACTGAGATTCATTTTTTGGTCAAGTGGCTATCTTCCAGCACTAGCGCAGTCGGAATAAGATGTAGGATCAGTCCCTCATGAACCTCTTGACAATCAGGGCATCGTATATCTTGAAATGCTAGCTTGTAAAGTAGTAACAAATCGGGGAGTATCTACACTTAAGAGCCTCTCTTTTGACCGAGTAAACCATATTGAATACAGCAAAGCTGGATAAGACCAACTTTGTCATGATGTTCATTTTGAAAAGAAAAAAGGAGCATACAATGCCCACTTTTTACGGGTACAGTCCTGCACGTAGGGCCGGCCGACGTGAAACCCACATGGTGCTGGCCGTGCAGTGAGGTGGGTCCCTGCGCCGAAGCAAGAAATCGCAACTTTTTTTTCCTGGATAATGCCCCTACAGTGTATGCTATACATAGGAGGTTCTCGGTCACTTCCCTCTGATGAATCAATTCCCATTGCCCAAGTTATAATCAGATAGGAACACACTGATCAGACAATGCTCTATTTTATCATGCGAAATTGTAACCAGGGCCTTGCAAAAAAGACTCACATGTAGCATAAGAGCCAACATGCCCATGTGCGTGCGCCACGCGCCTTAGGGTAGTGCAATTTCGATCATGCGGCACCGAAAATATGTGCTTTCACGTCTCGGCTAACGCCCCGTGCGTATTAACTTTTCCTCAATATAATAGCAATATTTTTATAGCTAACATTTTTTATCTGCTTATGTAGATGAGTAAACTGTAGTGAGAGTTTTTGACAGTCTTTTTTGCAAGGCCCTGGTTACAATTTCGCATGATAAAATAGATGAGTAAATTGTAGTGGATGTTTTTTTATCTGTGTATATAGATGAGTAAACTGTAGGGGAAGATCGCTTCCACCATAGTTTTTAATTCATAGAAGGAGCTTGTAGCAAAAAAAGAAAAGAGAAAGAAAGTCATCGAAGGAATGAGCGGAGTTCTGAAAGTTCATGCACCCAGTCAACTAATGTCAATACAAACTCTCATTGTAGGATCATTATCCATCTATAAAATTCCAAATGTTCTTCTTTTTTTTCATTTGATTGGTGGGTGCTCACTGTTAAGTGTCAGTCCACATCCCTGCCTCCCTTTTCGTGGGCAAGTAAGTAGGTTAACACTTACCACGTGGTCTCCCTTTTTACTTGCTTCTCTGCTATTACATATTCTCTCCGTCTAATATTTTTTTAGATAATTAAAAAATTATATTAAAAAAAAACTATTACAACCTCACTTCAACTCAACTTACGGGAAAAGAACAACCCCCCTAAAAAATAAAAAATATAACAAAAAACAGCCTCCCCAACCAGCAAGCGCAAACACGCTGAATGCCTTCCGTCCAATATTATATGTCTGTATTAGATAACCAAACGTCCAATATTATATGTCTGTATTAGATAACCAAAATGAACTAAAATTAGTTTATTTTTTCTAAAGTAGGCAGGTAACATTGGACTGAGGGAGTATCCAACTTCGAGAAGATAACTACCACCCCCAGTTTTACCCAACGGTGAATGTTCACCACCAATGTATTTTCAGTCGGTGATATATCCCCCGTCTGTGTAGCGATTGGGCGTAACATAGACTTACCTTCCCTTGTTCTAAGGCACTTATCATTATTACCCGCCTTATGCTTTATTTGAATTTCTTTACTAATGTCCCGTCAAGTCTCTTCCGCCATATACTTCGTCCCACTTTAATTATCAGATTTGATTTGTGAAATGAACTAATTTCAGTTCATTTAGAAAATTTAACAGGATTATTAATGCGTGGCAAAGGATGTATAGTTTTTTTTTTTGGATAATGGTTAAATTTATTAACCAAAAAAAGGCAGTACAAAGATAACGAAGTTAGAAATCAAGCATTTGCCTAAAGAAACTAAGAAACTAGGAAATCTACCTCTTGAGAAAGGAGAACAAAGTTAAAACAGAAAAAATGAACTATATTATTTGAAAATTTGAACTTCTGAAGCTTGTACAGTAAATCAATTATTTGGGTTTAGGAGGTTTGGATTTTCCCCTTCCCGTATTTGGTTGAGACGGTACATGCCCACCTCCGCTGGAGTCTGCATCCTCAAATTGTGTTTCTTGGTCCCTATGGATCGAATAAATAGAGCACGAAGTGCTCTCAGCCTCATTATTAAATAAGTCTGACTCCTTCCAAATCAGCCAAGGTTACAAGTCTAATAAACTTTTCCATAGAATTAAGTATATGATAAAAATTTAATAGCAAGAGATTTAGGTATACATGTAGCCATTAGAACCTTCAATGAAGTCTTTGTGTTAATCCTCTGCTAATCATCTTTAGAACCACAATGAGTTTCTGGTTTAGAATTTGACTGAGAGTAATCTCGCTTAAGACACCGTATTAGGATGGCTAATGGTGTATTTATAACTAAACTAGGACACCGTTGTTAAGAATCCTAGAATCCTGACCGTCCATCCATAGGTCATCCAATGGTTTAGATCTGCCACTTAAAACCACAGCTTCATGGATATTCTGACTCAGGCCTATTACCCAGACAGTTTTAAAAACCCAAAATAATATCAATTGAGATAGTTGAGCCACTTTATGTTTTATTACAAAAACAAGCCCAACATTCTCCCACTTGGCACAACTTCTCAATTAAGCCATAGAAAGAATAAAATCTTTCACTTGGCTCAATAAAACTAACCAAGTGGGTAATGGGAAACGTTAAAATGACTTTCGTATACGCATACAAAAGGTCATAATCGTACAAAATACCCTTGAACTGTATGTGGTAACTTTATACTCGTACAAAATGTCATAAGCGCATGAATCAAGGCGGTTATGTCCTCAGAGGAGAACATTCCCTTCCATGTATCACAATGTAATTAATTCATTTTGCTTGAGTGCTATATATGGCAAAATATATTTATGAGTGAAGGCATGATCCACTCATTTTGCAAATATTGTCTCATACTTAAGTGCACTGAAAAATGAGACACCACGAGAAAAGAAAAGAAACTGTAACTGCTATGATAACTGAGTAAAATCCAGAAGTACATAAGTAAAATTAAATGCAAGATGAGCTAATAAGACCCATACGATCCACATGACTCTTCAACAGAGAAGGGGGTAGGCCTTTAGTCATTGGATCAGCAACCATAAGATTAATACCAATATGCTCAATAACAATTGCCCCTGCTTTAACACGATCCCGAACAACAAGATACTTGATGTCGATGTGTTTACTCCGACTGCCACTCTTGATTATGTTCTTGATATAGAAACTATGTTTTTAGAAAAACTTGGAATATAGAAAACTCTTTCTAAATCTAAGTTGTATCCTGTATGGAGAACAAGTCTATATGTCCCCACATCTTTAACCTTAGAACACATCTTATTTCTAGAATAGATGTTGTGCTCCCCATCATTGGGTTTCCTTAGACTGAGAAACCCCTGCATGACAGTAGAAACATGGATTGTGGAACCATAGTCAATCCACAATGTGTTATTATGATGAGAATCAACATAATTAGATTCATAATACACTAAAGACATGAAAATACCTCCTTTCTTGGCAAGCCACTTCTGATACTTAGGGCAATCTTTCTTCATGTGCCCTTTCTTCTTGCAGAAAAAATATTTGGTTTCCTTGGTGACACCAGTAGACTTCATTGGCACACCTTTACCAGCTTTCTTCTTGGGAGCACCATGATTCCCCTTCTTTTGTCCTTTATGAGAAATTAGATAGGCTATCTCTAGCTTCTCTTGCTTAAGTCTCCTATCTTCTTGTACACACATACTCAGAAGGTCATTAACTGACCACTGAGTGTTATGTGTATTATAAGAGATCTTAAATGGCCCATATTGTGCAGGCAGGGAGTTTAGAATAAAGTGGACCAAAAAAGTGTCATCAATCTTTATTTTCATGTTGTTCAACTGATTAGCAATATCACACATCTGCATGATATACTCTCTCACCCCTTTGTCATCTATTAGCCTCATGGATGACAATTTGGACATTAAGGTGCTGGCCAAGATTTATCAGAATTTTTGAATTGAGCTTCAATAGCTTTCAAAAGTTCTTGGGCGGTTGCACATTCTGGGATGGATCCCCTAATGCTTTGATTATGTGAGACCTCATGAGCATCATGCTTAAGCGGTTAGACCGCTCCCACTTTTCAAAAGATGCTACCTCACTTGGCGTACTTTTTTCCGTAGGAGTGGTGGGTACATCTATACGAAATGCCAAATCCAAGTCCATGCACCATAATTGTAAAAGCATATTTTCCTTCAAATTCGTAAAATTGTCCCCAGACAATAACGAAAGGTGTTGATTAGGGTCAAAAATAAAAGAAGAATAAGCTGCAATAAAAGAATAAATACATGCAAAAATTATACATAAGTATGAAAATAGCCAATGCTAAAATCATGTAGTAAAATTGTAAATCTCCCTTTGGGCAAAGGTTGCAATCTGCATCAAATTTACTAAGTCGTATAGAAACAAAAGTTCATTTTGTCTCATGATAAGGCTAGTGGGTTAAACAAAAAATATTATACGAAAAATCCCACACATTTGGGCATAGGGATTCACTCATGTTAATATATAACCCTCCACCCTATCCTAATTATGTAACGCTAACTACCACCTCCCTTTGGGGCCGGATGACAGTCTTTGTCACATAATCAAAATTTGATGATAGCATAATATTTTTATGTATGTGAATCTATGCACCCCATGGTAGCATTCTATATGATTCACACGTTGACAAATAACTTAGGATGCTTTAACCATTCCTAAATCATCTCAGCGAAAGTGGGAACTGAATTTGTGCAATTCATCTATATCAAATAACAAAATGAATGCAATGAATTATCAGACAATCATAACAATATCCACATACAAAATTGACCTCATCAGGATTTTGGGACTCGGCCAGGGGTTCCATCACCACACACCACAATGAAAAAATATCGTCCAAAGTCCTTATAGAGTCCTTTTAAAAGAAAATTTGTACAAGTTGGAAGCTATAAGCCCCTGTAGCTGAAAAAATATACATCAATTCTTCATGATTGCAGCCACCTCCAGATGTGGTCCTTGAATTCTGGTGTCGCTTACAATAGGTATAATGTACATTTTCTCTCTCAAAGTTACATAAGTGGTGCGCTCAACAATTTTTTTTAAAACTTGATAAAACATACGATTGCAATATAATCCCCTGGCCGGCCCATAACATTAATAAAGCCTTAATCATGATAATTAATTTTTTTTTGCCCCGGAATGGACCAAACCGAGTCTAGAGACCCGGTTTGGGCCGGGTCAGCCTCGACCCGCTTCTGTGTGTCATAGGTTGAAGACTAGGGCGGCGGAGGTGCTCCCCGCCGCCGACCAGTGAAGCTCACTGCCGCCCGAATATGTGAAAAGCACGCCGCCCAACGGCGGCCATCACAGATGCGGTGCGAGACGACGATGGCCTGTGCGCAGCGGCGGTGCCGGCCAGCACCCAAACATGGTGAGGAGGCGGCGCTGGCCAGCGCATAACAGGATCAGAGACAGGGGGCGACAGCCGGAGCCACAGCGGCCAGCCCAAAGGAATCCGGAGGGCCGGTGCAACGACGGTGCCGGTCAGAGCCCCAACGCCTGGTGGTGGCTCTGGCTGGCGCAGCGACGCCGCCGGCCAGAGCCCCAACGCCTGGTGGCGGCTCTGGCCGGCGTAGCGACGCCGTCGACCAGAGCCCAACGCCTGGCGGCGGCAGCTCTGGCCGGTGCGTCTGCTCCAGTCTGGCTCTGATAAAAATTGATAAGAATTTAATAGCAAGAGATTTAGGCATACATGTAGCCATTAGAACCTTCAATGTAGTCTTTGTGGTAATCCTCTGTTAATCGTCTTCAGAACCACAATGAGTTTATGGTTTGGAATTTGGCTGATAGTAATTTCACTTAAGACACCGTATTATGATGGATAATGGTGTATTTATAACTAAACTAGGACGCTATTGTTAAGAACCCTAGAATCCTAATCGTCCATCTATAGGTCATCTAATGGTTCAAATATGCCACTTAAAACCACAACATAGTAGGTATTCTGACTCAGACTTATTACCCAGACAGTTTTAAAAGCCCAAAACAGTATCAATTGAGATAGTTGGGCCACTTTATGTTTTATTACAAAAATAAGCCCAACAGTATATTCACATGTGAATATTTATTTTGGCATTGCCTTAAAACTTGACTTAAATCTACCACCAGGTTAAGATCCCACTTAAAGCAGTCCCACTTTCGTTGGGAACATTAGTGAACACTGGGTTCTCATAGACAAGAACAACATAAGAAATTTCTTAATGGATGGCTGAGGTTGGACTGGCCTCCATTCCTCATGAAACGGACATTAGCTCGCGCTATGGTCGACGGTGTGACTACATGTGCAACTAGATGGTTTCCATTCATACTTGACCTTTTGCGGGAAAGTAGAACCATCATGACAAAGAACCGGTAAACTTGAAGCTTGGCGTAATCTCAATGCAAGCTTTTGCGTAATTTAACGGACTAAATTCAGCTATAAGAATGCCGCAACGTAAAGGAGTACCCAAGTTGTTGGCGATCCTACCAAGACTTCTCGGAACAAAATACTGGGGTGGAAGTTCAAGAAAACGAACTTAGATTGAGATAGTCTTGATGATCTCTCGGATTGACTTCATTGCCAGGTTCCACTTTCGAAGAATGACAGGACGACCACCAACAACCCACATACTGTTAAGAACCTTATCGCAATCAGCTTTAGATGCAACTGAAACACAAGAAAAACCCATTCACAGGGATTTCATCTCCAAAGGAGAGGTAGTCTTCCAAATCTTGTCGAGAGTATTCTTGAACCAAATAAAGGAAGGCCTTTTACTAAGAACATAACCTACAATGGAGTGCTTTCAACGTAGCGCAACCCGTTCAAAGCCTCCTGTGGAATAGGAACACAAGGAGCATCGTGGAGTTCCGGGAAGTGCGGAAGGGCGGTGGAGGGAGCAGATTTGGAGAACAGGTTGGCCCAATTGTGGCCGGAGGATGCCGCCGCCCGCCATGGCGCCAGCAGCGGCTAGGATGTATAGTAATGAAAAGCTAGAACACAAGCCAAGCAAAACTTGCCTCTTGACATAATTTTTGACACTACATGGTTTGAAAAAATGTTATATGATGATTATTGGAAGTTAAAACTGAAGAAACAACTTGAACAACTTAAGAAGGCGTTCTTCACTTGTTTTAACAAGGAAGCTGATAACTGTACAAGTACTTATGGTCACTTAGAAGATGGTTATTAATTACTATAACTGTGATGCCTTTTGAGAAACCCGAGACATGAGGAATGCAAAAAGATATTCCACCTTCAATTCAATGTTGTAGGCAGGAACAATGTATCAGAAAAGAATATACTACTCCATATAGGCAAGAACAACATAAGCAATTGCTTAACGGATTGGCGCATGTCTTTGCATCGAAAGTCGATTCATAAATATTAATCTTTTGACTATCGGATAGATGGCCTGTCGTATTGAGATACCCGTCAAATCAAATTACAAATATCAGTCTGAAGTTTAAAACACTGATTAATCAAATGGGCAAAGTGGGCATCACCTTTCTCACTCGAAAAGAGCAAATTCCAAACACCCTAGAGCATGCGATAATTTCATCTAATTAGTGAATGTTGATGTGTATGTTTTTCCAATGCACGAAGTGCATGATGCCCCCACTCCACATGGACCATGTGGGAGTGGAATACCTAACGGAGGCCACACTTTTGTGGGGCCCTCTAACCCAATAATTCTGCAAAGATGTGATGTTTAGTGTTTTAGACAAGTGCAACACTTGTCCTGGAGGACCGGGACTAGGATCTTGCTTCGTAAACTCAACATCCATCCTTCAGCGGTGGTCACCCATACGTCATGTATTTATCATTCATGATTTATAAGTAAAAAATCATTAGATTCCTCGTAATTAGGCTCTAGAAGCTGGCAGATAGTTTGTTAAAAAGCTTTCTTCCTCGCCCTTCTATATTAAATTAGAACAGTGTTTACCTGCTTTGCTGGGGCGATTATGTATGTGGCCAGAAAACAATGCTTAATCAACAAGGCCAGAATGTCGACTTCACATACCTGTGATGAATGCTTGATACACTCTACAGATTGCCCGGGAAGGTAGGTGGGGATGGCAGGTAGCCCGCTAATTTGATCATTATTAAACAATGTTTTGTTACAAAAATCAGGCTAAGATGAGCTAATTTTCTACTTTGCAGTACACAGTTCTTAAATTGTTTTTTTTTTTTACCCAAAACCATGAAAGGAAAAAAGAAAGAAAGGAAAGTTGGCAATTAATAGTAGGTAAGGTCAAGTAGGCATTTGTAGTTCATCTTGGAGGGCAGGTTCTGTCTCCCGGAATGACGCAGTCCCATCCTTGCAAAACCCTACCACCGACAACCGAGTGCCCCTCCCGCTGGCCCAGAAACCGACTGCCGGATACATCATCCTGCGGGCAGTCAAATCAAAAGGCTGTTACCATTCCCCATCCCCACAATTAATCACAGTAAACCAGTAACGCATGGGCATGGGCATGGGCATGGGCAAAGCAAAAGGCAGGAAGGTCAATATCATCGAGCAGTGGCCCATGGCCTCCCGTGGCTACCAATAGGAGCTCGACACAGGGAAAACCTCCCTGTCGTTTGCTCTGGTACCGTTTTTGGTACGCTTCTCATACGAAAGATAAGCAAAGGTCCCAAGCTCCCAGGCCTTTGGGCTGTGGCTGCGCAAGGCGGTGAGGAGAGAGCTCTCTGCAGAAGCCGGCGCTTGGGTCTTCTTCTTCTTCTCTCTCTCTGTCTCTCTGCAATTAGGGTTTGTGGTGATAAATACTCCTGACTACTCCTGAGCCGCGTGTCTTTCCCGTTATTTCGATGGAGAACACTCTGTCAGCTTCTGTGGTCACGGGCCGTCGGTCGTACCCGTGCGGTGGGCACGTGTGCATTGCATGGAGTGGAGCTCATTCAGAGGTGGGTGGGGGAGTATATGAAGCTAGTACTAGAAGTAGTACTCATCTGGAAAGAGAGAAGGGGGCGCCTCCCCAGAAAGGGCTGCTGCCTGGGCCGCCTCTCCTTCTTTTCTCTTTCTTCTCGAACCCAAGCTGAATTCCTTTTCCATGGCTGGCGTTGCTGCTTCCCTAAAGTCGTATTTCAGGTGTTACGGATCTGACTGTTTCGTATATTGCTCTCTCTTGGTTTATTCCAAATATGGAAACTCATCTTCCCCCTCTTGGTTTTTTTAGTTCTCTTGCTTTCTTCTTGTTTTCCCTTTTCTGATCCTTCCTGGGTGAGTGGACACTGACAGAAGAGAGTGAGCACACACTAGCAATTGTATAAAGGGTATGCTGTTCCTGGTGCGTGCTCACCTCTCTCTCTGTCAGCTACCGGGCCTTCATTAAGAACCCATGAAACGATTTGAACTATATTTGTTTCCCTTAACCTGTTTTTAATCATAGTAGCAACTATAGGAAGTGAAAAAGAAGAAAACAGTGTGCGATGAGTGCATGCTTGCTTAATTCTATCAAATATTTGTTGTCATCTTATCATCCTATATTTCTTACAAGAACATTCACGCAGGATTATTTTTTTTAGATACCAGTGTTTGATCTGTTTCATCTCACCCCCTTTTGATGGTTGCGAGCTGGTAGATAAGTGTACAGATATTTTGGGACAGCGGAAAAGTCTGGCCTTTGATGGTTGCTTCTTTAATTGGAATGTGAAAGGACGAGGAAAAGCCAGGCAGCTCTGTGCAAATAACAGAAGATGAATGGTGCCACTTGGTTAGGTCTCTCCCTCTCTTGTTGTTTGGTTGTTGTTGTTTGATGCTCTTTAATTAACTTAGAGAAAGTTTTTGGAGCTTTTAGACGCATAAGATATATATCGCCTAAGGCTTTGTTGGTGACAGATTCCAGAAAAACTGTTCCATCTCTTTGACTAATGAATTTCGATTTTAAACTTGATACCATTTTTTTTTTTTTGGTTTCGGTTAAAGATCTTCTGAGTTCTCTAGGTTCCTTGTGCATGTGATATAGGGCGGGGCGATTAGCTGGTGTGACTTGTGCCAAACGGAAGGTTTCCAAAGGATCTGTAGTATGTTGTTATCGTCTGTTTTTATTTTTATTTTCATCTTGTTCTTTGTTTTTTCCCCAATTAGTCAGCAGTTTAGCGACGCCATGCAGAAACTTCGAGGAATTTTCCATCTTTATGTTGGTACTGTGTTCCTTTCGTTTTTGTACAGGAACTAGTAAAGTAGGTAAGCAAGGTTCTTCGACAAAACCAGATCATTGTTTCTCAAGTAGGTTTGCTTACTTTTCTTGATCATAAAAGTTTTTGTGTACCAATAACTCAACCTTTAGAGATACTGTCATTTGATACTCCCTCCGTCCGGAATTAAATTCATTCTGAAAAACCTTATGGTGATAATAATTCCTGATGGAGGGAGTAGACAGTTATGCACTTTTTATTACTGTTATGCTTGATTCCATCGTATTATTCCTAGATCTACTAATTTCAGATGAAGTACAACAAGGATTGTTTGAATGCCTTCCATAATTTTGGATTTAATTATATAACGGTAAACTATATATTTATGCTTATGATGGGAATAGACAATGAATATGCATTCATATCTGTCTTTTATGCATGTTGATCATTTCAAAAAGCGGGAAAACCATATTTCTCAAATCATAAGAGAAAGTAGATTACTGGAAATATGTAATATGAGTTTCAAAAGAGAACTTTTTAATATTCTAAACTGATGTATATAATAAGTTTTAATGTAAAGAAGAAGAAAAGTTTATGAGCATTAAACATATATATGAAAATAAGTTCACAATTAGGGGAAATTTATGCTGGACAATGTTTATTTGAATCCCATGAATGCTCTAGAGGTGCAATGGAACTGATGGATAACCACAAAACGACAAAAAATTTATTGGGAGATGCTTAGTGGTAGCACCTTCCTTACATATGCTTCTGTGGTAGAGATGAAGCTACAGAGAATGCATCAATCAAGTCTTGGGAGCAGGCGTTCTACACTTCCTTTGCTAATTGGATGGTTTTTCTTGGATTTTGCATGCAATTTTGGTCTTTTCTATTGTGCATTGGATTTCTAATCTATATATTCCTAACGCAAAAAAAAAGAAAGAAAACTAGAGGAAGTAAAATGAATGCTTGGATTTCCTTAAAGTTAATATGTAAAGTTACTCCGTGATGATATCTATTAAACTTCCCTTTACACGATGGGTTAATAGCTTCTGTTTATAGATGAACGGGATCTGGACAACTGTAAGTCGTGGCATCAGCCTGTTGCAAAAAAATCGTCTTTTTCAATGATTTTATATCTCAACCATGATATGGTTAAGTTGTATCCGAGTTAATGTTTGATGATAAGAGTTCACATTACCTGATAAAGTTTTTTATTTAAGATGTAATTGAGTTCTAATTATTTCATTTTTAACGGTTTTGTTTTGAAGTATAATTAAATTTTCTTCTTTCACTTTATACTTGAACTTGAGATGTACATGTCTGGAATGCAAGGTTCTTTTGCCATGGGTGTTCTTCTTCCTAGATGATCAACCTTCTTTGTCATCAGGTGAATTGCTCTCCCTGATCCTGTGTGGTGAATAATTCTTGCAGTACATACAATGACACGCAAAACCAAATTGATTAACTTGTAACTCGATAATTCCATCAGGTGGGTTGGCATAGCTGACTTCGGGCTTTCACATTAAGTGAATTTTAAAGTAGGTTCTTTATGGACTGAAATTGGAGTTTACAGATTGACTCTTTACATGCAATATATAAGAGACATATGCATAAACAAATAGGAATAGACATATACAACAGTATTAAGCTTGGCCAGCACATATATAATGTCTACTATACCTACATATTTGCTCCTTTGTAAGCGATCTATATGGACCTAACTCGAGTTGAAAACTTCCTTGGTCATAGTTAATGGATTATGCGGAGTCAGAATAGACGATTCTCTGGAAAAAATGCATACTATTATTGTTTAGTTCATTTATATGAAGCCCTTATCACTTACTGCTAATAATATGGAAATAAATCATCATCATCATACCCCTTATCCGAGCTATATGTGTGGTGGTCGATGGCATGGATTATATTCCGTATTTGATTTTTATCGGAATCAAAATGGTACAAAATCCATACAAAGAAACATAGTGACAAGTTTTTATGTCAAATGTCCTTCATGACATAACCTATGATGATAAGAAGATTCAACGTCATCATATTCATCATAGAACTTTCAAAATATGTGGATTGGCTTAATGACATGATGGTTGTACATGAAACAATTGAATAAAGAACTTATAAAAAATTTTATTTAATTCTGGTGTAGATTAATCCATATGCCATGTGGTTTTATTTCATTTTCTTGAGGTTTTTGCCTCTAGATTGCTGGAATTTGCTTTGTGACGGTGTTTTGAGTTATGTTACAGGCTGCTTGGATGTTTTTTTTTTGGGCAGGGTGGGGTCTTGTTCTTTCTTCATTTTTTCCCTCCCCTTGTGGTGCTTAATAAAATTTTCAATTAGAAAATAAGTAATTAAGAAATAATTAACATGTGTGCATGTACAGATTGAATTTCTATGCTTGTGTGCATCATGAGCCATTGCCTGCTCCCGCTCCCTGAATTAATTGGGAAGTGCAGGTGAAGAGTAATGGGAATATAATAAAAGCACATGTCTAGTGGATGAATTATTAATGAAATGATGTTATGATGAATAACAATTGTGAAAACTTTTGTATCAGTCCGTGTTTTAACATAAAATATGTTGTTTCTTTCTAACTTTTTGTGGTTGTATTATGTGGCTCTAAATATGGTTTGGATGTTCTTTGCCTTTTTACTAGTCCATATTTTCTTCCTTCGTTGTTGTGGAGCAAGTTTTTATATGTGTTCAGGTATTTCATTTATTTTTTACTCCCTTCGTCCAGAATTATTATTTACATAAGGTTTTGTAAGAGATGAACTAAAATTAGTTCATTTGGTAAAATCTCATGTCGATTATAAATCAGGACGGGGGAGTAAAAGGTCCTCAGGCGTCTCATTTTTTTTTCGCTACAAATGTTCAGTTGCTTCATGTTCCAATACATATTCTATATTCATATTTGGCATAATAATGCATGGGAAGCTACAATTTAGGTTGCAGAATATAATTTCCAATTGCTTAAGTACCTTTTCTGTCATCTGAAAGAACAGTGAAATGGCATGAATATAGCTTAAGTGGAAAATATGGTTTTCCTCGAAACGGATGGTGCGTCAGGAAGGGCATCTGGCATAAAAATGTGCCACTATGTTTTCTTTGTATGGATTTTGTACCATTTTGATTCCGATAAGAGTCAAATGCGGTATATAATCCATGCCGCCGATCCAGATAGCTGGGATGAGGCGTATGATGATGATGAGTTTTGATTCACAACTGGTTGGTCTTATGTGGCAAAAGAATAAAAATAAAATAAACCCGTTGGTCTCTGATAACTTCATCAAATGACAAACACCAACGGCCGATAACTGAATTTTAAGTGTCTTACAGATGAAAAAATGTGCATTCATATGATTTAGGCTGTTGACTGAATATCATTATCAAAAGCTGAATTGACAAAGCCAATGTTGTAATTCAGACGAGCAACTGTTGGTGTACCATTGGGTCGTTAAGAGAGTAAGATTTTTAATTAGGGGGAAGATAAATTTCCCAATGTAAATTGCAGCTAATTCATGTCTATTATGATTTTGAAAATGGCTATATTGGCATCCAACGAAAAGTCTGTGTCGGGGGCGTACGTTCTTTGAACAAATTTTGTCCGGGGACTAATTAAAGTTATTAAATTGTCCGGGGACTAATTAAAGTTATTAAAGTTTGAATATCTGATATCGTCCGCTTTTCTGGAGGCAAATTCAAATCCATAAAATATCCAAGGAACTGCTTAGCATAACTAATTCGATTCTCCTCTTAGGGGAAAGTGCTTAACACGGTACATATCAAAGTAGGAGACCCTTGTTTGTCAAACCTCCGTCAAGGTAAAACGCTGTCATGAGATTTGTACAAGTTTTTCTCTTAATGCTCTAGTCTCAGATGTTCTTGGCTACCTTTTTCTTTATACCTCAAGTTTGGCACATGGGATAGCATGTAGTTACTAGCAACTGTCACCTAATGTGCACAAGTTAGCGTAGGTGCGAAAACCGATTCTGCAAGGCGTGTGTTTTATTGGGGGAGGTGTATGTTTGTGGTCTAAAGTTTGGTTTGCAGCAGAGCTGTTGAAGTAGTAAGCTGCTGCAATGATGGTGGTGCACGGTGCTGTGACAGAGTATGTGCAAGTCCAGACGACTAAAGACTTTGATTTACCAGTCTGGGATGTCCTAGGGCTATTACTCTTTGGAAAAGGTATTCCGCACCTTATCCACTGGCTATATGCAAGTAGGTCTAGTAGTCATGTTGTCCCTAGAGTTGCGCTGTCCGAAGGAGCAGGACAGCCTTTTTTTTGTAATTAAGATTTGATAGTACTGCAAATAGGCAAGTCCTAGAACTGGATCTTCAGTCTCCAATGACTGTGAATTGCGAGTATTTGAACATGGCGCATCCCTTCTCCTCGAGTGGAGTGATATACAAGCCTCATTCGCTTGGAGCCTATCTCTAAGTTCTGTAAGCTCTCGTCCTTTTTATTAATTAGTTTGTATTGCAGAACTGATTTGCATCGTATTGGTTTTTCGAACAAGGCCTAAAAAGTTAATGCACTCAGTGAATTCGTTGAGCGGATGGATGGTTAATGGCAATATTAGGGAGGAGGGAGGAAGAAGACGAACAGCCCAAGAACTATTCCAAACAAAGGCGAATGAGGAGGTTCTGAAGTCTGGGTAAAAGATTAGAGTGAGTGAGTCTAAATCGCCCAACTGGACTATCTACAGGTCGTTAATTTTGTACCGGGAAGAAAATGGCATAATTTTAACAGTGACTGAATTCTTATAGTTGTAGTGTCGTAGATTGCTCCGGCAAAAATTTATAAAGCACTGCAAAAGATAAGAGTTTCTTAGTTATCCGTTTTTGTGTTTGCCCAAAGAATTGTTTTATCTGCTTCTTTTTGCTTTTGAAGTTGAAGATCATGAATTGCTTGCAATGATTTCCCTGAAGTCCTCCTGGTGCCATATGCATATACAAGTCCCGATTATATGCGCAGGCAGCGAATTCCGATTCTATGTATCGGGGGGGAAGGTGGGTTTTGAATCACCTGCCCGCCCCCTTAAGTGATCGGGTTTTTAACATCCGAATGGGAGCATATTAGCTTTTTTATGCATGATCTAATGAATTTGTATAATATTTATAATATCTCCAATGTGGTGAATTTGAGTTTTTCCAATTCTCTTCTCATCTTACAAATTTTTAGTCATACGTGTGGGAAATATATATGCTTCAGCTATAATGCTAAATTTTTCTTCTCGTCAATATATAATAGAATTATCAACCTTATCAAAGCGCGTGCCAAAGCTATCATTTCAGTTTCTAGAATATAGAACTTAAAGTGTGGCGATCAGCTGTAAGTGCTTTCAGGTTTCAAAGGTAATGTTTTTTGGATAATGTTTTTAAAGAGTTTGTTATATGAATAAATTATTTATCCATTGTGAAATAGATACTGTTGGAATCATTTGCTCCTATTAAAATCTGCATCTCTTTGTTGTTCTCTTTGAATTTTGATTGACTTCTAAAAATGGTATTTTTGTGAAAAAAAGAGCCGCTAGATGTGGAAAGGCAGTGTATTAGTATTAACTCTTTAGAATCTGTTAAAAGTATGTGAACGTTGCCAATGAACTTATGAAGCTCGTCTCTGGTTATATTTGCAAGAGTTGTTGGAGGGAGTAGCTTCCCTAACTAGGTAAGCTTTTAATTCTAGAATTCACTTTCATTATGTCCTTACATAATTTATGAATTAGATCGAGTTCATGCTTGATGTTTGGCTCTGCACTCTTCTTAGGTAATGTCACGAATGTTTTGTCATGGGGCTGTTTTTTTTGGATAATTATCATGGGGCTTTTATTCCAGTTTGTTGGTGTCGTCGATCGTGGCTGTTGATCGTAGTATAAAGCACAGCCAAAAAGGCCGTGGCTTTTGCTGTGGCCAGTCAGCCTGATGGTGAAATACCCGCAGCCAGTGCGACTTTTGCTAAGTAGCCCCGGCAAGTGGGGTGGGTCTTGGCTAGCCACGCACTGGAGGAGTGAGATAGGTTCTGAAGAAATAATAGAGGAAATAAATTCGAAGAGGGGGTAAACAGGAGAGAATTTATGAAATGTTCAGAAGTATTAGTGAGGAATGCATCAAGGGGTTCCAATGGCAACATTCATTTGTTATGCCATCGTATACGGGAAGAAGTGTTGCCAGATGGGGCATTGCAGCATTCAGATTGTGTATGTTTGAGGTATGCACTATTTTTAGCACCACAAAAGTTTATTCCCTCCTGTCATTTCTGTTTTGGATTGTGTATGACCCTTTCCTGATATAGATTCTCCATCTGAAAAAATAAAACTTGTTTATTTTAATAGGATAGTGAAAACCCCAACTAATGGGGTAGAAGAGGTCCAAAATATACTTAAATCAACCACAAGGAGCATCTAAAAAAGGACTCCTTTTTTTTTGCACATGTAGCATCTAAAATAAGACGGAGGGAGCTTTCATCGATTAAAACATTTTTAACGTTAGGTTAGAAAATTCTCACTGGATGGAGGTGCTTTCGCTTCGTTTATACATATCCTCGCGTCAATATTGCTGACCGAGGGCTCTGGAAAAGCTGCGTCAGCCATTCTCAACCACGCAATTGCGTCAGCTTAGGGTGGGGACTGGAGCATGAAGACGTGTTGGTCTCGCTGCCTCTCGTTTATACTGCCGTTTGTTCTAACAATCTCGTTTATACATACTGCCCTTCATCTGGATTACTTAGCATATTTTATTTTAGAATATGGATTAGCAAAAAAGAAACGGGGAGTCCAATGGCATGACGAGGGTGAAATTTGAAGTTTTAAGAATTTTTTTAATTTAAAAGTTTAATAACTTTTATATTTAAGTATAATGAAACGATTAGGGTTCTGCTCGAAGTGGGTTGCTGAAGAATGGAACGGTCATTGCTGCCGGTCTTTTTGTTTTTTGAATTGTGTTAATGGAAGGTGTTTGGATTGATTGGTGGTAACGAAAGCTGAGGAGTGTCAATGGAAAGCTTATAGAAAAGAGATCTATAAGGACTGTTTAGCCCGCCAAGCTATTATCTTTGGTTGTAAGGATTGGCTAGGTGAAGCCCCCCCCAACCCCTCCCCCACAGCTTTCTTGGGAATTCCCCTAAGCCTGGAGCTGTAATTCTTTTCAGTTAATGAATTACTTCCGTCAAAAAAACAGGAGATCTTTGCGGAGTTTGGGCAGGCGGACTTTTAGTACTGGTCTTCTTGAAAAAAACTGTTTGGATAAGAGCTTCCAAAGTTAAATATCGTGTTTTCCTAAAACGTGTTGAGAACATGTAGAGCCCAGATGATCTGCCGACTTAAATCCCTACACTCGTCCTAGTGACCTCTTATCGCTCATTCACAAACGCATTAGCCACTAACCTAGTGAGTAGTGACTGAAGTTTCCTTGTGCAATTTGTAGTAGTTTAGCTACATGAAAACCAAGCAAAATTTCCGTCTAGTGCATTTTGTTCCAGTTGGGAAACTATTTTGCAGAGGCAATTGGCATTTTTGTTCGTTAAGTGGTGTAAGATGACAAATGGCCTGCTTACTCTTTTTTGGATAAATGAATAGCCTACTTAATTACTCAGTAAAGCGAGGACTAGTGACGCTACTAGTACCTCTACTGCAGTGCACGACTACTCTTATTGCAATCAATGTCGTTCAAGGCTAATCAAACTTCTTTTTGTAGCCAAAAAAAGATGTGAAACGCTTGTTTGACTGTGTCAAGTCACGGTTCAGGATTGATTCACTGGTCTTGTAATAAAATTGGCAAGCGAAAAAAATTTCATCCCTCAATGGTATAATTGTCTCCAGCATGCTATCCGTCTTTCTAATCGTTTTCGCCGGATTTTGCAGTCGCTTGGCAGCCAAAGTTATTTGCTTTTGCGAGGTATGGGATCTCTTCATCCCTTTAGTCCTTGTTTCTAATTGATTGTAGCTTTGAAAAAAACAAAAAAGGCAACCACTCTGAAGGAAAACGGGAGGTTGTGTGTTTTTTTTTTGAAGAATGGGAGTAATGTTACAGTAGACCAGTCAATACTTGTCGAGTTGAAGGTGCCTTAATGGAACCTGGTGTGCAAAAGTCGTGGTATGAATGTAAAGCCCAAGTTTTTAAAGATTCGCTCATGTTCTTCAGTTCTGGCATTTAGGTCAATGTTTTTTACTCCTTATATATTCACGGCGATTCAAATTCAATCCATCTTATGAAACTAAAATCTCTTATCTGGGGGTTATTACTTATGATTTATGATCATCAAGTTTATAAGATTTTCAGCTACCATCCTGCAGGTTCTCGTTGTAACTATCTAAGTAGGTTTTCTTGCAGTTGTCGAGAAAAGCATTGTAGAAATTAAGGTTTAAGAATCTGCTGCTTTCTTCGTGTTCTATCATTGTTTTTTCTGTAAATTTATTAATATGCACTTCGTCAAAGTTCCAGATAGCTTTTACTAGTGTTATGTATATACCTTTTTTGAAATGAGATATTCGAAGAATCCTTTTTTTTCTGGGTAGTTGACATTTTTTATTAACAAAAAAGGAAGGCAGTACAAAGAGTCTTATATTGGAAAGATGCATATGCCAATAGGTGAATACCTGATATAAAAAAAACCATAATATCGACAATTTTCTTTTACTGTATACACCCATCCAGCCTCGCATTTTGTTTTCTACTCCCTCTATCCAGAATAATTATTACCATAAGTTTTCCAAAATGTACTAATTTTAGTTCATTCTAACCTTATGGTAATAATAATTCTGGACGGAGGGAGTATAGATGACAAAGCTTGGTTTGTACATCTGTTCAAGTAAATCACACATGTTTTGTATTTGAGGCAGCTAGTGCTATTGCCTGAGTTACATAAATCGTTGTGAAGGTTTTCTATTAAGCCAATATTTGGATTTTTCTATATAGCAAATGTTGAAGGAGACTACATATGACATCTTTACATCCTCAGGAGAACGACAGCAGCCACTGTGCCTGTTTTAATATAATCCGTTGTGCACATTTACAAACACAAGATATGAATGTATGTATGCTTTATAATCTTTTTGTATCCATATATACTTACATTTATAGATACATATTCTTTCTTTGGGCCTGATTCCATATTTCAAGTATCTTAGTAGTTGAATTTTACAGTTTGTTCTATCATCGTAAAATCATGTGTTAACAGGAGATGTCTGCTAGATAACCGTTGATGACAAATGTGGGATAAAATATGCCTCCATCTAGATTTGAAGAAAATCAGGTTTTTTGTCTTTCAAGGGGTTTTGAACCAGCTCTAGCTGGTTTTTTCCAGTAGCTTAAGCTGTTAGGAAACAGATTGTCAATAGATGAATTTGATATTTCGACAACGTTTGTGTAGTAAGGTTGTGTAACGTTTCTGATGATGCGATTGGGCATATATGCTGTCATTCAGTGAGAAGGAAGTGGTGACTTGTAGGTTATATGCGCAATAATGTGTTGACTGTTTATTGTTATCTGATTTTCGTGCCTTTGAGAGGGATTTTCGTGCCTTTTGGAGGAAACAGTGTTATCACAATTGTTTGGTGATTTATAGAGTTAGAACTTCCATTCTGCAGAAGAATTTGAGGGTTAACTCTTCGTTTCCTCCAACCTGAAAAAGATAATCCAGGACTTACCAGGTTGCCTTTCTGGCAACTTGAGGTATTCACCTCTAAGCGTCAGAAGATTGTTCCCTGATAGAGCTGTACGTCCTGAATGTGGATATCACTAAATATGGTTCAGCTAGATAGAAAAACATATTGTTCTTCAAAATGCTATGAATAGGTTACTGTGTAGTCCTTCTGAGTTGTTTGGGAAGGTGGGGGTAGACTCTCGTCTATTTAGATGTCCCCAACCTCCTATCTAGGGTTATGCTAACTATGATAGCTAGCTTGGAAGAGGTAACTACACTCTGGTTATTTTGTTCTCTTTCTTTATCTTTTTGTTTATAGATACGCTTCTAAACATGATTGAAAAACTGATATAGTTGTTGTTTTGAGTAATGCAGTTGGTTTTTCCACAAGTACTGTCTCTGATGATCGTGTTTTCTCACTTTTTTTTTCCAAGGAAGCTGTTCTCTCTCTTGCTATGATATACTATCTATGCCACGTTGTTCCATCTAGTATAGCATACCTTTTATCACCTGTACCTAAAAATATGTACCTCAAGAATATGGAATTGCTAAGCCTTCGGTATACATCCAGAAAGAAAGATGTTGTTAGAATAAGTTAAGGAGAAAAGAAAAGGGTGATACCAAATATTTAGCCTTCTCTCTTCTGAACTTTCTTTGAAACTCTGAATGTGTAGGCTAAGCTGAGCGTTGTAATTTAATTGCACTCATAAAGTGTTTTTGTCAAGAAAATAGAATATTTGAAAATGGAGGATTTAGCTTCTGCATCCTTTTTCAAATTGTTTTCCAAACAAGAATTTCGTCTAAATCTATTTACTAATCTTGATATGCGTCTTTCTTTTCTAAATTGTTTCTGAATGAGAATCTTTTAGTAGTTGAAAAAAAAGTATTTTTAGTCACGGAATTGCAGAATAGTTAAAGTCATAGCTTGATCTTTTGTATTTCTGCAACTAGAGTGGAATTTTTTTAATGCAAAGCTTCGCAAGGTTCCAGGTCGATTTGACTGTGGCTCAGTGTGCTAATGTCTTGGTCTTTACATGTTTCCTTTGCTCCAATGGTTAAGACTTTTGATGAAAATGTTAGTTGTATCCAATCTATTTAATAACTTTTCCCTTATGCTTATGGCGCGTCGGTATTGTATTTTCCTATATATGTTGACGATTTTGGTATGTATCTTAGAGATGTGCCATTTTAAGGAAGGAAAAGATTTGGAGAGCGTTGTCCAAGGACCTTCAAAGGGTTCAACCACTTGGATGTGTCCAGGATACTCGTGCGTGATCCAGGATAACATTTTTGGCAACCACTTTCCGGTGTGTTTTTAACTAATTTAGTTTTCTGAAGCCAATCCTAATATACAGGAAGCAACCCAGGTCGGCCATAAAGTTTATACTGTTTGCAACTTATATCAGATGATTTCTTGAGCTGTATTTACTCAGCATACTGTATTGTACTGTGGCAAAACAATGAGGTGCTAAAGGAACCCAATGACGATGGTTGGCATAAGTGCCACAGACAGATTCTTTGTGTGCTGCTATGGAAATCACAGCCTGAATTGTTTTATTCTTTAATACCCTTCGTCCAATGGAAGCTGTCTGCATTTGAGAGTGAAATGTATATGACTCTATAAGGCCCATAACAAAAGCGGAGTTTCCTTCCATCGTCTTCCGTGTTTTTGGTCATGAGGGATCAAAGTCAGCCAACTGGTGAGGGAACATTTTTTTTCAAAAGCAGACAGGATTTATTAGTCCGAGGGAATACATTTTGTGAAGAAATTTTTGCGTAGTTCAAAATAATCCTGCAGGTAAACTTAGATAAAGTAAATGCATTGAAAACAATATAGAAATTGACTCAGAATCCTATTTTGCTGTGTGTAAGGTATCAATTAGGGTATAATATTATGCTGTTGAGGCTATTAGTAGCAAGATTAATGTAAAATAAATGAAAATTTTCAAAAACTATTAAATGTAGAGGCGACAATTTATAAAAATTTACTCCCTGTGTCTCGAATTAGTAGATAGTTCATTTTGGAAAACCAAATGTGTCTACTACACTGGCTCCAGAGGTAGTGAGTATATGTTTGTGTGCTTATAAACATTACTTATTTGTATGTTAACGTTATTTCCGGTGAAGTACCTCGACTCTTCCTAATTAATCCTAACAGTATTCTAACAAAAAGTGTAAACTACAAGTGCATTAAAAGACCTTCAATCCTGATGTGTCAAATAAATCGTTGGACCTTTAGTCTTTCTTTTATGTTGTAGAAACATCCTCGTAGCGCACTTGACCCTTAATTTCTTTTTCATAGAAAAACACATTGTTGGGAGTTGTAAATGCACATTAGCATTTAGGAATAAGTCACAGAAATTGAAGAGCACTAAGGGAAGAAGCTTCGGTCAGACCTTTAGTGATTATGCGTGATTCTTAGGCAGCAAATATTCTTCTAGGCCATTGGTTACTGAATTCAATTTCAAACATCGACAGTTGGGCTGTTGAGGAAGATCAAGTTTAACTTTTGCTCAGTTTACAACTGAACGCCCAACTTGGAAGCCATAGCGCTCATGTGCGCCGACCGAAGGCCTGCATTTGAAGCAGATTTCTGTTTAAATAATGAAGAAGGAAGCCTATCTCAAGTTGTCTTTTCTTTACTTTAAACCAGCTTGGCAGGAAAGTCAATTAACAAGATTAACATTCATGCGGAAGCAGACACAGTCTGACTAGTCTTTATAGAGACGTCCATTTTGTATGAAGGGACAAGGGAAAAGCAGAAAAATAAAGATAGACTCACAAGATTTCATGGTTAGGGTACGATTACATGGTTTGTCAATTTGTCTTCATCGTCTCGTCCATAAGGTGGGAAATATGGGACGAATCTGTCTGTGAGTATTTGTGGGTTGTGGCTATTTGCTGATACATTAGTCGCATGAAATAATCCGTAAATTAAGATTGAAGAGTTCCATTATTCAGTAATGCATTGAAATTGCTAGCATGAGATATTTTTGGTATCTAGCACAAGTTAGCACTAACCATTAAAAAGCACTAACATAAAATGTTGGCTTTTACCATTTTCTTCATTTACATATTTTATTGGATAAGTTTAAACGTAAAATTATTTGACTCTCTTATTAGTTACAATATTGGCTTCAATAAATTATTGATTTTCATAGATCAAGATTGAATTTAGCCGGTAAA
The DNA here is from genome assembly GCA_039654745.1 of Houttuynia cordata. Classification (NCBI taxonomy): domain Eukaryota; kingdom Viridiplantae; phylum Streptophyta; class Magnoliopsida; order Piperales; family Saururaceae; genus Houttuynia; species Houttuynia cordata. The sequence continues at coordinate 7,107,231 of CM077513.1, read as the reverse complement.
TGTTGAAAAAGAGGGATTTTGTGACCAGGCAGAGAGAGATTGTGTAAATCGTACCAATAAGGTAGAGGATATAATAAACTTTAGCATTTCGTACTACAGTGTCATAAAATTCAAATTTACTAGCTACTTGATTCCTAAATATATGTCTAAATCTAGCTGATCCTGAGTTCAATCAGATAGAAAAGATAATATTGCACTAGCTGCACTGAACAGGATCCATATATTGATATCAGGTATAGTTTTAAGGGTAAAAAAGTATATGAAAAGGTTAGTGTGTGCCTCGACTTACATGCATAGTGTGCGTTAGTGTGCCGAGAGCCAACAAATCGAGATTCAACATCGTGCACGAATACAGGAGGCGGGCGAGTGATTTAAACCGAGCGGGAATGGACCGCGAGTAAGCACATACTAACAGGTCTCAAAGTAATACATTTTTTTTGCTGCATGGTCTCAAAGCAATCTGCATTGCTAAATTTGTACACAGATTGGTGGGACCCCAATTTTTTAACACAAAAATAGGTGGCACCCATTATCAACAAATTTTTTTTGCTACAATGATCAATAAGCTTTTTTGTTTTTCCTTTTTTTATCAACAAGTTTTTGAGTCTATACTAGTTTAAATAAAATTAATAAGAGCATTTATGAAATGTTTATGAAGTATTCGTGAGGAATGCATCAAGGGGTTCCAATGCCACCATTCATTTGTTATGCCATCATATAGGGGAAGAAGTGTTGCTAGATGGGGCATTGGAGCATTCAGATTGTGTATAAACCTTTTGAGGTGTGTACTATTTTAGCACCTCAAAAGTTTATTCCCTCCTGTAATTTCTGTCTTGGATTGTGTATAACCCTTTCCTGTTATAGATTATTGTTTGTTTTAATAGGATAGTGGAAACCCCAACTAATGGGGCAATGGCTTGACGAGGGTGAAATTTGAAGTTTTAAGATTTTTTTTAATTTAAAAAGTTGAACTTTTTTATTTAAAATAATGAAACGATTAGGGTTCTGCTCGAAGTGGGTTGCTGAAGGATGGAACGGTCATTGTTGCCGGTCTTTATTTTTTTGAATTGTGTTAGTGGAAGGTGTTTGGATTGATTGGTGGTAACGAAAGCTGAGGAGTGTAAACGGAAGGCTTATAGAAAAGAGAAGAGATCTATAAGGACTGTTTTGCCCGCCAAGCTATTATCTTTGGTTGTAAGGACTAGTTAGGTGACCCCCCGCCCCCCCAGCTTTCTTGGGAATTCCCCTAAGCCTGGAGCTGTAATTCTTTTCAGTTAATGAATTACTACCGTACAAAAAAAACAGAGATCTTGGCAGGGCTTGGGCAGGCGGACTTTTCGTACTGGCCTTCTTGGAAAAACTGTTTGGATTTCTAAGCGATGGGTTTATCTATGTGAACAATGTTAAGAGCTTCCAAGGTTAAATATCGTGTTTTCCTAAAACGTGTTAAGAACATGTAGAGCCCAGATGATCTGATGGTTGCAGTCCCTACACTCGTCCAAGTGACCTCTTCCTTATCGCTCATTCACAAACGCATTAGCCACTAGCCTAGTGAGTAGTGACTGAAGTTTCATAGTGCAATTTGTTGTAATTTAAGCTACATGTTACTCAATTTTTCAGAGTCATCAAGAGTTATTTAAGTGGTGTAAGATGACAAATGGCCTGCTTACTCTTTTTTGGATAAATGACGCTACTTGTACCTCTACTGCAGTTCACGACTACTCTTATTGCAATGTCGTTCAAGGCAAATCAATCTTCTTTTTGTAGCCAAAAAACAAAAGATCTGAAACGCTTGTTTGGCCGTGTCAAGTCACGGTTCAGGATTGCTTCACTGGTCTTGTCATAAAATTGGCAGGTGAAAAAAATTTCATAAAATTGGCAGCGAAAAAAAATTCATCACTCAATGGTATAATTGTCTCCAGCATGCTATCCGTCTTTCCTAATCGTTTTGGCGGGATTTTGCAGTCGCTTGGCAGCCAAAGTTATTTGCTTTTGCGAGGTATGGGATCTCTTCATCCCTTTAGTCCTTGTTTCTAATTGATTGTAGCTTTGAAAAAAAAAACAAAAAAGACAACCACTCTGAAGGAAAACGGGAGTTAAGTGTTTTTTTCTCTTTTGAAGAATGGGAGTAATGGTACAATACAGCAGTCAATACTTGTCGAGTTGAAAATGCCTTCATGGAACCTGGTGTGCAAAAGTCGTGATATGAATGTAAAGCCCAAGTTTTTAAAGATTCGCTCATGTTCTCCACCTCTGGCATTTAGGTCAATGTTTTTTACTCCTTATATATTCACAGCGATTCAAATTCAATCCATCTTCTGAAACTAAAATCTCTTATCTGGGGGTTATTACTTATGATTTATCGTCATCAAGTTTATACATCCTGCAGGTTCTCGTTGTAACTATCTAAGAGGTTTTCTTGCATTTGCCGAGAAAAGCATTGTAGAAATTAAGGTTTAAGAATTTGCTGCTCGCTTCCTGTTCTATCATTATTTTTTCTGTAAATTTATTAATATGCACTTCGTCAAAGTTCCAGATAACTTTTACTAGTGTCATGTATATACCTTTTCTGAAATGAGATATTCAAAGAATCTTTTTTTTTTCTGGATAATTGATATTTTTTATTAACCAAAGAGGAAGGCAGTACAAAGAGTCTTGGAAAGATGCATATGCCAATAGATGAATACCTGATATAAAAAAAACCATAATACGGACAAATTTTTTTTACCATATACACCCATCAAGCCTCGCATTTTGTTTTCTACTCCCTCTGTCCAGAATAACTACTACCATAAGTTTTTCCAAAATGAACTAATTTTAGTTCATTCTAACCTTTTGGTAATTATAATTCCGGACGGAGGGAGTATTAGATGGCAAAGCACATCTGTTTAAGTAAATCACACATGTTTTGTATTTGAGACAGCTAGTGCTTTTGCCTGAGTTATATAAATCCTTGTGAAGGTTTTCTATTAAGCCAATATTTCGATTTTTCTATTTTCTAAACGTTGAAGAAGACTACATATGACACCTTTACATCCTCAGGAAATTTATTATTGCAGAACGACAGCAACCACTGTGCCTGTTTTAATATAATCTGTTGTGCACATTTACAAACACAAGATATGAATGCATGTATGCTTTATAATCTTTTTGTATCCATATATATATATATGTATGTATATGTTTGTATATAATATACATTTTCTTTCTTTGAGCCTGATTCCATATTTCAATTGTCTTAAAAGTTAAATCTGTACTGTCTGTTCTATCGTCGTAAAATCACGTGCTAACTGGAGATGTCTGCTAGATAACCCTTGATGACAAATGTGGAATAAAATATGCCTCTATCTAGATTTGAAGATAATGAGGTTTTTTGTCTTTCAAGGGGGTTTTGAACCAGCTATAGCTGTTGTTTTCTAGTAGCTTAAGCTGTTAGGAAACAGATTGTCTATAGATGAATTTGATATTTCGACAACGTTTGTGTAGTAAGGTTGTGCTTTGGAACCATCGATTAGACGGTCTGATGATGCAATTGGGCATATATGCAGTCATTCAGTGAGAAAGAGGTGGTGACTTGTAGGTTATATGCGCAATAATGTGTTGACTGTTTATTGTCATCAGATTTTCGTGCCTTTGAAAGGGAGAGAACGAAGAACTCTTGTGTTTTTTTAATATATCTCCTAAATACTAACATCTGGTGCACAGGATTGTCACAATTGTTTGGTGATTTATAGAGTTATGCCTTCCATTCTGCAGAAGAATTTGAGCGTTAACTATTCGTTTCCTCCTCCAACCTGAAAAGATAATCAAGGACTTATCAGTTTGCCTTTCGGTATTCACCTCTAAGCGTCAGAAGGTTGTTCCCTGATAGAGCTGTATTTCCTGAATGTGGATATCACTAAATATGGTTCAGTTAGGTAGAAAAACATATTGTTCTTCAAAATGCAATGAACAGGTTACTGCGTATTCCTTCTGAGTTGTTTGGGAAGGTGGGGGAGGGTGGGGATGAACTCTCTTGTCTATTTAGAAGTCCCCAACCTCCTATGAAGGGATATGCTAACTATGATAGCTAGCTAGGAAGAGGTAACTACACTTTGGTTATTTGGTTCTCTTTCTTTATCTTTTTGTTTATAGATATGCTTCTAAACATGATTGAAAAATTGATATAGTTGTTGCTTTAAGTAATGCAGTTGGTTTTTCCGCAAGCATTGTCCCTGATGATTGTGTTTTCTCACATTTTTTTTCCCAAGGAAGATGCTCTCTCTCTTGCTATGATATACTATCTATGCCACGTTGTTCCATCTAGTACAGTATTCCTTTTATCACCTGTACCTAAAAATATGTACATCAAGAATATGGAATTGCTAAGCCTTTGGTATACTTCCTGAAAGAAAGATATTGTTAGATAGATTAAGTTAAGGAGAAAAGATAAGGGTGTTACCAAATATTTAGCCTTCTCTCTTCTGAACTATCTTTGAAACTCTGAATGTGTGGCCTTAGCTTAGTGTTGTAATTTAATTGCACTCATAAAGTGTTTTTGTCAAGAAAATAGAATATATGAAAATGGAGAATTTAGCTTCTGCATTATTTTTCAAATTGTTTTCCAAACAAGAAGTTCGTCTAAATCTATATACCAATCTTGATATGTGTCTTTTCTAAATAGTTTCTGAATGAGAATCTTTTTAGTAATTGAAAAAGAAGTATCTTTAGTCACGGTATTGCAGAATAGTTAAGTCATAGCTTGATCTTTTGCATTTCTGCAACTAGAATAAATTTTTTTTATGCAAAGCTTCGCAAGGTTCCAGGTCGATTTGACTGTGGCTCAGTGTGCTAATGCCTTGGTCTTTACATGTTTCCTTTTCTCCAATGGTTAAGACTTTTGATGAAAATGTTAGTTTTATCCAATCTATTTAATAGCTTTTCCCTTATGCTCATGGCACGTCGATATTGTATGATCCTATATATGTTGGCCATTTTGGTATGTATCTTAGAGATGTGCCTTTTTAGGGAAGGATAAGATTTGGAGAGCGTTGTCCAAGGAGGCAAGGACCTTCAAAGGGTTCAACCACTTGATGTGTCCAGGATCCTCATGTGCGTGATCCAGGATAACCTTTTTGGCAACCACTTTCCGGTGTGTTTTTAACTAATTTAGTTTTCTGAAGCCAATCCTAATATACAGGAAGCAACCCAGGTCCGCCATAATGTTTATACAGTGTTGCAACTTATATCAGATGATCTCTTGAGTTGTATATACTCAGCATACTATTGTACTTTAGCAAAACAATGAGGTGCAAATAAAAGACCTTCAATCCTGATGTGTACAAAAAGTGTAAAGTACAAGTGCATTAAAAGACCTTCAATCCTGATGTGTCAAATAAATCGTTGGACCTTGAGTCTTTCTTTTATGTTGTAGAAGCACCCTCGTAGCGCACTTGACCCGTAATATCTTTTTCATAGAAAAATACACTGTTGGGAGTTGTAAATGCGCATTAGCATTTAGGAATAAATCACAGAAATTGAAGAGCACTAAGAGGAGAAACTTCGGTCAGACCTTTAGTGATTATGCGTGATTCTTAGGCAGCAAATATTTTTCTAGGCCATTAGTTACTGAGTTCAATTTCAAACATCGACAGTTGGGCTGTTGAAGAAGATCAAGTTTAACTTTTGCTCAGTTTACAACTGATCGCCCAACTTGGAAGCCATAGCGCTCATGTGCGCCGACCGAAGAACTGCATTTGAAGCAGATTTCTGTTTAAATAATGAAGAAGGAAGCCTATCTCAAGTTGTCTTTTCTTTACTTTAAACCAGCTTAAAAGGAAAGTCAATTAACAAGAGTAACATTCATGTGGAAGCGGACAGAGTTTCACTTGTCTTTATAGAGATGTCCATTTTGTATGAAGGGATAAAGCAAAAGCAAAAAATAAAGATAGTAATATGACTCGCTAGATTTCGTGGTGGGAAATATGGGACGAATGGGCGAAGACACCTGTCTGTGAGTATTTGTGGGTTGTGGCTATTTGCTGATACATTAGTAGCATGAAATAGTCCGTAAATTAAGATTGAATAGTTCCATAATTCAATAAATGCATTGAAATTGCTTACCCGTTTAGGACTTGATCCCGGTGCCTTCTTCTGTTCGTCAGCCCTCGCGAAAAATGGTCAGAACATTGTTAGCATAAGTTTCTTTTTTTTTTGGAATCTAGCACAAGTTAGCACTAACCATTTGAAAGGCACTAACATAAAATGTTGTCTTTTACCATTTTCTTCATTTACATATTTTATTGGATAACTTTAAACATTAAGTTATATGACTTTCTCTTATTAGTTACATATTGGCTTCAATAAATTATTGATTTTCATAAATCCAGATTGAATTTAGCCGGTAAATGTTGAAAAAAGAGGGACTTTGTGATCAGGCAGAGAGAGATTGTGTAAATCGTACCAATAAGGTAGAGGATATAAAAAAATTTAGCATTTCGTACTACAGTGTCATAAAATTCAAATTTCCTAATTAGGTAGCTACTTGATTCCTAAATATATGTCTAAATCTACCTGATCCTGAGTTCAATCAGATAGAAAAGATAATAATGCACTAGCTGTAATGAAGAGGATCCATATATTGATATGAGGTATAGTTTTAAGGGTAAAAAAGTATATGAAAAGCTTAGTGTGTGCCTCGAGTTACATGCATAGTGTGCGTTAGCGTGCTGAGAGCCAACAAATCGAGATTCAACATCGTGCACCAATACAGGAGGCGGGCGAGTGATTTAAACCGAGCGGGAATGGACCGCGAGTAAGCACATACTAACAGGTCTCAAAGTAATACATTTTTTTTTGCTGAATGGTCTCAAAATCCACCTGGTGGATTTATCAGAGTAATGTTTCTCATTTTTCACGATCCAAATGGCTCCTAATATAAAAAAGAAAATTTGTAAATAGATTGGTGGGACCCCATTTTTTTATCGGAGTAGATGTTTCTCATTTTTCACGATCCAACGGGCCCCTAATATAAAAAAGAAAATTTGTAAATAGATTGGTGGGACCCCATTTTTTTAACACAAAAATAGGTGGCACTCATTATCATCAATTTTTTTTTTGCTACAATGATCAACAAGTTTTTTTGTTTTTTTATCAACAAGCTTTTGAATCTGTACTAGTCTAAATAAAATTAACAAGAGAATCAACGACGTTGAACACACTACTCTCGCGGAAGGTGAAAAAGACGAATAAAATTGCGTTCGCGTGTCAGACAAGCAATCAAAGGTAAACCCTTTCAACACTCAAAAATAATTTGGCATTTACATCTGGTCTTGGAACTATACAAGTTAATTGTCCACCTCCGGTTGAAGTTGAAATTATTTTGATCTCTTATCTGCCAATGAAGTGAAGGTTTCTACTTACCTATGGCTACGACATTGACGCGGCCAAGTTGTTCGACAAAATGGGTGGTCCAAAGTCCATTCTCCTGATAGTCGTCCTATCTAATAATGCAAGGCCATTATGCGATAGGGGATCTATACGTGACACACTCTCAAGATTACACATTAGATTACGTACACACATTCGTTAAAAAGTGTTATCGGAAGTGATCTACAGTCAAGGTACAGACAGGAAAATAGCCCGCTCAGCTAGCTGTTCGCCTATTATATGCATCTTCTCCACCAGCCAAGTCGGAGAGACCAAGTGATCACCTATTATCCTATCTGCGAGGCCAACCCTCTACCACTTCTCATGAAAGCGGAATATTGAAACAAAAGACAACCACCATGGAGAATTAGAAAATAAAGGGAACAAGAGAAGAGAATTTTAAGTTTGGAGAATGGAGAAGACTGGTAAAGGTGGTAGAGGCCCCGGACCTAACACACATAATGTCACATAAAGAGAACAAAAAGGAACGGCTCTACTGAACCGGAAAACGAACCCACCATAAGGGCTCAATGAAATGCCCATTATTTGTTCAATACTGTCTGCTTGGTTGAAAGAATCAAAGATAGACGACTTGTTTCATCAAGAAGAAGATAAACACTAATCTAAAGCAATGATCCAATTCCTGTACAAGGCCATCAAAGTATCAAATTGTAATTTTATAAGGAGGATGGCATACAATTTCTGTACAAGTACTCCCTCTTCCCAAAAGTTGGGATTACTAGTCAAAACACATCAAACTTAAGAGGAAAATAAGAACAAAACTACACTAACAACTTAAAACTACTTTAGCAATCTCCTCTTGTAAGTGATGAGACCATCGTAGCTGAAGATCATGTATTAGCGACGTCGTGGTTACAAGTGCAATCGCCCTGCCACGACCAGACGATGTCCTTGAGCGCCGGCCTCACCTCTTGCTGGCAGAACTTGGCGTACTCGAGCGTGTCGCCGGCCGACTTGGAGAACTCCACCACGGTCACCTCCGGCGCCACCTCGAACACCTCCGCTGTCACCGACAGCTTCCCCTTCCGCCCCTCCACCTCCCCCTGCATCTTCACCTTGAAGTCCTTCACCTTCACCACCCGGAATTTGAGCCCCCTCGCTACTCCTTCCAGCTTCGCCATGATCGCAGACGCAGAGCACTTGGACGTGAAGATGGACCCAGCTTTCCTTTTGCTCTCGAACAGGCTCGACAGGTCGAAGCCCGATGACATAGACGATATCAGCTCGAACGCGTTAAAGAACGGCGGGGATGCCTTCCCTCCGCCATTAGCAACGGCCTTGCTGCTATCCATGATAACATTATCGTTGCAGTTACCCTTAGTGATAGCAGCAGCCTCCACTGCCTCCTCATCGGCCATTTCCGGGGCGCAGAAGGAGGGTGGCCTTTTGAATCCTCTTTTAAACCAGGAGACCTGCATGATGGCGGAAATGGTGATGCGCTTCTCTGGGTCGGCCACCAGGAGGCGGGAAATAAGGCGGCGGGCGTCCGGTGACAACCAAGGCGGGAACTCGAACTCGGCTTTGAAGACCTTGCGGTACATCTTCATGAGGTTTTCGTCCTGGAACGGGAGGAATCCGGCCAGGAGGACGAAGAGGATGACCCCGCAGGACCAGATGTCGGCCTTGGCGCCGTCGTAACCCCGCTTTCGGAGCACCTCCGGAGCCACATAGGCCGGAGTACCGCACTGAGTATGGAGGAGCCCATCGTGGCGTAGCTGCTCCGGGAGAGCGGAGAGGCCGAAGTCGGAGATCTTGAGGTCCTCGTTGTCATCAAGGAGGAGGTTTTCGGGCTTGAGGTCGCGGTGGAAAACGCCGCGGCTATGGCAGAAGTCGACGGCTGAGATGAGCTGCTGGAAGTACTTGCGGGCGGCGTCTTCCCGGAGCTTGCCCTGGGCGACCTTGGCGAAGAGCTCGCCGCCGCGGACGTACTCCATGATGAAGAAAACCTTGGACTTGGTGGCCATGACCTCCTTGAGCTCAACGACGTTGGGGTGGCGGACGAGGTGCATCACGGAGATCTCCCGCCTGATCTGCTCCATGAGCCCCTCCCTCTTGACATGGTCCTTATTCACCACCTTGATGGCCACCGACTCGTGGGTCCGGAGGTCCTTGCCGTAGTAGACCTTTGCGAAGGTCCCCTGCCCCAGAAGCCGTCCCATCTCGTACTTGCCGAACAGCAGGCTCCGGACACTCCGCGTCTGGGCCTCCGCCCTTTGTACCTCCACGTCCATTTCCTTGACAACTAATAATAATAAGTTGCTACAACTAGAATAGAAGGAACGGGAAATCAGAGAAGATGGATGCCTCTGCTGGTGATGAGTTCGCGCTTTTCGTCAACCTTGGGATCCACCGGGGGATGAAGGAGGCCAACTGCCCTCCGAGGGGGCAGAGTCGAGTGAACAGACATTTTCTGATTTCTGATAGAGTTCAATTGTGCAAGGAAGACTGAAAGGCAGGGAAGAAAAGGTGGGATTTGTTTAAGTGCTTTGTACCTCAGTTGGAAGGAGTGGTTGGTTATATATGGACTTTATAAAATTAGTACTGGGAGGGAATCCCCATTGGAGGGGAGCGGGAAGGGAGAAGGAGTAAGGAGAAGGCCTCAAATGATTGTCAGGATTGCATTGGGACACCTGGTTTGGGTCTGGAAGTAGCGGCGAAGCCCATAGAAACTTCAAAAACAAAAAGAAGGAAAATATATCTTTTAAGCTGCCAAAGAGAAGGTGTCAACAAGAGAAGGCAAAGAAATGGGAGTGTGGCCTCCTCTTCACTGACACCTGTCTAGGCTGAGCTTACGAGGAAAATTGAGTGTATTTGTTGCCGCTTCTTCTCCAAGCCAGGTCCCCAAATTGCATGAATGGGGTGTGGGCCTCCACCTGTCCATCATGCTTGACTGTTTATTTAGTTGGGATTTGACTGTATGGGTGATGAATGGTAGTACTATCCCATGACAAGAAAGAAAGCTTCCCCAAACGGAAAGCGGGTGAGGCAGTGACATATACTTGACATTCAAAACAAAAAAGAAAAAGTTCAAAACAAAAAAGAACACAAATAACTGAAGAAAAATGGGTCAGTTAGAGCATTAAAGATGAGAATTTAACTCGATGTTGGAGGGGGGTGTATTTTTTTTGCTACAAATGCTCAAGGCAATGCATCTAGTGTTCGAAGATACCCCTTGTGTCTGCGTTGACACTCCAACCATAGTTTTCTCCCAGAGACCGAAGACCAAGGGTTGGATATGTAGAAGATTTTTTTTTCCTAATTAGCTGGATACAGCACGGAGATTGTTGCAAATACTTTCTAAGCCAATTTTTGCCTTCCTAAGTAGGATTACTAAGGGGCCGTTTGGGGCGTAAAAAAAGCCAAACATCCACATGGATTTTTAGGATTATTCACAATTTCAGCATGAGGTGTTTTGGTTAGTGGATAGGTTGGTGGATTTTTAGGAGTAGATGTTTGGCTTTTTTTTACGCCCAAAACGGCCTCTAAGTACTCAAACTAGGGCAAACATGATTTAGGGGCCATTTGGTTCGTGATTAAAAGTAAACATCCAGCTGAAAAAAAATTCAGCTGGATATTTTTTAGATAATCCACTGTGGATGTTCAACTTGAAAACATAAAAAAAAACATCCACAGTGGATTATCCACTGGATGATTTGCTTTTTTCACGCCCCAAACGGCCCCTTAAAGCAAAAAAAGATGAACATACAACCAAAACTGCACTGAATGTAGTATAGGACGGCAGTTTCTCCAGATTATTCGGTAGCCAAGATTTCTTGAGTTGGGCCTATGCCCTGAAAACATTCAAAATAATTGGGACCTACGTCATGTTTTACTTTAAATGAATGGACACTACTACGCATTCACATAAGGCTAAAGGAAATGTCCACCTCTACACGAGGCATGGTCTGCAATCTGCATGGCCCAGAGTACCTGGTCTGGCTGAACCTTGGGCGGCGCCAACAATTTCTTCCCACAACCCGCGGCATTCAGCAATCAGCAGCATGACTTTGAGGCTTGTGGGGTATGAGTTTCTCAAGTGGAGTTGTTTCGCTTTGGCCGACTCTAAATCGTTTTGCCGACACCAGAATATCTTCACGAAACAAAAGTATAACTCGTAGTATTATTTTAAGTCCTAATCGATGAATTTTTCTCAGAGGAAGAGATATTTTGTGCTTGGACATATTTTAGTTCAACATCCATATCGGTTTGTACTAGAAATATGGTCTCAGGTTGGAAGTTTTTGTTTTTAATTAGAACTAACCAATTGTAAAATCAAACTTGGGAAGTTTTTTAATTAGGTCTTTCGCTCGCTCGCTTTCTCTATTTCTCTCTCTCCATTTTTTGTCTATGCAAAAACTCAATTAGAGGCACTAGGGATTAGTGAACGCCCCATGACATATGACATCCCTCCCCACCTCTTTGTTAGGCTCGTCGCAGGCTCAAGTATTTGATCGGAACCTAACGAGAAGTCAACTGCTGTGAGCAGAAAAATACTCCCAACAACTAACAAATAATTAATAGATAGTTGTGATTGTAAAATGCTTTCGTATATCAAATATCGTACGTGGCATCTGAATAAATTTATTATTGAAAAAGTCCACTGGGGACGATGTGTGATTCTAATGGAGGATCAGAAAGCATTTGGATTCTCATAAAAAAAAACAGAAGAAAGCATTTGGATTTGGCAAATGAACTTGGCGGCAGCCGAATGAGTTCTTGTCAGGAAAAAAAAGTCCAATGAATTCTTGCATGAACTTGGACGTGCATGCTTTCGAGTATATTAATAAGAATGCATGCGCATTGCCCGCGCCATCTTGACCCTTAATTCATGTGTATAAATACTTTGTGTACAAAGTTACGTAAGAATTATAAACCTGAGGTTTAAGACCGTCATCATGATTCCTTTCACATATTGAGACATAATTTGAGTATATAAGAACACTCAGAAGGAAAACCACTTTGGATGATCAGTAGATGCGGAAGGCCCAAAGTGTTTACAATTAAAATGTACATAAAAGGCCCATCTCGAAAAATTTGATCCGAGCCCAGCCCGTGCAGATTTCCTCTACCCAAGATATAGCCACAACTATAGTCCATAAGCAATAAATCGCCATTCGTACATTTTTATTGGTAACGCCATGAATTTATTTTTTCAGTTTTTCCTTTCACGTGAAATGCAGTAAACTACGAAATACTGCATTCCTTAAATGGATATATAATTGAGTCCAAAACCGCCAAGCCAACGTCGTTGTTCACAAATGAATGAGTTCTTATCCCCAAAATCCTTCAACTGTAATTATCAGCAAGTTTTCATTTGAGAGTTGAGTCTCATGATAAGGAATCATCTGAAGAGTAGCGATCAATTATGAACTAAGACGCAATCATATGCCCTCATCCATTTCACTTTTCAATGACAGCAATCATGGGAGTATTAGGCTTCGATCAAGCTGCTCTTGACAAGGTGATCAAGATTAGCCACTAGACTTTGCTTTGAGTGGTGCAACGTGTCCCTCCCTAATTATAAGTGGTGCATGATAGAGGTATAAATACTCATGTAATCCTTGACAGACAAGTTCAAAGATTATAATTTAGCTCCGTCATGTTATTGAGTTGTATATGATCAAATATGTTTGGTTGAGCCATGTGTAAATGATTGGTGTGTCATGCGATGAAAGCGCCGTGTAAAGCGAGAAGTTATTACCTGCGCGCCGCGCATGGTAACAGTGTGCTCATCACCAATGGGTGATGAGCACGTCTCCCTGCTTGTGGGTCCCTTTGGGGCAATCATTACAAGCAGGGGAGAGGTGCCCATCACCCATTGGTGATGAGCACACTGTTCCCCCTGCGCGGCGCGTAGCCAATAATTTTCCGTGTAAAGCCATGCAGGGATTAGCAACACATAAATAGGTGGCGGGTTGCCAAAGTGGTAGTGTCCTCATGGCAAGTAAAATACAGTAAGGGGAGGGGATTGTGAAAAAATAGAGCAGCGATGCGAACAAGGTGATAAGAACAATGTAAAAGAACTAGGTTGAATAAGCAGGAGCAAGTCATGTCAGACGAGCGACGAATTCTTCTGTTCTCGACCGGCTGGATCCGATGTTGAGGAGGTGACGGACGACTCCGGCGACCCCAGCAACCCCGCCCCGCCTCGGCCAGCCGTCGCGACCTCGACGCCGCCGCCGCCTCCGTCCCTTGCCCTTCGCCCCCTCCCCTTCTTCTCCTTTCTCTCCTCTTCCCCACCATCCCGTCCCCCCTTTTCCCCTCCCCACAGTGGCCAAAGGCGCCGCCTTTGGCACTGTTCTCCGGTCCCGGTTACTCCCGCCACCACCCCGGCCCCTCCCACCTTCACCCCAACCTGTCTACCACCGCAGCAGCCTCAGCCTCGCCAAAGCTCCTTGCCTTTAACATTGCCCACGCCACCTGCTCGATAAAATGCCGAAGTGAGACCCCCCCCTCTTCCTGAACCGACGACTCCAGCAACCCCGGCCGGCCGTCGCGACCTCGACGACGACGCCGCCTCCTCCGTCCCTCGCCCTTCTCCCCCTTCTTCTCCTTTCTCTCCTCTTCCCCACCACCCCCCCCCCCCCCTTTTCCCCTCCCCACAGTGGCCAAAGGCGCCGCCTTTGGCACTGTTCTCCGGTCTCGGTTACTCCCGCCACCACCCCGGCCCCTCCCACCTTCACCCCGACCAGTCTACCACCGCAGCAGCCTCAGCCTCGTTAAACCTCCTTGCCTTTACCACTTCCCACGCCACCTGCTCGATAACATGCCGAAGTGAGATCCTATGCGATTTTCTCCCCTCGACTTGATCAGCTAGGCCATGGCCTCCCCCATCAGGCCTCCGGGCTTCTCCTCCCCCCCGCATCCCAACCCCCCTCCCTTCCACCTCAACCTTTCCCCCTTCCTTTGGGCCCTGGAGTTATTGCCACATCCTCCACGGCAGCTCCTGTCTCCCCCCCCTTGGGCAAGCCTCTTCAGAGGTGCCTCTGAGGTATCCAATTCACTCACCTTCCACCCGGAGCTGAAGGGGCTGACATCAGTTAGAATCCCGCAAGAGATTGTTGACAGAGAGGCATTAAGATGGAAAAACACGCTTGTTGGATATGCCATGGGGAAACATCCGTCTTTTGTGTGGTTCAAGGAGTATGCCTCCAAGATTTGGAAGCCGGTTGGGTCGTTTGAAATGCAATCCTTGATAGGCGGATTCTTCATGTTCAAATTCACCTCTCCGGAGGATTGTGAGCGAATCTTGAATTCCATGTGGACAGTCGGTGGTAGGCCCCTGATCTTACGCAAATGGCACCCAGGCATGCGTCCGGTTTGAGAGTTGGTGAAATCGGTCCCGATTTGGGTTCGCTTCCCTGATCTTCCGCCCCAGTACTTTGCAAAGGAAAGTCTGAGCATGGTGTCTAGCCTTGTGGGTCACCCCCTATTTTTTGACAGGGCTACAGCCGACCGAACTCGCCTAGAATATGCCATAGCCTACATTGAAATAGATTCGGATTTCAAGTTCCCCTCCATCGTCCATGTGGCCACTGGGGACGGGACCTTCTTCCCACAACCCGTGGAGTACGAATGGAAGCCTCGCATTTGTTCCAAATGTAAGTGTTTCGACCATACCACTAACTCTTGTACATCAAAAAAAATTTGGATTGAGACACTACACCACCCATCACTGGATGTTGAAGTGGGCAGAAACACTATGGGTTTGACAGCTACAGAGAATGCCTTGCCTGTCGCAGCTTCCCCTAAGCCTGTCACAGTAAGTCCCATTTCTCATATGGCCCAAAGTGTTGGGATTAATGCCATACCGAATCCAGAACTGGAGCCCCCAAAGTCCTCCTCCCCTGAGAACATCCGTCTGGTCGACAATCGCTCTGGAGACTTGAGGTTAGTAACAAGCAACTCACCATCTGCGATTGGACAGGTACCCTATATGGTATTGGGTAAACATGTAAGGGCACATGATGGCTCACCCCTATACCTCTCCTCCACCACCCCCCATGCCACAGCGAAGGTGAATGAGAATGGAGGCCCAACACAGGACGATCTGGCCGTATTGTCTCCACCTCCCTTGGAAGCTCCCAGGGGTGTTCCTCAGCAGGTCCTACACTCGCAGGATTGGAACTCTCCCGGGAAGAAGGGGGTAAAGCCCCTACCTAAACATGACCAAGAACGGATTGAGCATTCATCAAACCCTTTCCACCCAATACAGGATAGTGATGAGTCAAATTCTGAAGCTTCGTCCTCTCTGTCGACTACAGCTAGAAGGACCCAACCTGCCCGAGCGGTGGCCCAGAATAACACTACCAAGAAACAGAAGGCGAAAACTAAAGTGGGGGCGACTACCCCTAATCCCAAGTAAATGTCCATCTGTAGCTGGAATATCCATGGTCTGGGCCACGGAAGTAAGAGGTCGGCGGTGCTAGACCTTGTCAAGAATGAAGATGTGTTCCTGTTGGCGTTATGTGAAACTAAAGTCAAGAGAAGACAGGTGGATCGTATTAGCAGAAAAGTTATTATGGGATGGGAGTCATTTAATAATCTGAATTCCGATGAATTAGGAAGGATCCTGGTTTTCTGGAATCCTAATATTGCTACTGTTCAGAAGGTGCAGGAGACCCCCCAGACGCTTCATTGCCGTGTCACGTGTTCCTCAGGTGAATCCTTTCATTTCACAGCAGTCTATGGTTCTAATGATGCCCAAGAGCGGAAAAACTTGTGGTATACCCTCTGCAATCTCAGTAATACAATAAGTGACCCTTGGATAGTGATGGGCGACTTTAATGCTATTCGTCATGAGTCAGAAAGAATGGGAAGAGGTACCGCGCCTCAAGCCGACATCAGAGCTTTTAATGACTGCATCTTACAGGCTGGATTGCAGGAAATTCCATCCTCTCTATCCTTCACATGGAGCAATAATCAATCGAGTAACAACCTCACTCTTTGTCGAATTGATAGAGCTTTTGCTAATCCTGATTGGTTCATCAGATACCCCACCTCCAGACTCTATTGTCCTCCTCTAGGTTTATCGGACCATAACTGTCACGCCCCAAATTTCCAGAACCCTGATATGCGCGGAAGCGATAATCCAATGATGGTTACAAGGGTAGGAAACCTGGGACGGACCGAATACTCGATTCATCACCACAAATCCCAAAACATTGTTGTGTTCCCGCAGGGAACACGAACGAAATCAAACGCCATAGTAGAAAAAAGGGAAAAGAAAGGAGAAAGATAGAAAGAAAAGACAACTTTGTTATTCCATAACCATAAAGTAAGAAGGAGACCCTCTTATAAAGAGGACTCTAGATGACATCATGTCGTCATTATGATGACATGATGGGTCATGATTACAGCCCGTTACATTTAATCAGGCCCTTATTACAATAATTCATAAAAGGAAATGACTCCTAATAATTGAATACTGCCTAAAATAGGATGATGCTTCATGGGTGTGTGACGTTCACAACACTCCACCACGCTTCCGCTAACGCCTTGTCCTCAAGGCGACCAAGTAGCAAAGTGCTCTATGCTGGCGTGAGACACGATCCAGATGTTGAACTGGCTGTAGTTCCATGTTGAGATGCAGCAGAGCGAAGTGGTCGAAAGGGTATGCGGTGAGAAGATGTGCGATGGCTGGCTGCGAAGAGATGGTGGAAGGTGAGGTCGTAGCCACAGCGGCTGGTCACGTCGCCCTTGAGGGACTGGATGGAGAACCCCAATTGAACGGCGGCAGTGTCGGAAGAAGTGGTAGTGGCAGAAGAATGCGAGGCAGCGGTGGCAGAGACGTGGCGAATGACAGCTTCGACAACAGAAGGGTTGTTGTTTGGGAGTGACTGGAAGATGGCGAGGCAGAGCCCGGTCACGAATGGTGGTGGTAGAGGGCTGTTTGTGTCCTCTTCTCCGGCGCGGTCGGCGGCATCGACTCCAAAAGTTGGGGCCTTGGTCTCGTGGGCAGGTCGTGTGGGTGGTGCGGTGGTAGAGCAGACATGGCCAATAGCGGAGGGGCCAGGGAGGCGGTCGGCGTGGCCATCCGAAACTCCAAAAGCCGTGATGGCATCAAAGATGGGGACGGCAGGGCGGCTGAAGAGGATGGCCGTGGAGCGATGGTCTTGCTGGGAGCCATCGATGCAGGGGCGGGGACGCAGTGGCGCCGTGGAGTCGTGGAAGGGGCTGTGGACAGAGAAAGACCCCGCCTTTTGGTGGTGCCTGGAGGTGGTAGATGGATCGACGACCAGTGGCTTGGCGGACAGGCGGTGGTGCTTGGGGTTGGTCTTGCGGACAAGGGGTATGGAGTCGGCGTTCGCAGCGGAAGTGGAGAGGGCCCGGGCGTGGTCGTCGGCGGTGAAGGCGAAGTGGCCGTCGGGAAAGATGGCGTGGCCCGAGATGTTGGAGGGCGGCTCGCAGGGAAAGGACTGGGACTTGACTAGATCGGTGGCCAAAGATCACACCTTTGGGGAAGGTGTGAGGCAGAAGGCGGCCAATGAGCTGCTGGCGGCAGACCATGCCGGTGAGGCGGCGGTGGAAGGGGCGATCTGAAAGTCGTAGAAGGCGCGGGCCTCAGGGAACTGAACCTTCTTTGTGAACCTTTCGGCGAGGTTCTCCAGGACGATTCCGTCAGAGGCGGCGAAGAAGGCCAGGACGTCGAGGGTGGCGGAGTGTCCGCGGAGGACGACAGAGCGACCGCCATCGCCGATCAGCCCTATGCGGGGCCCCTCGATGAGAGCTCCCCAGAGTCCGGTGATGAGGCGGTTGGGGGGATGAGGTTGAAGGCAAGATTTTTGCAGACGGCAGATGCCAGGAAGGCGGCGATTTCCTTGCAGGCCGACCTGTCGATGGAGGAGATGTACTTTCCGGCTGAGGTGAGGGCTGCCATGTTTGGTTGGGCGAGGGAACGGCCGCCATAGAGGATGACAGAGGCGATGCGGCCCTTGCTGGGGAGGCAGAGGTAGATGCCATCCCTGTCGGGCTTTCCGGCGAGGGTGGCACCATTGGGGAAGATGACGAGAGTGGGGCCTGGCTGAGATGTGGCCAGGGAGACAAAACGCGGCAGAGAAGTGGGAACCCGGCTGCTGGGCCAGGTAGAGAGCTTGGGCGGAGGCCGTTGACGGAAAAAGAAAGGGCTTTTTGTGGGCGGCCGCAATGATGTCGAGGCCGGTGATGGAGGCGACGACTGCCGAGATGGGTTTTCGCAGGGTAGGGCCGACAGATCTGCAGGCGGTGGTATGGAGAAAGGAGGCACGGCCGGTGGAAGTGGTCTGGGTAGGGAGGATGGAGGAGACGAAGCCCAGCTGGGAACCAGACACGGCTTTTGGAGCATTCTATCAAATAGTTGAGGTGCGAAGTAGCCTCGAGACTGGTTTCGTCAAATGTGGACGCAGCCAAAAATCCCGACTTTTTTGAATTGGGTGGAATCATATGCTGGTCGGCGGTGAGGCGGGTGGAGCAGAGGATCTCCCCACATGCGGGCTCGGTGATGGAGGAGATTGCCCTTCCGGTGTTGCCTCGGCCACCTGGTCGATTTCGTCGCTTCTTCAACTTACAGATGCGACCTTGGCCGGCGCCGATGGGGCCACGCTTCTTGCGTTTCCTCTTGAATCGTATTGTCACAACGGTGTTGATGGTTGGCGGCGAGAGGCCAGCAATGGCCGGAAGATAGAGGAACGACATCTTCGTCGCCTCAGGCTCCTCGTTGACAAGGCCAGCCAGTGCTCGCTTGGTAGGCGTGGCTAAGGCCGACAGCTGCTTCATCTTGCTCTGCTTGTTGCCCTTGAAGATGAGGGAGGAGATGGCGGTGGCCATGGCTGAAGTTGGCGATGATTGGCTGTTGGGGTACCGGTATTCGCCGCTAGTCTTGGTGGTGTTCATGGGTTGGGTGCTGAGAGGCTGTACTGCTGTGATTTTCTGAAAGGGAAGGTTGACCATGGAAGTGATGTTGGCCGTGAACGGCGTTGCTGGCTCCGCTAGGTGCTCCCGGATGGTCTGCTGCTGAGGACTGGGCCTGAATAACATAAGGGGTGGCTGGCTGCATGTCGAGGGAGATGAGCCGGCCGGAGATTTGGGTGCCCTTGTCGGTGATGGGACCGGCGACGGCCGTGTTAGGGAGAGAGTCGCTGGCGGCGGTGGCTGGTAGCCCCACTGCGGCTGGGCCTCGTAGTGGAGCTGAACGGCGATGGCCCTTTGGTTGTCCTCGATCCGTTGAATCCGCCCTAGTATCTCTGCACACAGTTCGAGCACCTGATTCCCCGTTCCGGAGGATCGGAACGGCTCTGATACCAATGTTGTGTTCCCGCAGGGAACACGAACGAAATCAAACGCCATAGTAGAAAAAAGGGAAAAGAAAGGAGAAAGATAGAAAGAAAAGACAACTTTGTTATTCCATAACCATAAAGTAAGAAGGAGACCCTCTTATAAAGAGGACTCTAGATGACATCATGTCGTCATTATGATGACATGATGGGTCATGATTACAGCCCGTTACATTTAATCAGGCCCTTATTACAATAATTCATAAAAGGAAATGACTCCTAATAATTGAATACTGCCTAAAATAGGATGATGCCTCATGGGTGTGTGACGTTCACAACAAACATAAAAGGGGATAGCAGAATCATGATGACGTAAACAATCGTTCAAAAGAATTGAAATAACTAAACGAAATTACTGACTTACTAAGTGCCAAGTATTTTTACGAAACAAAATAATAACTGAGTGACACGCAGGCCACAACTATCCAGAAAAAGATAAACATCCAACAAATAGCAAAGTAAATTCTACGCAAACAAGCCTTCACGACTCCTACGAGTACCAACCTCCACGTCCAAAAGGATGCTGATCACGCCTCTTCAGCTCTACGCCCTGCATCAGAAGATGCGTGAGTATTCCAGAGGAAATACTCAGTAGGATGCCAGAAAAACTCACAGAAAATAAAGGCAATAAGATAACTCAATGATAATCAGGTCCAATGACTCAGAACAAAATGAACACAGGATTTACTTACCTGGAAAAATTACAACACCTGACAACTCTCACTGATCAGGGTAAAATGAATCAATATAAACAATATGACTCCAGACTTCCAACGAGTAAGGAGATAGGCAAAATATCTGATCGGGACAACCAATGTGTCGAAAATGTCAATTTCTGCTCTCTGATCAGTCCACTTCCTCTATGGACTTCAATACCAGAACATCCTAGAGGTTCTACGTAGGAACCCGGCCAAGCGTCTAGGGATGCTGGCCCCATCGGTGCTTACGGGCACAATGGGCGGAGATTGCAGACCTTCCGTAATGTCTAACAATCTAAAGCGCACGCGTTGCCGTCATCGGCTGAACTACAGAGGTTCATAATCATCGGAGACCACTCTGGGTCTAGCTATGGCTCGTGAGCATACTATGATCCAACCTAAGAGTATCAACAAGACTCTTGGCGGAGAAGCAGTTTACATGGAACTGGATCTGTCTACACAACATGGTGTTCTCATGAATTCACAATCTTTGTCAATAAGACTCTCAGAGGAGTTCACTGAAATTCTCAGCATTCAACAGTGACGTTCACAACAAACATAAAAGGGAATAGCAGGATCATGATGACGTAAACAATCGTTCAAAAGAATTGAAATAACTAAACGAAATTACTGACTTACTAAGTGCCAAGTATTTTTACGAAACAAAATAATAACTGAGTGACACGCAGGCCACAACTATCCAGAAAAAGATAAACATCCAACAAATAGCAAAGTAAATTCTACGCAAACAAGCCTTCACGACTCCTACGAGTACCAACCTCCACGTCCAAAAGGATGCTGATCACGCCTCTTCAGCTCTACGCCCTGCATCAGAAGATGCGTGAGTATTCCAGAGGAAATACTCAGTAGGATGCCAGAAAAACTCACAGAAAATAAAGGCAATAAGATAACTCAATGATAATCAGGTCCAATGACTCAGAACAAAATGAACACAGGATTTACTTACCTGGAAAAATTACAACACCTGACAACTCTCACTGATCAGGGTAAAATGAATCAATATAAACAATATGACTCCAGACTTCCAACGAGTAAGGAGATAGGCAAAATATCTGATCGGGACAACCAATGTGTCGAAAATGTCAATTTCTGCTCTCTGATCAGTCCACTTCCTCTATGGACTTCAATACCAGAACATCCTAGAGGTTCTACGTAGGAACCCGGCCAAGCGTCTAGGGATGCTGGCCCCATCGGTGCTTACGGGCACAATGGGCGGAGATTGCAGACCTTCCGTAATGTCTAACAATCTAAAGCGCACGCGTTGCCGTCATCGGCTGAACTACAGAGGTTCATAATCATCGGAGACCACTCTGGGTCTAGCTATGGCTCGTGAGCATACTATGATCCAACCTAAGAGTATCAACAAGACTCTTGGCGGAGAAGCAGTTTACATGGAACTGGATCTGTCTACACAACATGGTGTTCTCATGAATTCACAATCTTTGTCAATAAGACTCTCAGAGGAGTTCACTGAAATTCTCAGCATTCAACAGTGACGTTCACAACAAACATAAAAGGGAATAGCAGGATCATGATGACGTAAACAATCGTTCAAAAGAATTGAAATAACTAAACGAAATTACTGACTTACTAAGTGCCAAGTATTTTTACGAAACAAAATAATAACTGAGTGACACGCAGGCCACAACTATCCAGAAAAAGATAAACATCCAACAAATAGCAAAGTAAATTCTACGCAAACAAGCCTTCACGACTCCTACGAGTACCAACCTCCACGTCCAAAAGGATGCTGATCACGCCTCTTCAGCTCTACGCCCTGCATCAGAAGATGCGTGAGTATTCCAGAGGAAATACTCAGTAGGATGCCAGAAAAACTCACAGAAAATAAAGGCAATAAGATAACTCAATGATAATCAGGTCCAATGACTCAGAACAAAATGAACACAGGATTTACTTACCTGGAAAAATTACAACACCTGACAACTCTCACTGATCAGGGTAAAATGAATCAATATAAACAATATGACTCCAGACTTCCAACGAGTAAGGAGATAGGCAAAATATCTGATCGGGACAACCAATGTGTCGAAAATGTCAATTTCTGCTCTCTGATCAGTCCACTTCCTCTATGGACTTCAATACCAGAACATCCTAGAGGTTCTACGTAGGAACCCGGCCAAGCGTCTAGGGATGCTGGCCCCATCGGTGCTTACGGGCACAATGGGCGGAGATTGCAGACCTTCCGTAATGTCTAACAATCTAAAGCGCACGCGTTGCCGTCATCGGCTGAACTACAGAGGTTCATAATCATCGGAGACCACTCTGGGTCTAGCTATGGCTCGTGAGCATACTATGATCCAACCTAAGAGTATCAACAAGACTCTTGGCGGAGAAGCAGTTTACATGGAACTGGATCTGTCTACACAACATGGTGTTCTCATGAATTCACAATCTTTGTCAATAAGACTCTCAGAGGAGTTCACTGAAATTCTCAGCATTCAACAGTGACGTTCACAACAAACATAAAAGGGAATAGCAGGATCATGATGACGTAAACAATCGTTCAAAAGAATTGAAATAACTAAACGAAATTACTGACTTACTAAGTGCCAAGTATTTTTACGAAACAAAATAATAACTGAGTGACACGCAGGCCACAACTATCCAGAAAAAGATAAACATCCAACAAATAGCAAAGTAAATTCTACGCAAACAAGCCTTCACGACTCCTACGAGTACCAACCTCCACGTCCAAAAGGATGCTGATCACGCCTCTTCAGCTCTACGCCCTGCATCAGAAGATGCGTGAGTATTCCAGAGGAAATACTCAGTAGGATGCCAGAAAAACTCACAGAAAATAAAGGCAATAAGATAACTCAATGATAATCAGGTCCAATGACTCAGAACAAAATGAACACAGGATTTACTTACCTGGAAAAATTACAACACCTGACAACTCTCACTGATCAGGGTAAAATGAATCAATATAAACAATATGACTCCAGACTTCCAACGAGTAAGGAGATAGGCAAAATATCTGATCGGGACAACCAATGTGTCGAAAATGTCAATTTCTGCTCTCTGATCAGTCCACTTCCTCTATGGACTTCAATACCAGAACATCCTAGAGGTTCTACGTAGGAACCCGGCCAAGCGTCTAGGGATGCTGGCCCCATCGGTGCTTACGGGCACAATGGGCAGAGATTGCAGACCTTCCGTAATGTCTAACAATCTAAAGCGCACGCGTTGCCGTCATCGGTTGAACTACAGAGGTTCATAATCATCGGAGACCACTCTGGGTCTAGCTATGGCTCGTGAGCATACTATGATCCAACCTAAGAGTATCAACAAGACTCTTGGCGGAGAAGCAGTTTACATGGAACTGGATCTGTCTACACAACATGGTGTTCTCATGAATTCACAATCTTTGTCAATAAGACTCTCAGAGGAGTTCACTGAAATTCTCAGCATTCAACAGTGACAGACTCTCATGAGGTTAACCAATAGCAGGTATGTGCCTAAGCACGGGTTGACTCGAAACTGAACTCTTCGGTATAGACTCTTCCAATGTCATCACCATACACTACTTCAATCAAGGCCATCCCTGGTCCTCACGACTCTTAAGGTGACTCAAAAGCTTACTACTGGTAGAATAGAAAAGGATAACTCTAACCTGTCATTAGGGCTTCAATAATAGAAGATACGCGATGTTAGGCACCGCGAGGAGAACATTGACGAACTCAGTGATTGGTATAAAGACAATACTGCATTCATGATACTATCATAAGTACCCTCTGGGATTCTTATATCATAGTACCCTACTTGTGTGATATTATATATATATATGGTCTTAGCGTAGCGTTTTATTTATAACCGAGAAAGGTCACTGTTATAGACACAACAGCCCCATTCCCGGATTTATCCCGACTTACACAGAACTTAAAAGTATCTGAAATTTTTATGGCAGACAGCCCTATGTCCGCAGCTCATTACCCAATTTACGGAATAATTTTCCGAATTTTCTACAATTAGTTATGGATTTTAGAGTGCAGTCTGTCGGTGCAGGATACATCCTGGCCGAGAGCACTATATTTAGTAATCCCTCAATTTTCACTTGTTTTCACTAATCCTAACCTTAACCCAAGTCTTTTAGACTCAACACCACATCATAATAGGCCTTTATTAGCTTCTGGTCAGACCATTAAATGTATATTAATCCGCCTACAAGTCTCTTTTAAAAACTGTTTTACCAATTAGTCTTAATGGCACATTAACCCGCGAATTGGACAACTATTCCAGGACACCTCGGCTCCTGGTCAGATCCTTTAGAGAGGTCTTATGGTCCACGAGCAATGCTCCATCAAGGATTTACACTTTCTCTTATCAATACATCCTTTAGTCTCATCTAGATAATCATATTACTCATATATCATAACAATTAAGGCATATACTACCTAAAGTGGACAACTTTATTCGGACAAAGAACCACAACACAAAGTACAACTTTTGACACACAAGGACGCCACATACCAGAGGATTCAAATCTGAAATATTGCTGCTTTTGGATGAGAAACACATGGATTAGACACAAGTTAGATTGATTAGGTCAAAGCATGCAAGAACATGACATCGGTTGATGTATTTCAAGAAAGATGACAACTTTTCATGACCAGAACCTTAAACCACCCGAAACATGGTATAATCAGTAAGAATAGACAGCAAACACATGATCCAAAGTGTAGCAAAAGAATGGTATACCTCGGGGATGTCTTGATCGAATAGTGTATGCGAAAATCACAACAATAAAGAGATCGGTATGCAACAATTGAATAGATATCAATAATTAGGACAATTAATCCCAAACGAAAATAAGTCAAACTTGTCACACATCATCAGCACGTGGTACTCAACATAAAGATCAAAACTTTCATGCAAATATGCTGTAAGAAAAAGAGCATCTTACAAAAGAACCGGTACTAATTTGCACGTGAACCGGTTTGAAACGAAACCCGCTTCTTTGCGATCTCCACACGAACCGAACCACCACCAAAGCACACTCTACTTGAAGAGGCTTACTGAGGGTTAGGAGAGAAGGGGGAGAACGAAATGGGAGAGAAGAAATCACCAAAGAAAAAGGAGAAGAGGGCTGCCGGTTCCCAAAGGGATGGGCGCCCCTTTTTCCTAGGGTTTATATAGATTTTTCTCCCAAATCTCCACCGTCCGTCTCCACTTCATCCAAGGGCCAAAATCAAACCCAGCCCATCCAAATCTCTAGATTGAGATCTCCACTAACCACAAAATATTCTGATTTGATTGCAATTAAGATAGGATCTTATCTCCTCTTAAGTAGTTACCAATTTACTTAGATAACTTACTAAGTAGAAGCAAAACTTTTAAGGACTCTTCTTGGGCCAACTATAAGCACAAGAGAGGCCCATTCAACCTCCCAAAAGAGTGTCCCACGTTCAGCCCAAATTTACTATAATTTTAGGCAATTTAAATCTCCCATTAAAAGGATTTCCAAAAAGATAACAATTAGGGTTTTGACTACAACCCAAACTACTGAGTTTAGAACCCCTTAGACAGGTAAAACCGGCAAGATACGTCCCAAAGAAATCCCCCAAAATCAGTCCAAAACGTTTCCCAACGGAATTGCCTCGGGAATCGCAATTTCACTGGCGATCGATCGGTACGTATAACGTGATCGATCGTCTCGCGATTGATGCCTTACGAAGCCGGTCGATCGTCTACCGATCGAAGCCGTTCGAAGCCGATCGATCGGTTATGACGGAAAACTTCAAATTTTTAATTTTTAATGAAATTTCCCGAATTCAAATTTAATCCCATTTAGCAAGGAAAAATTTACCTTAATAATTTACGGTCGCTACATCCTCCCCTACTTAAAGAACATTTCGTCCCCGAAATGCCGCAATTATTCTTCAAAGAGTTGAGGGTAGGACTTTTTCATCTCATCCTCGGTTTCCCATGTCATTTCCTCGGAGTGCTGGTTTTGCCACAGAACCTTCACCAACGGTATTGTCTTTCTTCGTAGCACCTGATCCTTCTTATCTAGTATCTTGATCGGTCTCATCGGAAATGATAAGTCTGCTTCAAGTTCCATCGTGGTAAAATCCAATACATGAGACTCATCCGGCACATACTTCCTCAACATCGATACGTGAAATGTATTGTGTACTTCCGCCAGTTGTGGGGGTAAGGCCAATCTGTAGGCAACTGGCCCCACCCGCTCTAAGATCTCAAATGGTCCAACAAACCTCGGGATAAGTTTCCCTTTCTTGCCAAATCTCATGACTCCTTTTGACGGAGAAACCTTCAGAAACACGTTGTCTCCTTCCTGAAACTCCAAATCCCGTCTTCGGTTATCTGCATAACTCTTCTGTCTGCTCTGTGCTGTTTGTAGTTTTTGTCGAACCTGTTTCACCTTCTCCGCGCAGTACTGTACTAGTTCCGACCTCAACACTTGGCTTTCTCCAACCTCTGTCCAGCACGTAGGTGATCTGCATGGTCTTCCATATAGAGCTTCAAACGGTGCCATTCCAATGCTAGAGTGATAGCTGTTGTTGTAGGCAAATTCAATCAATGGTAAATGATCATCCCAATTTCCTTTCCAGTCAATGGCACACGCTCTGAGCATATCTTCCAAAGTCTGAATCGTTCTTTCTGACTGCCCGTCGCTCTGCGGGTGAAATGCTGTACTGAAACTAAGCTTCGTACCCAACGCCTCCTGGATACCTTTCCATGTTCTGGATGTGAACCTTGGATCTCGATCAGATACGATTGATATTGGCGTACCATGTAATCTCACTATTTCCTTGATGTACAACTCAGCTAGACTCTCCAGATTCTGCTTCCATCTGATTGGTAGAAAATGAGCCGTCTTTGATAATCGATCAACGATCACCCATATTGCATCCTTTTGTTTCTGGGTCTTTGGTAGTGCTACCACGAAATCCATGGTAATATGATCCCATTTCCACTGTGGAATCTCTAGCGGTTGCAATAATCCTGCCGGTCTCTGATGTTCTGCCTTTACTTGCTGGCATGTTAAACATTTGGATACAAACTTTCCAATGTCTCGCTTCATTCCATTCCACCAGAAATTCCTTTTCAAGTCCTGATATAACTTTGTACCTCCTGGATGAATCGCATATTATGAGTTATGCGCCTCTCGAAGAAGTTCTTTTCTCAATTCTGAATCCTTTGGCACAACCAGTCTTCCTTTAAATAAGATACTCTCGTCAGCTCCTTTTGTGCAATTTGACTTTTCTAACAGCTTCTGCAACTGAGGACTTCTCTTCTGTGCTTCCAACACCTTCTCATAAATCACTGATCTCACTGATATGTTTCCTAGGAAAGAAATTCTCTGGGTAGTTGGCCATTCCAGATTATACTTTCCCAATTCTTCCATCATTCTCCACTTGTGCACCATCAAATGTGCTATGACTCCTGTCTTTCTGCTTAGTGCATCTGCGACTACATTCGCCTTCCCTGGGTGATAATGAATGGAAAAATCATAATCCTTCAAATACTCTAACCACCGCCTTTGTCTCATATTCAAGTCCTTCTGAGAGAAAATATACTTCAGGCTCTTGTGATCTGTGAATACCTCGAAAGTCTCACCATAGAGATAGTGTCTCCAAATCTTTAGTGCAAACACGACCGCTGCCAGTTCCAAGTCATGGGTTGGATAATTCTGCTCATGGATCTTCAGCTGTCTAGACGCATAAGCCACTACATGTCCGTGCTGCATCAACACACAACCTAGACCGCATTTCGATGCATCACTATAGATGACAAACCCACCAGATCCTGATGGAAGTTTCAGAATCGGTGCGGATGTCAATCTCATCTTCAGCTCCTGGAAACTCTTTTCACAATTAGCATTCCAGTTGAACTTCACTCCCTTCCTTGTTAACTTGGTCATTGGCAAGGCTAAGCTGGAAAATCCTTCGATAAATCTCCGATAATAACCTGCCAATCCCAAAAAGCTTCTGATCTCGGTCATGTTCTTCGGTTGCTCCCAATGAAGAACCGCTTCCACCTTCGTTGGATCTACCGAGACTCCGTCCTTCGATATGACATGACCCAAGAAGTTAACCTTATCCAACCAGAATTCACACTTGCTAAATTTAGCATATAACTGATTCTCTCGCAGAATTTATAACACTTGACCCAAGTGCTCTCTGTGTTCTTCCTGACTTGCGGAGTAGACTAATATGTCATCCACAAACACGATCACAAACTGATCTAACAATGCTTTGAAGATTCTATTCATCATATCCATGAATGCTGCAGGGGCATTTGTCAGACCAAACGGCATCACTAGGAACTCGTAATGTCCGTAGCGGGTTCTGAAAGCTGTTTTAGAGATGTCCTCCTCCTTTATTCTCAACTGATGGTATCCCGACCGCAAATCGATCCTCGAGAAAACTTTCGCTGACTGCAGCTGATCAAATAAATCATCGATCCTCGGTAGCGGATACTTGTTCTTTATGGTCACTTGGTTTAGCATTCTGTAATCAATGCATAATCGCATGGATCCATCTTTCTTCTTCACGAACAGAACTGGTGCTCCCCAGGGAGACACACTCGGACGAACCAACCGTTTATCCAGTAACTCCTGGAGTTGTTCCTTCAACTCTTTCAATTCGGCAGGTGCCATCCGATACGGTGCCTTCGATATTGGTGCAGTTCCCGGTATCAGGTCTATCGTGAAGTCAACATCCCGCTTTGGTGGCAAACCAGGCAACTCCTCCGGAAAAACATCGGTAAACTCGCTTACTACCTCAATTTCCTCTATATTAGGGATAGATTTCTTGACTGATAGCACAGTCGCTAAAAAGGCTTTACAACCTTTAGATACTAGTTTCTGAACTTTTATAGCTGAAATGATACGATTATCTTTTCTTACTCGAATACCCTGGAACAAAAGTTCTCTCTTCCCTGGAATTCTAAAATGAACTCTCTTCTTACTACAGTCAACTGTAGCACCAAACTTAGCTAACCAGTCCATACCAAGGATAACATCAAAATCAACCATTGCAAGCACTACCAAATCAGCAGGCAACATCACACCATCAATCATAACAGAGGATTCCTTCAGATACTCAGTAGCCACGACTGAGTCTCCGACAGGAGTAGAAATAGAAAGATTATACTCCAGTCTAGAAGGTTGCCGTTCTAGACTCTCAGCAAACATCACAGAAATAAAGGATCTCGAAGATCCAGGGTCAATCAAAACCCTAGCCAAACTATCCAAAACAAGGAGAGTACCTTCAATCACGTCGTCAGAAACGTGAGCCTCTTCCGCAGAGGTCAAGGCGAAGACTCTAGCTTGGCCCTTCTTGCTAGTCTCCCCTACTGTCTTTGCGTTGCGGTTGGGGCAATGAGGAGAAATATGTCCGACTTCATTGCAACTATAACATCTCCGAGTGTCTTTCGGGCACGGCTTCCCCGCATGAGACTGCTGCCCACAAAATCTGCATTTGCCTCCTGCTTCCGGACCATTCCCACGCTGAGGCGGACGGTAAGGTACCATCGCCCGATTCTGTCCATTTTCGCGGTTTTGCGGAGGTTGTTGTTGTCTCTGCTGTTTGGCTGGCCGATTGTTAAAACGTCCACCATTCCCGAACCTCTTAAATCCGGATCGCTTGACAGTACCATCCTGACCCTTACTGGCATTCCCTTTCCGCTCTTGGGTCCTTTTGTAGTCATCTTCCAAAATCGAAGCAAGTTCGACCGCCTTTGCCACAGTTGCAGGCTGTGAAACTAGCACCTTTGCCCTTAAACCATCGCGTAAACCATCCACGAACCTTCTTGCCTTCACAAGATCATTAGGGCAAGCATCCGTCGCAAATCGCTGCAGTTGCTCGAATTTAGTCTCGTACTGGAGTACAGACATCGATCCCTGAACCAGCTCCAGAAATTCTTTCTCCTTCCTACGCTGCACATGCGAAGGAAAGTATTTCTTGTTGAATACCTCCTTAAACTCATCCCACGAGATGTCTTGTCCAGCCTCAAAGTTGTTTCGTTCAGCTGACTCCCACCAGAAGACAGCTTCTCCCACAAACAGATAAGTCGCGAAGACCACTCTGTCATCTGTCAGAACTTTCATCCCCTTGAAGAGACGTTCCACTTCCACAATCCATCGCTCTGCCTTCTCGGGGTTGTCATCGCCCGAGAATGCGGGTCCAGCTCTCTTGAATCGCTCCAGTGTTGGCGGTTTCACGTCTGGAGTGTTGCTAGATCCACGGTCATTCCTTAACTCCCTGGCTAACTCGCGCACCACGTCAGACAGGTTTTGGCTCGATGCCTCCTCCTGCTGAGAGTTGGGTCCAGTACCAGATCGTCTGCCGCGAGCTCCCGTCGTTGCCATCTCCGAAAATCTACAGTCATGGAAAGAAGGAGAATTAGAATTTGACACAATGCTTCATATTAATTCTTCCTTCAGTCCAAGACTCCTAGCGCAGCAAACAAACAGTCACACAAACAAC
Source organism: Houttuynia cordata (assembly GCA_039654745.1). Classification (NCBI taxonomy): domain Eukaryota; kingdom Viridiplantae; phylum Streptophyta; class Magnoliopsida; order Piperales; family Saururaceae; genus Houttuynia; species Houttuynia cordata. The sequence continues at coordinate 7,076,298 of CM077513.1, read as the reverse complement.
AAACACCAGCAACACAAAGAACACACTACTGACAAAATTAAAACGGAGTCTTTTATTTAATTTTGAAAAAGCAATTACACCTAAATCCCTGATAAGAAAGCAGGGTTATTAAAATTCGTACTCAAATCAAAGAGCTTCCTAATCGAGTCCCTGAACACCACATCTCAGAGGTACTCGTCTAGAATAGCTAGGGACACGTGCATCGGTGCAAACACCAAGTGGTCTGCATACCAATCGATTTCCCACTCAGTCATGTGAGGCCACCTATACCCTAAGGATTTAAACCTGAGATAAAGGGTATAAAAGAGGTCTGGGTCATCCCTTGCCCGAACGTAAACTGGATGATTTAAGACTGTCAGGAACTCTTGGTTGATCACGACCACATGCTCCTCTTCAGGGTCCTCCTCCGGGTCCTCTTCCGGATCTTCCTCGGGATCTTCCTCCGGATCTTCTTCCGCGTCTTCCTCGAAATCCATCATATCCGGTTCTTCCTCTACGTCGATCAGGTAAGGCTCTTCCTCAGTTCCACTCCCTATGTTCTGAAGTTTCCACTCGTCCAGCCACAGACGTGCTGCTTCCTGTTGGTCCTTCTCGTATAATCGTCCGCTACGCATTAACACCATTTCCTAAGGAAAAGGTCTTATTAGCCCTTAAGTACAATTAGGCTTCAACTCTCATTTTAGGGTTTCACACTCTAGAACCCAAGGTTATTTCAAATCTTAGAACAATTATTTAAGTCAACCTGGGCTCTGATACCAAGCTGTCACGCCCCAAATTTCCAGAACCCTGATATGCGCGGAAGCGATAATCCAATGATGGTTACAAGGGTAGGAAACCTGGGACGGACCGAATACTCGATTCATCACCACAAATCCCAAAACATAAAAGGGAATAGCAGGATCATGATGACGTAAACAATCGTTCAAAAGAATTGAAATAACTAAACGAAATTACTGACTTACTAAGTGCCAAGTATTTTTACGAAACAAAATAATAACTGAGTGACACGCAGGCCACAACTATCCAGAAAAAGATAAACATCCAACAAATAGCAAAGTAAATTCTACGCAAACAAGCCTTCACGACTCCTACGAGTACCAACCTCCACGTCCAAAAGGATGCTGATCACGCCTCTTCAGCTCTACGCCCTGCATCAGAAGATGCGTGAGTATTCCAGAGGAAATACTCAGTAGGATGCCAGAAAAACTCACAGAAAATAAAGGCAATAAGATAACTCAATGATAATCAGGTCCAATGACTCAGAACAAAATGAACACAGGATTTACTTACCTGGAAAAATTACAACACCTGACAACTCTCACTGATCAGGGTAAAATGAATCAATATAAACAATATGACTCCAGACTTCCAACGAGTAAGGAGATAGGCAAAATATCTGATCGGGACAACCAATGTGTCGAAAATGTCAATTTCTGCTCTCTGATCAGTCCACTTCCTCTATGGACTTCAATACCAGAACATCCTAGAGGTTCTACGTAGGAACCCGGCCAAGCGTCTAGGGATGCTGGCCCCATCGGTGCTTACGGGCACAATGGGCGGAGATTGCAGACCTTCCGTAATGTCTAACAATCTAAAGCGCACGCGTTGCCGTCATCGGCTGAACTACAGAGGTTCATAATCATCGGAGACCACTCTGGGTCTAGCTATTGCTCGTGAGCATACTATGATCCAACCTAAGAGTATCAACAAGACTCTTGGCGGAGAAGCAGTTTACATGGAACTGGATCTGTCTACACAACATGGTGTTCTCATGAATTCACAATCTTTGTCAATAAGACTCTCAGAGGAGTTCACTGAAATTCTCAGCATTCAACAGTGACAGACTCTCATGAGGTTAACCAATAGCAGGTATGTGCCTAAGCACGGGTTGACTCGAAACTGAACTCTTCGGTATAGACTCTTCCAATGTCATCACCATACACTACTTCAATCAAGGCCATCCCTGGTCCTCACGACTCTTAAGGTGACTCAAAAGCTTACTACTGGTAGAATAGAAAAGGATAACTCTAACCTGTCATTAGGGCTTCAATAATAGAAGATACGCGATGTTAGGCACCGCGAGGAGAACATTGACGAACTCAGTGATTGGTATAAAGACAATACTGCATTCATGATACTATCATAAGTACCCTCTGGGATTCTTATATCATAGTACCCTACTTGTGTGATATCATATATATATATGGTCTTAGCGTAGCGTTTTATTTATAACCGAGAAAGGTCACTGTTATAGACACAACAGCCCCATTCCCGGATTTATCCCGACTTACACAGAACTTAAAAGTCTCTGAAATTTTTATGGCAGACAGCCCTATGTCCGCAGGTCATTACCCAATTTAGGAATAATTTTCCGAATTTTCTACAATTAGTTATGGATTTTAGAGTGCAGTCTGTCGGTGCAGGATACATCCTGGCCGAGAGCACTATATTTAGTAATCCCTCAATTTTCACTTGTTTTCACTAATCCTAACCTTAACCCAAGTCTTTTAGACTCAACACCACATCATAATAGGCCTTTATTAGCTTCTGGTCAGACCATTAAATGTATATTAATCCGCCTACAAGTCTCTTTTAAAAACTGTTTTACCAATTAGTCTTAATGGCACATTAACCCGCGAATTGGACAACTATTCCAGGACACCTCGGCTCCTGGTCAGATCCATAAGAGAGGTCTTATGGTCCACGAGCAATGCTCCATCAAGGATTTACACTTTCTCTTATCAATACATCCTTTAGTCTCATCTAGATAATCATATTACTCATATATCATAACAATTAAGGCATATACTACCTAAAGTGGACAACTTTATTCGGACAAAGAACCACAACACAAAGTACAACTTTTGACACACAAGGACGCCACATACCAGAGGATTTAAATCTGAAATATTTCTGCTTTTGGATGAGAAACACATGGATTAGACACAAGTTAGATTGATTAGGTCAAAGCATGCAAGAACATGACATTGGTTGATGTATTTCAAGAAAGATGACAACTTTTCATGACCAGAACCTTAAACCACCCGAAACATGGTATAATCAGTAGGAATAGACAGCAAACACATGATCCAAAGTGTAGCAAAAGAATGGTATACCTTGTTAGGGCAAAATTTGGGAGTGTGATTTTGTCTCTTAATGTATGTCAATTTAATGTACAAAAATATATGGGGTATGTGAGAGGGAAAATGGGGTATATGTACAAATTGGGGTACATATACAAATTGGGCTATATGAAGAGGTTGAGAGGAGACAATCTCAAGAAGAAGCCAACACAAGTGGATCTTGAAGAGAAAGCTATCATATTGAGCAAGACACTCCAAGGTGAAGCTAAAGGAAAATGAAGATCACAAAAGTCCAAGACAATGTGGGAGCACACCACAAAGCCCATGGCCAAGACACCACTTAAAAGCAACCTATTGAAGGCCCATCATGAAGACATACAAGAGGAGTGCATATTTTCTAGAGGATCAACTCACAACCATTAGATCATCCATAGTTGTCCTCTAGGCCCATAGCTTTTGGATCAAATTTGTTAGGTTCAAAATATTCCAAGAAAAATCCACTAACCAAAGTGATCCAAAGCTTTTTTCAAAGCCCAAAAGCCCATTTGTGAAATGGGTTCTTGGGCTAAAGGAACCACCCATTAATAGGACTCAACCCACATAAGAGAACCACAAATGGGTGGGTGGATATGAGGTGGATCCACCCATGGGTGGGTGGATATGAGGTGGATCCACCCAAGGATGGGTTGATACACACCTCCCTCTCCATCTATAAATACCCACCTCTTGGAAAGAAATGGGTAAGCCATCTCCCCAAAGCCTCTTGGCCTTATTCTTTGCATATCATCTAGAGCCTTGAGGGTTCTTGATTATTCTTCCTCTCCTTTCTTTGAAAGGGGTTTAAGATCTTGTTATTAGATCTTAGGAAGAGATTCAAGTCCTCTAGAGCCTTGATGCTCTTGATTATTCTTCCTCTCCTTTCTTTGAAAGGGGTTCAAGATCTTGCTATAAGATCTTAGGAAGAGATTCAAGTCATCTTGGATCATGGTTTCTTGGAGCATATAGAATCATCCTTTAGAAACCAAAGCCCCCACTTGACCTTTGAACCAAATACTTCCAAATTCTCTCAAAGGTCTTGGATACTTTGATCTACTCTCCGGTCCCTCATTAATGATTAGATGGGTTCATACCATTGACCCTTGAGAGTAGTTCAAAGTATCTTTGGCCATGGTTTTCACTTAATCCCATAGGAAAATTCTTAGAGAAACCAATCCCTTGTCCAAAAAGCCTCTACAATTTCGGAGCATCATTAGTTGAATCCAAGGATGGACAATGGACGGCCATAAGCTCAAAACTAGGTTGAGCAAAACGGGTAGGATATCTCACATCCTCCCTTCAAGGGTATGTACTCTAGTCACTCCTACTTCCTAGAGTAAGTACTCTTAAATATCTTCTTTACATGTGTTAGATTGTGGTATAGACCATAGGGTCAAACTACTCTTTTGAGAGAGAGTTGGGTCGGTGTGACCCATAGTGAGTGTGGATTCACTCTTGTATGGTTCCCGGTGATCCAAGCAAAACCGGTGAGTGTATGATGTTGTGGGTGAGCTAAAAACCCTCACTTAGTGAATGTCGGAGGTTCCTTGGATTAGGTGCTCCGAGAGTGGATGTACCCGTTGAAGCGAGTTGCTTGGCGGCGAACCACTATAAATCTTGTGTGATTGCTTGTGATTGCTCGTCTTGCATAATGTTACACACTCCACACCTCTTAAGTCTCTCTCACTCATGCGCTTCCAATTACTTGTTAATAAGATAATGTTGCATTGAATGATTATTTAAATTAACATTATCTCTTATTAAAATAGAGTGAGAGTTTTTAAGTGGTTGTCCTATTCACCCCCCCCCTCTAGGACATAAAGAGCACTTTCAAGTGGTATCAGAGCCTGGTCACTCTTACTTAGGTGATAGCATCTTGAGTGTGATCCAAGTGCTCTTAATGGCTAGATTTGAGAGCTCATCTACTACCAAACCTCCTCCATTTGATGGTAGTAACTATGCATATTGGAAAAATCGCATGAAGACCTTTTTGAAGGCTCATGATGAATTGGCATGGTATTGTGTAGAAAATGGTTGGAAACCACCCACTGAAACCATAGAAACAAATGGGGTTACTACTGAGCGTCCCTTAAATATACTTAGGTGGTCTGAGATAGATAAAAAATTGAGTATGGGAAATAACAAAGCCCTTAGTGCCATTACTTGTGCTGTATCCCCTGATGAGTATAAACGTATATGTTTGTGTGAGAGTGCCAAGGAAGCTTGGGATATTTTAGAAGTGTCGCATGAAGGAACTAGTTTAGTTAAGAAATCTAAACTCCAACTCCTTGTAACTAGGTTTGAAAATATCAAAATGGGAGAAGATGAAACATTCATGGAATTCTATTCTAAACTTAATGATATTGTAAATTCCATGTGGGGACTTGGTAAGAAACTACCTGAACCTGACATTGTAGACAAAATCCTTAGGTCTCTCCCTATTAGATTTTCTCCTAAAGTGACAGCAATTGGGGAATGTAGAAATACTGACCTAATGAAAGTAGAAGATTTAGTTGGCTCTTTACAAACTTATGAAATGCAACTTCCCACACAGATTAAAAAATCTGTAGCTTTGAAATCTACTAGCAAACAAAGTCAAGAGTCAGATGATGAGGTAGATGAAGAAATTGCTTTCCTTGCTAAAAAGTTTGCTAAACATTTTAATGGAAGATTTAGAGGGAAAAGTGTTTCTAAAACTAAACCTATAGACAACTTAAAAAGAAAAAGTAAATCAACCCCAAGAAACATTAAATGTTATAATTGTCATGGGATTGGCCATTTTGCTACTGAGTGCCCATCAAAGCAAAAATTTAAGAAAAAGGAAATAGCAGCTAAAGCTTCATGGGATGAATCCTCAGAAACTGAGGAGGACTTAGAAGATTCATCTGACCAAGATGAGGTAGAATCTTTAAAAGTCTTTATGACTTCCTCATCAATCACTAATGACTTATCTAAGGTGGAAATGCCAAATGAAGAATCATCTCAAAGTGATTCAGATTCTCTTATTTCTGACAACGATAATAATGACCTTCAAAGTTCATATAATTCTTTATTCAAAGAATGCACTAGAATGACTGAGAAGATCACTATGCTAAAAAGGGAAAATCTTAGGCTTAAAAAGGAACTTGATTTTGCTATGAATGATATGCAAACACAGGAAATTGTTAAGTTGAAAAATGAATTGAAAATTAGAGAGCAGATACATAAAGAAAAATTAGAAGAATTAAAAGTAGTTATCTCTGAAAACTCAACTCTAAAAGAAGAACTTAGCAAATCCAAGGATAGTCTAGTTGAGAAATTTTCTCAAAGTAGTCAAACTCTTCAACATATGCTAAGGCTAGGAAAAAGTCCAATGGATAAGAATGGGCTTGGTTACACTGGTATAAACAAGTCTAAAGATGAAACTCAAACTATCTTTGTAAAAGAAAGTCTTAACGAGTCATCTATTGAAGAGGAACACCGAAGAATCAATCCTAGACCTATCATAAGGAAAGAAAAATCTATCTTAGGAGAATTGTCTCAAGATAAAAATGCACCAGTTGATAGGGGATATAATGCAAAGAAGATTTCTAGGAAAAATAATGATTACACCAAAAGTGAACTTCTAGAATTCATTAATTCCTCACATAATGTTGTTCCTACTAGACTTATTCCTGTGACTACTAGGATGGTTCAACTTTTTGAAGAGATTGCTAAAATAACCCTAAAGCATAGGAATACTCAAACAGAGCTCAAGAGCAAGGAAAGCAAGAGTAAAACAACCACCTCAAATAGTCCATCTTCTAGGTATAAAATAGGGAGAACATCTAACACCACTGTATGGAGACCTAAAACAAAGGAAAGGAGTCTAGTTGTTCACACAGCCCTCTTAGCAGAAAATTCCCCTAAATGGTACTTAGATAGTGGGTGCTCTAGGCACATGACTGGAGAAAAAGGAAACTTTTCTGAGCTAAAAGAATTTGATGGAGGATCGGTCACCTTTGGAGATGGTAGTACTACAAAAATCATTGGCAAAGGAACTCTAAAAGTACCAAACATGCCTCACCTTAAGGATGTACTATGTGTTGAAGGGCTAAAACACAATCTCCTTAGTATTTCCCAAATTTGTGACCAAAATCACTATGTTAGCTTTGGGAGTCACAGTTGTAAGATCACCAACAAGAAAGGAGAAACCATTATGAGAGGTGTTAGAACTACTGACAATTGCTATATAGTTGAGGAAACATGTCAACCAAACTTTTCTCAATGCCACATATCACAAACAAATGAAGCAGAACTATGGCACAAGCGTCTTTGTCATGTAAACTATAGAGACTTATCTCGACTAAGTAAGAAAGGGATTCTTAGGGGTCTACCTATCATTAGTTGTAAGGATAAGAAAGAGTGCGGTGAATGTCAGATAAGTAAACAAGTTAGAGCCTCACACAAAAAGGTAAATACTATCAATACCTCTAGACCTCTTGAACTTCTACATATGGATTTAGTTGAACCCATGAGAACAGAGAGTATAGGAGGGAAAAAGTATTTCCTTGTGGTAGTAGATGACTTTTCTAGATACACCTGGGTTGCCTTTCTTAGAGAAAAGTCTGATACTTTTCTTGAATTTAAAGGGATTGCCAAGCAAATTCAAAATGAGAAAGGTCTGACCATTGTCAAGATTAGGAGTGATCATGGTGGAGAATTTGAAAATACTTCATTTGATAAATTTTGTGATAAATTTGGAATACATCATGAATTTTCTGCACCTAAAACTCCTCAGCAAAATGGTGTTGCTGAAAGAAAGAACCGTGTTCTGCAAGACATGGCCACAGTATTTTTAACTAGTAAGAATCTTCCAAAGAACTTGTGGGCCGAAGCAGTTAACACTGCCTGCTATATTATTAATCGAGTTTACATGCGAGCAGGTAAGGATAAAACTGCCTATGAGCTATGGCACGATAAAAAACCTAGTGTTAAATATTTTAAGGTCTTTGGCAGTAGATGTTATATTTTAAAAGACCGAGAAAATCTAGGCAAGCTTGACTCAAAAAGTGATGAAGGGATATTCCTTGGATACTCCTTCAATAGTCGAGCTTATAGGGTATTAAATATGACAACCAACACCATTCAAGAATCTATCAATGTGGTTGTTCATGATGCAAAAATTGAAGAAGGTTCTCAAGACCATCCTGAAGAAGATGAAGGAGCACTAGAAGAGGGTCCCACTACTGAGCTCATATCCTCTCCTCCTCCTTCAAACAATGACCTGAAAGAAGTAAAGGATCATCCTATAACTCAAGTCATTGGTGACCCTCGTGGCCCTATTCTAACTAGACAACAAGCTGAAATAATAAACAGTCATTTTTGTTTCACCTCTAACATAGAACCTAAGAATGTTGATGAAGCTTTCACAGATGAACATTGGATTAATGCCATGCAAGAAGAGCTAAATCAATTTGTTAGAAATGAGGTATGGTACCTAGTTCCTAGAACAAGTGATATAAATGTCATAGGAACTAAGTGGATTTTTAAGAACAAAAGTGATGAAAATGGGAAGATTGTTAGAAACAAGGCTAGATTAGTCGCCCAAGGATACACCCAAATTGAGGGGATAGACTTCGAGGAAACCTTTGCTCCTATAGCTAGGTTAGAGTCTATTAGGATCTTGATGGCCATTGCTTGTCATTTACAATTCAAATTATATCAAATGGATGTCAAAAGTACTTTTTTAAACGGAGTACTTAATGAGGAAGTATATGTTGAACAACCAAAAGGATTCATTGATCCTAAACTTCCTCATCATGTATATAGGCTCAAAAAGGCACTCTATGGTCTAAAACAAGCACCACGTGCATGGTATGAGAGATTGACCTCATTCTTACTCAATAATGATTTTTGTCGAGGAAGTGTTGATAAAACACTTTTTGTGCAAAAGACCAAAGATTCCATCTTGATTGCTCAAATATATGTAGATGATATTGTTTTTGGATCTACTAATGAGAAAAGAACTATTGAGTTTGCCAACCTTATGAAATCGGAGTTTGAAATGAGTATGGTAGGAGAACTTTCCTTCTTTTTAGGTTTTCAGGTCAAACAATTAAAAGAAGGAATTTTCGTGTCTCAAACCAAATATGCTAGGGAGCTAGTCAAGCGTTTTGGTCTTGACTCTGGTAGACATATAGCTACTCCTATGAGTACCACATTAAAATTGAGCAAGGATAGTGATGGAAAAAGTGCTGATTCTCATGTTTATAGGAGTATGATTGACAGCCTACTTTATCTGACTGCTAGCAGACCTGACATATCATTTAGTGTAGGAGCATGCGCGAGATTTCAAGCTGATCCTAAAGAATCCCATTTAACTGCTGTTAAACGAATTATCAGGTATGTAGCAGAAACCTCAGATCTAGGGCTCTGGTATCCATATGACACTTGTACCGCTCTAGCTGGATACTCAGATGCAGATTGGGCAGGCAACTTAGTTGATAGAAAATCCACAAGTGGTGGATGTTTCTATGTTGGAAACTGTCTAGTTGCCTGGCATAGCAAGAAGCAAGCTTCTATTTCTCTATCTACTGCAGAAGCCGAGTACATTGCCGCTGGTAGCTGTTGCGCTCAATTATTATGGATGAAGCAAATGCTTCAGGATTATGGAATCCAACAAGGGACCATGAGCGTATACTGTGACAACACTAGTGCTATAAATATTTCTAAAAATCCGGTTCAACATTCACGCACTAAGCACATTGATATTAGGCATCATTTCATCCGTGAATTAGTTGAGGATAATATAGTTGCACTAGAATATGTTTCTACTAATAATCAACTAGCAGATATTATGACTAAACCACTGGACTCCTTGAGATTTACTAATCTTCGAAAGTCCATTGGAATTTGTGCTAGTTAGATTAGTTTCGTATTTCTTTTCCTTTTTTTTTTGTTTTCTTTTGTTGTTTTTGCTCGTGTTGTATTAAAAAAAAATGTCTTGGTTTTTGGAGAGTCACTATCAAATTTTATTGGGTACTAAAACCAAAAGTGACACTCACAACTTGAGGGGTATAATGACAACGAGTAGGGTTCACCCTAACTATCCACGAGTTCATAGGTTTGCTCTCAAATGAAAATCACCTTTATTTTGGTTTGGGAATCATTAGAGTTATTAATCTCTTAGGATTGTAACTAAGACATTCATTGGTTGTTTTCCCATTTTGTTAATGATGTATGTTTTGATCCTATGTGCCTATGCTTTCATGCTCTATCTATGTACTTCTCATTGTTATGCTTTAATGCCATTTCTTTATTAAGCCTCCCTTAGTTATTGTGCTTTAATGCTAAACCTCCCTTAGTTACATTTTTAATGTATGACTCTCGCTTATTATCTACAATTCTTATCTAACCTTGCCAATTTGATTAACAAAAAGGGGGAGTGAGAAATTCCCACCTAGTGTACTAGAATGTGTTTGTCTTACAGGGTAAAACTTGACATGCCCATCGAAAGAGGAATTGCTTCATTAGAGGGGAATGCAACTTAGGGGGAGTTGCTAATTAAGCCTCTAATTTATATAAGCATTTTTGTCATTCAAATTGACAAGGGGGAGCTTGTTAGGGCAAAATTTGGGAGTGTGATTTTGTCTCTTAATGTATGTCAATTTAATGTACAAAAATATATGGGGTATGTGAGAGGGAAAATGGGGTATATGTACAAATTGGGGTACATATACAAATTGGGCTATATGAAGAGGTTGAGAGGAGACAATCTCAAGAAGAAGCCAACACAAGTGGATCTTGAAGAGAAAGCTATCATATTGAGCAAGACACTCCAAGGTGAAGCTAAAGGAAAATGAAGATCACAAAAGTCCAAGACAATGTGGGAGCACACCACAAAGCCCATGGCCAAGACACCACTTAAAAGCAACCTATTGAAGGCCCATCATGAAGACATACAAGAGGAGTGCATATTTTCTAGAGGATCAACTCACAACCATTAGATCATCCATAGTTGTCCTCTAGGCAAGGAATTCCGTATCGGATTTCGGTAAAATATCGGTCGGCCTAAGAGATAAAATTTCGGAGATATTTCGGAGATATTTGTAAAAAAATTTCGGTAGTTAAAAATTAATTTTTATCATATATTTTCACAAAAAATGAGTTATATTAATTTAGATAAAGCATAGATTTCAAAATATGCATAAAAATGCATATTAGGATTAGAAACAAGGGAAAAGTTGTTATTTTTTCCCTTTTTTAAAAAAAAAAAAAAAATTTTCCAAATTTTTTTTTTTGAAATTGTTTTTTTTTTTGAAATAGCGAAATTTCGGCGAAATTTCGCCGATATTATAAATTTTTTAAAAAACAATATTTTACCATTTCGATTTCTCGGGTGGGGCCCGAAATCGATATATCGGCGAAATTTCGCCGATATAGAATTCCTTGCCTCTAGGCCCATAGCTTTTAGATCAAATTTGTTAGGTTCAAAATATTCCAAGAAAAACCCACTAACCAAAGTGATCCAAAGCTTCTTTCAAAGCCCACCTAAGGTCCTTAGGAAAAGACATTTAGAAAAAGCCCATTTGTGAAATGGGTTCTTGGGCTAAAGGAACCACCTATTAATAGGACTCAACCCACATAAGAGAACCACAAATGGGTGGGTGGATATGAGGTGGATCCACCCAAGGATGGGTTGATACACATCTCCCTCTCCATCTATAAATACCCACCTCTTGGAAAGAAATGGGTAAGCCATCTCCCCAAAGCCTCTTGGCCTTATTCTTTGCATATCATCTAGAGCCTTGAGGGTTCTTGATTATTCTTCCTCTCCTTTCTTTGAAAGGGGTTTAAGATCTTGTTATGAGATCTTAGGAAGAGATTCAAGTCCTCTAGAGCCTTGATGCTCTTGATTATTCTTCCTCTCCTTTCTTTGAAAGGGGTTCAAGATCTTGCTATAAGATCTTAGGAAGAGATTCAAGTCATCTTGGATCATGGTTTCTTGGAGCATATAGAATCATCCTTTAGAAACCAAAGCCCCCACTTGACCTTTGAACCAAATACTTCCAAATTCTCTCAAAGGTCTTGGATACTTTGATCTACTCTCCGGTCCCTCATTAATGATTAGATGGGTTCATACCATTGACCCTTGAGAGTAGTTCAAAGTATCTTTGGCCATGGTTTTCACTTAATCCCATAGGAAAATTCTTAGAGAAACCAATCCCTTGTCCAAAAAGCCTCTACAATTTCGGAGCATCATTAGTTGAATCCAAGGATGGACAATGGACGGCCATAAGCTCAAAACTAGGTTGAGCAAAACGGGTAGGATATCTCACATCCTCCCTTCAAGGGTATGTACTCTAGTCACTCCTACTTCCTAGAGTAAGTACTCTTAAATATCTTCTTTACATGTGTTAGATTGTGGTATAGACCATAGGGTCAAACCACTCTTTTGAGAGAGAGTTGGGTCGGTGTGACCCATAGTGAGTGTGGATTCACTCTTGTATGGTTCCCTGTGATCCAAGCAAAACCAGTGAGTGTATGATGTTGTGGGTGAGCTAAAAACCCTCACTTAGTGAATGTCGGAGGTTCCTTGGATTAGGTGCTCCGAGAGTGGATGTACCCGTTGAAGCGAGTTGCTTGGCGGCGAACCACTATAAATCTTGTGTGATTGCTTGTGATTGCTCGTCTTGCATAATGTTACACACTCCACACCTCTTAAGTCTCTCTCACTCATGCGCTTCCAATTACTTGTTAATAAGATAATGTTGCATTGAATGATTATTTAAATTAACATTATCTCTTATTAAAATAGAGTGAGACTTTTTAAGTGGTTGTCCTATTCACCCCCCCCCCCCTCTAGGACATAAAGAGCACTTTCATACCTCGGGGATGTCTTGATCGAATAGTGTATGCGAAAATCACAACAATAAAGAGATCGGTATGCAACAATTGAATAGATATCAATAATTAGGACAATTAATCCCGAACGAAAATAAGTCAAACTTGTCACACATCATCAGCACGTGGTACTCAACATAAAGATCAAAACTTTCATGCAAATATGCTGTGAGAAAAAGAGCATCTTACAAAAGAACCGGTACTAATTTGCACGTGAACCGGTTTGAAACGAAACCCGCTTCTTTGCGATCTCCACACGAACCGAACCACCACCAAAGCACACTCTACTTGAAGAGGCTTACTGAGGGTTAGGAGAGAAGGGGGAGAACGAAATGGGAGAGAAGAAATCACCAAAGAAAAAGGAGAAGAGGGCTGCCGGTTCCCAAAGGGATGGGCGCCCCTTTTTCCTAGGGTTTATATAGATTTTTCTCCCAAATCTCCACCGTCCGTCTCCACTTCATCCAAGGGCCAAAATCAAACCCAGCCCATCCAAATCTCTAGATTGAGATCTCCACTAACCACAAAATATTCTGATTTGATTGCAATTAAGATAGGATCTTATCTCCTCTTAAGTAGTTACCAATTTACTTAGATAACTTACTAAGTAGAAGCAAAACTTTTAAGGACTCTTCTTGGGCCAACTATAAGCACAAGAGAGGCCCATTCAACCTCCCAAAAGAGTGTCCCACGTTCAGCCCAAATTTACTATAATTTTAGGCAATTTAAATCTCCCATTAAAAGGATTTCCAAAAAGATAACAATTAGGGTTTTGACTACAACCCAAACTACTGAGTTTAGAACCCCTTAGACAGGTAAAACAGGCATGATACGTCCCAAAGAAATCCCCCAAAATCAGTCCAAAACGTTTCCCAACGGAATTGCCTCGGGAATCGCAATTTCACTGGCGATCGATCGGTACGTATAACGCGATCGATCGTCTCGCGATCGATGCCTTACGAAGCCGGTCGATCGTCTACCGATCGAAGCCGTTCGAAGCCGATCGATCGGTTCTGACGGAAAACTTCAAATTTTTTATTTTTAATGAAATTTTCCGAATTCAAATTTAATCCCATTTAGCAAGGAAAAATTTACCTTAATAATTTACGGTCGCTACAATAACCCCATTATTTTCAGAATGCGCCATCCTTTCCCAAAAGGTCCGATACCATTCAAGTTTTTTGACATGTGGAAGCAAGATGCAAGCATACGAGAGGTTATCTCTAAAGCCTGGGAGACGCCCATTCAAGGTCAGCCCCTGTTTATGCTTTTCAAAAAATTGTAGGCATGTAAGGAAGCTCTTAAAAGGTGGAATAGATATCACTTTGGGGATGTTAATGCCAGATATAGAGCAGCGGTACTTGATCTCCATTCCATACAAACCGCACTGCAAAATCAACCCCTTGATGATGCTTTGAGGAGGTGTGCTAACTCGGCGCGGCAAAAAGTTTGTGAAGAGGATGGTATTAGAGAACAATTCTTTCGGCAGAAATCGAGAATTAAGTGGCTCCAAGAGGGAGACAAATGTTCTAAGTTCTTTCATGCCTCTGTCGCATCCCACAGTGTTCGGAACACCATTCATGAGATATTTGATGATCTGGGCACGAAGTTGGAATCCCCACAGGACATAGGAGCCAAAGCAGAACTGTTTTACAAAAACCTTTTCACTCCTACCTCGACAACCACTCAAGTACCAATCCCCTTCTCGCAGATTCTAACTCCGGATCAAGCTGCCTTCTTGTCTAGTGAGGTAACTAATGATGAGATCAAAGGGGTAGTTTTCCAGGCGCCTAATGGAAAGGCTCCAGGTCCGGATGGATTTCACAAAGAATTCTTCACTCACTTTTGGGACATTATTGGTCCGGACTTCCTATCGGCAGTTCGAGACTTCTTCAAGAGAGGGCACATGCTCAGGGCCATAAATCACACTTTCCTAACTCTCATCCCTAAAAAGGCGAGTTCAAAGAGCTTCGAGGAATTCAGACCGATTGCCCTATGCAATTTTATCTACAAAACTATCTCAAAGCTTATGGCAAACAGGCTGGCTGTAGTGCTCCCACTTCTTATTAGTCTCAATCAATCGGCCTTTGTGAAGGGGAGAAGCATTAGTGAGAACATTCTGCTGACTCATGAACTCGTCCGCAACATGCATCGTCATGGGGGTCAGAAAAGGCTCTGTGTAAAAGTTGATCTGAGGAAGGCCTATGATAAGGTGAGATGGGACTATATTTTTCATGTCTTGGAGTCTCTTGGGTTTGACAACAAATGGATCCACTGGACCCGGCAGTGTATTTGCACTCCCACTTTCAGCGTCCTCATCAATGGGTCGAATTATGGGCACTTCTCCAGCGCTAGTGGCCTTCGGCAGGGATGCCCATTATCGCCTCTCTTATTTTTATTATGCATGGAAGGACTTTCAGCCATGTTGAATCAGGCCTCATTGAATGGTCATCTTAAGGTCCCAACCATTGAGGGAGGTATGCCTATCTCACATCTCCTATTTGCTGATGATGTTCTGTTGTTCTCCAAGGAGGATGTTCAATCGGCAGTGTGTATCCGGGAAATTCTCTCAGATTTTGCAGATATGTCGGGTCTCCAGGCAAATATTAGCAAGAGCTCTATATTTTTCTCTGCAGGGTGCCAACACAAATCTACCATCCTAGAAATGCTCGGATTTCAAGAAGGGTGCTTTCCGATTACCTATTTAGGTATGCCTCTGTCCTCTAAGCGTATTTCCTATTCGGCCTGTAAGCCTCTTCTTGACAGGATATCTGGACGGGTAAATGGGTGGAAAACTGCACTCCTATCATATGCTGGGAGACTACAATTGATTAAATCGGTTATTGGTGGATTGAATGTATTTTGGACATCCTGCTTCAAACTCCCCAAAAAAGTCTGCCACAAAGTGGAGAGTATCATGGCCACGTTCCTGTGGAAAGGTTCCACCCAATCCAATGGATTTCACAATTGTTCCTGGTGGAAGCTTTGTCGCCCCCTGAAAGAAGGAGGTCTTGGGGTTAGACGTATTCAAGACATCAACAACGCAAATCTCGCCAAACTCTTTTGGAGATGTCTCACTTGTAAAGAATCTCTCTGGTGTCTTTGGGTTCATGGGGTGTATCTCAACACAAACTCCATCTGGACGACTAGGGCGCACAATTGCTCCTATGCCTGGCAATCCATCCTTCAATTACAATCATTCATGCAGGAGAGAGTTGTTGTCAACATTGGGAATGGGTGCACAATAAGGATGTGGGTGGACCCATGGAGCGGCACCTTAGCTCTAGTTCGGAAATTTGGTAACAGAACCGTTCTGGAATTGGGAGGCAACACAAAGGAAACAGTAGCAGATTATCTTAAGTCTGGAAATCTTCAAAATGAATGCATACTCTCAAGAAGAGGTGATCTTGCCAAGAAAGAAATCCTAGACAAAATGCCGATGTTTACTGAATCGGAGGATTCCTATGGGTGGCTCAACCAATCTGGGAAGTTCACCTTTAAGAGTGCCTGGGATGCTTTTAGAGCGAAATCTAGGAAGGTGTCGTGGTATGACCTTATTTGGTTTAAACATCGGGTGAACCGACACTCCTTTTCCGCTTGGATGGCTCTCAATGAAGGGCTCCTCACTCTGGACAACTTGAAGAGAAGAGGGATATCCCTAGTTAACAGGTGTGTTCTGTGTAGGAAAAACGAAGAATCTACCAGACACCTAATGTTTGAATGCATATATGCTAAGGTGGTATGGCGAATATTCCTCCGTAAGTGTAATATTCATCATACAATTGGGGGGTGCTTCATGGAATTGGAATGGCTGACTCAGTTGATCAGGAACAATAAACACACAGGGTATATTATCCAAGCTGGTTTTACAAGCTTTATTTTTATGATATGGGAAGAGCGGAACAGGCGAATCTTTCAAGACCAAAAGCTCGAGACATATATTTTAGGCCAAAACCTTATCCACAGAGTAAAGAAGATTCTCAACGCCTTTCATCTTAAGGATATTTGCCTCACGCACTGCCCTTTCTTGCATACCTTTTGGGATGAGCACAACCCCTATCCATAGAGAATGAAAGGATCTCGAGGAATGATGGGACAGACTCTTCTTGCATTGGTTTTGTCAAATAGGAGACTCAGGCGATCGATCGGCATCTTCCGATCGATCGCATTCCCCGGAAAGCAGAGAAACTGAGAAACTGAGGTTAAGATCGATCGCGATAATCCGATCGATCACTTGCGCTCGATCGGCCGTGTCTCGCGATTGATCAGCGGGATTAGCACTTTGTTCAGTATTTTTTTTGTATTTTCTTGAGGGGTCCACACCTCATGTGTTGTCGTGTTGAGGTGAGGTTGTACTCTCTTGGCTTCTTTAATACAATTTTTTAATTATAAAAAAAAAACAATGTAAAAGTGCCAGCGCTGCTTGATGTTGCCTCCTGGTGATGTGGTAGTCCCATGCGATCATTTTGCTTGACTTTGGTGTTGTGTGTTCTTTCTATTTCCCGATAATGAAGACTTGTGTATTCGAATTGGTTACAATTGCTGCAATATTGCTGAGCTCCAGGAAGCTAAGATATCTAACAAAAGACGAACAGTAGATTGATCATGGATGGCCCATTAAACATGTTGCAAATCGATTCTGGACAATGACCAAATATCCTGTCAAAATAATGCAGATATATGGATGGAAAAGTACCAAAGATCCTGTCAAAATAATTGCAGATAGAGGAACGGACAGATTGATTATTCCTTCATGTTTCAGTACTCTTTAACTCTTGGGCATTTTCTTTCTAGCTAAGCAGACTTTTAGATTTCATGTTCATAAACCTTTGAGTTAAAAAAAATCCATGGCTGCAGACAGATCCTATGGGGCCTTCATGACTTGGTACATTATTTTTTTATTCACACGTCGTGGTAGTTACTAACTCCGTTCCATATAATAGTCCTATTTGGCTTTTCGAAGTGAACTAATTTTGATTTTTTAGTCCACTTTGAAAAACCAATAGGACTATTAATGTGGAACAGAGAGAGTCTTAGATTTGTTGTTACTTTTTGTTTTTGTGTTTAGTGGTAGATCGGCATTCTAGTTGCTTTGGTGACAAACCCCCCTGCTCCCCCATTAATGCAATTTGAACACTATTAATATCCTTGCATCCGGAATAAAAAAATCTTCACTATGAGTTAGTAAGAATATGGTAATGAGAATACAATAGACGGCCGGCATTTTTTCAATTGAATCGATAGGAAAATTGTTTGCACGGCAAAAGCAAAACAGTCCGGGCTTGCTTTTGGGTTAGACAATTCATAATCATAATATGAATCTAAGACTGTTTTGCTTTTGCCGTGCAAGCAATTTTCCTATCGATTCAATTGAAAAAATGCCGGCCGTCTATTGTATTCTCATTACCATATTCTTAATAACTAATAGTGAAGATTTTTTTATTTCGGATGCAAGGATATTGATAGTGTTCAAATTTCATTAATGGGGAGCAGGGGGTTTGTCACCAAAGCAACTAGAATGCCGATCTACCACTAAGCACAAAAACAAAAAGTAACAACAAATCTAAGAATCTCTCTGTTCAACTTTTGGTTTAGACAATTGAAACTATAAATTCAAAGAAGAAATTATATAGAGGAAGGAAGAAAGTTGCGTTGGTTTTCATTTCAAAAAAGAAAAATTAGTATGAGCGATTGAAGCAACAGAAGCCAATAAAGAGTGTAACTATGATCATCAAATAGCTAGGCCAGTGCAATGTTTCCCATAAAACAAAAAATGGCTAGCGCATTAGCCCAATAATTAAACATTTCTGGGGGGCAGTCTTTTCGATGTCTATGGAATTATTGGAATCTTATCGGCATAATTAATAACAGCAATTGGCAAATGGAATTATAATTCATCTTTGTCGAAAAGTAGGTGGCACTGATATGATTATTTGACAACTGCATCGCGCCAAACCACGCCCATGTCAAATGATGTATTCTGATCACTCTTAAACCTTCTCGTCTCTCAGAGAAGGTTCACCAACCCGCTAATTTCTTTTTTTCTTCTTTGGAAATAAATTCGCTAATTTCTTGTGCAGCATGGATTCCAACATGATATGAATGTTGATAACATTGTATAGTAAGCCTGTTGTTTACCAGCACGTTGTTTCCTTCATAAAATAAATGTCGGCTTGATTAATTTTTCTGGCTGGCTTCTGACCAGCGTTTGCAAGTGGTATAGTGGATGAACAGAATGCACCAACAAACAGATTTGTCGACAAATTGATCGAACTTTGACAAGGAGGCTCTCTATCCATGCACATGCATTTGTGCGGCTCCAAAACCTGTCATTTCTTGCATCTGAGAGTTGCAATTGCCTAGACCAATTCAAAGACCATAACTGGTAAGCTATTTTAGCAGGTGATGGTAAAGATTTGTGCATCTGCTCTTACACGACCTTTAACTCTTCGAGTTTGAGATGAAAACCAATCAAATATCAGTCATCCTAATTCCTGACTGGGTGTCTTCAACGCATTGTTTTGCTCATAATACTCTTTTCTGGTACCAGAAATTCTAACATCATCCGAGAAGAACTAGCAGAAGAATCTTGGGCTAGGGGACCAATGTACCATTCAACATCACCCAGCAATTATAGAGATACATATCAATCGCTGGGTCTTCGTCTGTCTCCCACATGTAAGTACTTAACTAGGTAGTTAGCGTGGGGTCATCTCTTCTTTCTCATGTGATTGTGATTCAGACATTCAGTGACGTACAAATCTTAGATTCCAGTGGTTGAGGCTTGGCCCGCCCCATCGTATTGCACGTGAGTTCTGAGCATTTTCTGCACGTAGGCTTCACAGGATTGAAGTTTGTTCGATTACATTTTGTTTTGGACGTGGATCTGCTTAAGGTGATTCTTTGTCTAATCTGCGGAGTTTAATAATTTGGGTAATTGCGAATTATTGATAATCTGGTTTTGGTTCTCAAACGTGTACGTAGGTAGATAAAAGAACTTAGATATGCTTTCACGGGCAATTCTCTTATAAGTTATAAGTAAGGATCTAATATGGAGCTTTTGTCTACAAACCTATTCAAAATCATACAAGTATAAATAAAACATACAAGGTCAAATATTCTTTTTCCTTTTCCTTTTTATTTGGGAAGAGAAACACCTAGGAAAGACTACATTGGAATATGTCAAGCATTTATGAGGCTTCAATAATTCCGGTGACCCATATATGCGTCAATCGTCATAGTCAATTCAAGCATCAAACTAAAGCCGTCGCTTAAAGAATTATAGCCATGGAAGCAAACTTCTATTGAGATGTGGTACTCACTAGATGTGTGTGCATCCAATACTAATAACAAATGCAAAAGAAATAGAAAAAATAATAACAAATGCAATCATGATTAAGATGATTTATTTATTCTTCTTTGCTAATCATTTATGGCTGCTTGAGCTCAGAAAGTTTAGTACTCTATATGTTTACCAACTCTCGTGGCCTAAGCTCAGTTTTAAAGGACCCTGGTACATCATAAAGAAGTTAAAATCCTACCTCCAATTTTTAGTGGCAAAAGGTTTACATAGACACGTAAGTCCCTTGAATACCTTTTGTTTTTTTTAAAGGCCTTGAATACCACTAATCTACCTTAGCTTCTGACGCAGTGACCATAGCCCCATCGGCCATGGCCCCATTGTTGTTAATACTGCATCCTTCAACCCCCAAGGGCAAGTACACTAAAAAGTCTGATTATGCCTACACCAAGTACACCCTGATCAAGGCTGAAATCATACGCTCAGTTAGAAAGTTGGTGGAAAAGGTACACATATTCAGAAAAGATATATTATCGAGAGTCCTTAAGACATGCATGGAGCATTGTTATTTGTTAGACGTTAGGTAAATGCTGGAATATATAGTCAAGTAAGAAAGTAATTATGCATGGAATATAAGCCTTCCTAGTAAAGATCTGAATGAGCACAGCTCTGATTTATGTTGCCCAAGTGCATGCTGTCCATTAGGTGCGTATAAACAAGGCTCAATAGTATGTTGCCAAAAAAAGGCTCATTTAGTAATAAAGTGATAAAACTAGTAGTGCTTTTTTCATATAGTATGAAATTATTTTATCTCATCTTAGAATGCAAATATCGACCATTTACAAGTTTGGACCTGAAGGAATCCCCACCCAAGTTTACTGGGTATTCTCTTGCCAAGTTGTCAATTTGGAAGCAAATACTTTTGGCCAAATTAAGGCATACATGCATTTTAAATGGTTTTTCGTTGATGATTTTTAAATTGGTCTAAGGATAGAAAGCTTGGCTTAATTTTCTTCATGGTCTCTACTAGCTTCTTAGTCCTTTCATTCTTGCCAGCTGCAGGTTGCATTTTCCTGGTACAGAATTTTCTTTTGGGGGCATCATCCTGGTAAAGAACCTCAAACCCGGGCGATGCTGACTGAAGCTCATCAGTCATCAATGTGCAAGAATAATATGAAGACGAATTTGTGTGGCTTGCTCATGCTTCTTCTGTCTGGGCCATCTTGTGGCTGCAAAGTGAGCATGCGGTGGACGGATTATGCAACTAGTTTATTATTTTGCATTCTTGTGACTATATTATAAGGACAGAATCTTTTTAATTGCGTGAGGATCATATCCTCTCTTCGTTTTCGATCAAGTCGAAAGAATATAACAATGGGCCATACAAAAATAATTCCAGGTCGTTTACGAAGAATTAAGTTGGTCCCAGTACAATGAATGTGCAATAAATGTGAGAAAGGTAATAGAAATGAGTCCTTTTGGTAATAGAAATGAGTTCGTCTCAAGGGCTTGGCAAAAGAAAAAAGATGAGGGGTAGACCACAATAACCATGGAGGAGAGATCCATCAATTTTTTTTGATGAGGTGTTTTTGCGGCTATTGCGAATGGGGTGGGGAATAATAGAACACCAAGAGGAGGGGGGAAGAAGCAGCATGTTTGTTCTCAATGACCCACAAACAACGACAAATGAAGCAATAGCAAACAACAAAGGTGAAAAGATGGGACAAGAATTTAAATGGATCAACATATTGTATCTACTACCACGGCTCACAACCGAGTCATTATATTTTGAGTGACTTATAGAAGGAGATTAGAATGATTCAAGAGCATATATACAACCCTCTAGAGCTACAATATAACCATATATACCTAGGGAACCCACGACACCTCATGAATATCCATTACGCATACAAATGTCCTGCAATCACCGCCAATGGCCATCTTCAGTATTAAGCCTTGGCCGCGCGAGCACAACGTCGAACCTAATTACATTTACCTTCAGCGTTAGCCTGAGTCGAGTTGTGCTTTTCATGCCCCAGTATGTGGTTAAACACACAAGGACAAAGCTACAAATAAAAAGTAAGTGATTAAACGCCCAAAGACAAAGCTACAAATAAAACTAAGTGAAGCATTAAACTGCTCAGGAGTACAGGCCCACTCACAAATATCGACCATGTTAAAAATAAATCTAATAAGAGAAAACGTACGCTTAGATGTAGTATATACAACCAAATGCTGAAACATTTTCTGTACGCATGCGCTGGACTGGACGAACAAACACTGTTCCAATGTAATACCTTACACCGATAAACTCTATGCAGGAAGATATTTATCATGTCGAAGTAAACTAACACATTCATCATATATGACAATGCTTGTCCTATTGGAAATCTTACATCAGTTGATAGTAGGCGCTCATCTGTCTGGATCATATAAGGCCGACCACTCTTGTTAAGAAATGGTTATGGTTGTCCGATATTAATCAGATGTCTAAACAAGTTAGCCTAGGTGCATTGTTAATCGTAATTAAGGGGTGAAAATGACCCATAAGGCATTTGCCTTGCAAGATTATGATACGGCGACCCTATCAACACATCTTTGTGAATAATATTATGCGGTTGCAATTTTCTTATTCTCTGCACAAACCTAAACAAATGTCCGGGCATGGCTAAATCGCAGTAAAGAACAACTGCAAGAGGATGCCCTGCGGCGCCGATGTGGGTGCTTTGAGCACCCCATGTGAAAGGGTCAATCCTTCTCTCAACAGTTGCAACGATTCGTGAGCTAAAAGGTCGTGGAAAAGACAACCAGAGAGCGAGAGAGAGACATCAATGGGTAAAGGAAAAAAAATACGGAGATTGGAGAGAAGTACGTTTATATTTGTCAATTTGAAGTGGGTCCCTGCATACTTCTGTTTCATTATACGCTAGCTTCTCTTGCAGGAACAAGGTGCAAGAGTGAGTGGACCGCACCCCGCAGCAACTCAGGCCTCTGGGCAGTCCACGGCCACGAGCGTATCTCAACAAAGAATGGTCCAGCAGCACTGACCCTGCAACCCCTTCATCTTCTCTTACAAAAAATTTATTGCACAAGACCAAACGGCCATGATCGCAAGGACCGAAGACTAAAAGTAATTAGTCCCTCGCCGGTCCTCGGACACTCATTTGGCAAAGACGTCGCCGTATGATTTGCCATAAGCCGTTCATTAACAGTAGATTCAGATCAAGGAGGGCTGTCGGGTTCGCATGAGGTATGTTTTGACGTTTTGTTCCTTTTCCAGTTTTCAGTGCTCTGTGAGCTGCACGCTACAGGGAGCGCCCACCGGAACCACACTTTAAAAAATTCTCAATCACTTTGTCATCATCAGTCGTATTAAAAGGCACCAACATCTTTGGACTCATTCCATTAGAGAGGTTGGAAAGGTTACAACGGAAACAAATATTCAAACATAAAATGATTACCTTAAAACCACATTTGAATTCAAATCCTGAGGAAAGTTTTCCAAATTTCTAGTTAAAGAAATTAGTCACCATTAATAGGAAAAAATATTTTAAAAAAATAGATGGCAAAAAACTTAATAGAAGCAATTACCATATTTATCCCGCATTTAATGTGTTTAAGAATCTGCCTATATATTTTTCATCTTAGAATTATATTTGAATTCGATTCCTAAGGAAAGTTTACCGATTTAGCTACCAAAAAATTATTAAAAAATCAATCTCGAATATCTAGCGGCTGTGGTAAGAAAAAATCCTATAACAAAATCATTATATTTGTGGTTAATAAATATAGCAAATTCTAAAAGATCGCCAGTGTTTTTTTTTTCTTGTTTTACTCTCTAACAAAATAAATTCCAATATAGCTTTCCATTAATACCAAATAGTTTTTAGCCATATCTATCCCTAATTGGATTTTCTAGCAAAAGATCCGTTAAGATTTTGAATTCGGTTCCTCAAGAAAGTTTCCCGATTTAGTTACCAAAAAATTACTGCAAAATCAATCTCGAATATCTAGTGGCTATGATAAGGAAAAAAGTCTATAACAAAATCAATATATTTGTGGTTAATAAATATAACAAATTATAAAAGATGACCAATTATAATGTTGTTGATTTGGGAGATTATGTTTTTTTTCTATTTTACACTCTACCAAAAAAATAATTTCCAATTTCGGTTACCATTAATACCAAATAGTTTTTAGCCATATCTATCCCTCGTTGGATTTTCTAGCAAAAGATTTGTTTAGATTTTCTAGCCAAAGAAATTACTCACAATTAATAGGAAAATATAATTTGCGAAAAAATTAATGGCAATAAAACATAATTGAAGCAATTACCATGTTGATCTTCCCCTCTCTCTCTACACCGTATATCTCTCTCCTCCTCTCTATCTCTCCCTCCCTCTGTCAATTAGCCTAATAAATAAAGATAATAAATCCCTCCTATTATGTTAGTCTCCCTCCCTTTGTCAAGTAGCCTAATAAATAAAGAGAATAAATCTCTCCGATTATGTTAGTCTCCTAATATAGAAAGACTATTAATTGAGGGTTCCAGGCTTCCAGCCCATTTACTGCCGTAGATGAACTCCGACAATGCAGAAATAGTTGCTATCTTCCCCCCTCTCTATCTCAATTATCCTAATAAATAAAGAGAATAAATCTCTCCTACTATGTCAGTCTCCTAATATAGAAAGACTCTTAAATCTCTTCTTCCGTTCTACCCTAATAGTTGCTCTGAGCCACTGATAAAATCCGAGGGTGTAGACATACTGAATTCTGCTTTACCCTTATTGCTTTTAATAGTCGTATAGATATAGATATAAATATATATATATATATATATATATATATATATATATATATATATATATATATATATATAACAGCTAAAACGACCAGCTATATATAGAATAAAAAAACATCTTGACTAAACGTGACAGAACATATGTTTTTCCATGTAGATGTAACGATCATAAAACGCAAAACATCACACTAGCAAAAAGGGCAAAAATTGATTAAACGATCATGCTGGCTCTGCGGGTTGAAAGTTGGAACGTTAAGCAGCAGCCACTGGTGCAGACGATCGGCGACGTTCACTTTCTGACTGTTTCTCGGAAAAAGCGCAATTAGGCACATGGTCACATCCCCTTTGGGAGCCCCCGTACACCTGTTGCGCTGGCGCATCACTCCATATTTCTCGAGAATTTTAAATACTCCGTTGCGCAAGCGGTCGTACACCTGTTGCTCCTCGCCTTCCCGTGACATCCCTTCCCCGGGCCCAGGGTCATTTCCGTAGGGCCCATATGTTTCCACAGACCAACTTATTTGAGTCCTGGGCCCCCGGCCACGCTAATCTGCACAAAATACAAATGCATTATTTGCGGGACCCATGGTCCTCAGACAGTCATTCCCACGGTCCACACTATCCCCCCCTGGCCCGTGGGCCACGCGAAGCCGAATATTCCGCTGATTCACGAATGGGCCTCGCTGTCGCTGGTGAGCGGATCCGGACTCTTCGTTTCCCCCAAAGTCGGCTCCCCAATTGTGACTTCCATAAATAACCTCCAAGTGTCCGGCCGCATGACTACAAAGTGCAGAGCCACCCGCAAGTCCTCCAGCGCATGGGCTTGACTGTCATTTCCCACCCTAGAGTTTTCGTATATAACGAACCACACAGCCAGGCAGCAGCAGCAGCAGCACCTTCTCAGGCTTGCCTAATTACATTCTATTTATAATTAGGGTTTCCTGGCTTCTTCTTTGAGCCCATTCTCTCTGTGATTTCTGGGTGTGTGAGAGAGACCCACCACTACTGTGGGGAATGCGGCAAGATGTGGAGATTCTTGCCGCCGACTTCTTCTGATTTTCCCGGCCGTCGTATCAAGACTAGCGGCCGGAACTGCCACCGCAAACACGTCGAAGACGGGTAGTCGACTCGCGATCGTGGTCTCTCCTCCTGTCGGCTACTGAAGGAACGAGGCATCGGAAATGGAGACGGCGAAGAAATCTGAGGGTTGTGGAGAGAAAAGCGTGCTGCATGGCAAGTACGAGCTGGGGCGGCTGCTCGGCCATGGGACGTTCGCGAAGGTGTACCACGCTCGCCGCTTGGATTCGGGGAAGAGCGTGGCCATGAAGGTGGTGGCCAAGGAGAAGGTAGTGAAGGTCGGGATGACGGACCACGTCAAGAGGGAGATCTCGGTGATGAAGATGGTGAAACATCCGAATATTGTTGAGCTCCACGAAGTGATGGCCAGCAAGTCGAAGATCTACTTCGCCATGGAGCTCGTCCGTGGCGGAGAGCTTTTCTCTAAGATCGCCTCCCGTGGCCGCCTCCGGGAGGACGCCGCTAGGACCTACTTCCACCAGCTTATCTCCGCCGTTGATTTCTGCCACAGCCGTGGCGTCTACCACCGGGACCTCAAGCCCGAGAACCTTCTCCTCGACGAGGAAGGTAATCTCAAGGTTACCGACTTCGGCCTCTCCGCCTTCTCCGACCACCTCAAGCCCGATGGCCTACTCCACACCACCTGCGGCACTCCAGCCTATGTCGCCCCCGAGGTCATCGGTAAGAAAGGCTACGACGGCTCCAAGGCCGACATCTGGTCCTGCGGCGTCATCTTATTTGTCCTTCTGGCCGGCTTCCTTCCCTTTCAGGAGGACAACCTGATCGCCATGTACAAAAAGATCTACCGAGGGGACTTCAAGTGCCCGCCTTGGTTCTCGTCGGAGTCCCGCAGGCTCATCATCAAACTCCTTGACCCCAACCCCAACACCAGAATAACCATCCCCAAGCTCATGGAGACCTCCTGGTTCAAAAGGTCGGTACCGAGGGCGGTCCGGATGCAGGACATTAAAGACGCAGAACAGGACCAGGACGACAAGGGGCTCCTCAAGGTCAAAGAGCTGGAGACGCTCAATGCCTTCCACATAATCAACCTGTCGCAAGGTTTCGACCTGTCGCCACTCTTCGAGGAGAAGAAGGTGGAGAAGGAGGAGATGAGGTTCGCAACGACGAAGCCGGCGAGCAGCGTGATATCGAAGTTGGAGGAGCTGGCGAGGGCGGTGAAGTTCAGCGTGAAGAAGAGCGAGACGAGGGTGAGGCTGCAGGGGCAGGAGAAAGGCCGGAAGGGGAAATTGGCGATCGAGGCGGAGATATTCGCCGTGACGCCGTCGTTTCTGGTGGTGGAGGTAAAGAAGGATGGCGGAGACACCTTAGAGTACAATCACTTCTGTAGCAAAGAGTTGAGACCAGCCCTGAAAGACATCGTGTGGACCTCGTCTGCCCCTGCCTGATCTCAAGCAGAAAATTGATTGAGCAGGGTGTGTTTGCTTCCTCTTCTTGATTTGTTGTAGTTTGAATTAGTTCAGTTCTTTCTTTTGTTAGCTAATAAAATTTATTGTAATTTTAATGTTAGTTCATCTGTCCTTTGTGTGTGTGATGTTTGGCTCTCTACTTGAAACCATGAGTAAATAGTGGGTGTTTGGTGTTTGGCTGTACATATATATTTTGGTCTTCAATCTTCTCTTTCGGCTTGTGAGACGATTGCAATAATTTGGGCCATTGAGGAAAAAAAAATGTTTAAACCATGCGAAGAGCAATGTGTACGAGTGGGGTGTGTAATGCTCAGAATCATATTTTTTGTAGTAGCTGTAATATTTTAGCTCTTGTTCATGAAAAGAAGACCGAAATGGGTTACTCACCCATTGCTACTTTTTTTCAAGGATTAACTGCAATTATGAAGCCATCTGATTCTTCTGACATATTTTTTATGGTTCGGATCAGAAAAGGTGATTCTTCTGACATATTTTTTATGGTTCGGATCAGAAAAGGTGTCAGTTGCACATGCGTTGGCAAGAAGTACCAGGGATCCGTCGGTTTCTTATTTGTGTTATCTGATTCGAATGTAGTAAGTTCAACAATAGGCTTTGTTACAGGAGTCTATGCACATAAGTTTTCTCTGCCAACGATGATTTAATTGAGGTGGCCGTGAAATAAAGCCGAATCGAACGGAAAATTATTGGCTATGCGCAGGGGGAAGAGTGTGCTCATCACCAATGGGTGATGGGCACCTCTCCCCTGCTTGTAATGATTGCCACAAAGGGATCCACAAGGAGGGAGACGTGCCCATCACCAATTGGCGATGAGCACACTGTTCCCATGCGCGGCGCACAACTAATAACTTCTCGAATCGAACAGGCCAGTTCGACCTAATTCAACGGAAGCCGACCGTTTTTTTGGTCCGAATAGGTTGACCCGATCGACCGGACCAGGCATGATTTTAAAAACCAGACTGGCCTGGCCTGTTCGATCGGAGCCGACCATTTTTTCGGTCAGGGTAAGTTGACCTAGCTGGGTTTTAACCCCCCCCCCCGCCTCACATCGTAGTGGCTGTGAGAGGGGTGGACTTACGTGTAAGGCATGGGGGTCAGGGTATATACTTTTACCTAAAGTGGGACATTTAAAGTAGGTCAAAGTGGCTAAAAGATGGCTTAATTCCATCACGTGACCCCATTACAAATTGACGTAAACTTGATCCTAAAGCCAAGACCAAATACCTAATTAGCAATCATGTGTCCTCCCCTAGATTGTATAATTTCTCTAACAGATTCTGAACCATGAGATATTATCCATCCTTCTACTTTGTCTTCGGAGTTGGGACAGCATATCGTGACTGTTCCTTTCTAAATTTTTCTGGAACATGGAGATAAGAAAAGTTATCAATGTCCAATGATGAAACTCTCTTGTCTCTTCTTTCTTTGTCTTTGTATACCTTCAGACATTTTTTCCTGCTCGCCTTACATGAAAGAATAAAATCATACCATCTGTATTGTCAAAGAGAAATTTTCATGGATGTGAAGTCGGGTAACTTAGTCATGATTGTGACATACAGTAGACCGTGTGCCGGATTGTTGGTAGCGTAGCCTTGCACGTCTCTGTTTTCTAGTTTACATCTGGTATGTAGGGGTGTAAACGGCGTCCGGATGTTCGTGTCCGTCCGTCCATCCGTTTTGATGGTTAAACGGACATAATTTTCTGTCCGTCATGGACACGTACACGGACACGGACAGCTTTCCAAGTCCGTATTCCAAACGGCTGCGGCCGCGGACAGACCGTGTCCGTGTCCGGAGCCGTCCGTTTCGTCCGTATATATATAAAAAAATGAGCTTTCATCAACATGCGGACGGACAGTGAGAGAAGTGATTTTTGTATTTGAAAATAGTCCATCATTATGAGAGGATCATGGGAAAACTGAAAAAAATGATTGAGTTGACAATGGACGACAATAACTAAGAATTATCGGTTATCAATTTTAAAGAAGGAATACCTTTTACTTCATAGTGTCCGTGTCCGTGACGGACACATGCGGACGGACACCTAGGGGTGTCCGCACGGACGGCGGACGGACGGACACTTATTTTTAGAGTGAGCGGACGGCTACGGACTTAGCTTGTCCGCGTCCGTATCCGTCCGTTTACACCCCTGCTGGTATGAAGAGGGCCAGTTATACTCAGGAGCTTTGTTTGAAGATTGGAATTGCCAGAAATAAAAAAAGAAATGAACCGGCACCTACTCTTATGGTGATGTACACTCTCTTGCATATGCTAATAATTGAGTGTATGAAACCTTTTTTTACTTGTTATCCGTCTTTTGCCTCACTAATTGTTACCTTTTATTTGAAGCTTTAAATCATCTCTCTCACCGCTAAATCCCCTCCTTGAAAAACAAATGAGATGTGTCTTATGGTCAATTATTTGTAATTTTTTGCCCCATTTTGACACCCATGGCTTGCCACCGTTACTAAGTTGAATCAGCGTTTTGACTGACTCCCTACCCGCCTTCAATCCCCTTCAATCGTGGGGCTTGTGCCTTTTATTCTAGCCGTCGTCTTGTATGATTTGCTCCTTACTCTTTGAGCTGCATACGAGTGTGTTGCTCCTTACCGGATGAGGAACTTAGACACGACACCTAGGTCCAGTCCTGTGACCGATATCGAAAATCTTTTCCAGTAGTGGTTATTCTGGCAATTGCCTGAATCTTATTAAGCTTGAGTGAATTTTTTTATCCCGTCTTGTTTTCCTTTTAGTTCCACGTGATATTTACTATCAATGAAGGACTACTTTCTCGGCATTATTGTCCATGTATGCCTGTTCAACACCTGAATCGGGGTGCTTTCGTGATCTTTACAATGAAGGTGTAAATGGTTTTCTTTTTCGAAACAAAACGTCTAAATGCTGAAGTTATTATGAGGACACCGTCACACCGAGTAACAACAGTACATTATTGGAGAATTTTTAGGCGACTACATATATAGACTTTTGTTAGTCAACCAGGCAGCAGCATTTGTGATTCTGACGATGGTTGTTGGGCTTTTTATCTGTCCCGGATTTGGGCTCATATCAACAATTAAAATAACTTTGAATAGAGCCCATTATGGTTTTTCAACTTTCATCTGCCCTGAACCTTAAAAACGAAGAAGAGAAAACTATAACTGCACTGGCCTATTAGCATCTCTTTGGAAGAGTTTTACGTCCTCCCAGTTATATCCTCCTTCGTATACTCCACCTATGAGAAGCCTCCACATCACCCACATGGAAAGGGGAGCATATGATAGGAGCCCACAAATTTGAGACGGATAGACCTAACTAGAGTAAGGGAAATTCAGATATATAAAGTACACAGGACTTATAACACCAACAACAACCATGTTTAGAGCTCAAGCCACATTTGGATTCTCCATTATGCTCAATGCGGTAAATGAATTATGAGTTCTTAGTTTAAGACTTGAGATGTAACAAGATGTTATCCTCTGTGGGGTTTTTTTTTCGAGGTAACGAGAGGCATCCCTAGTCTTTATGACCTGACTAGAAGGGCATGACAACCAGTTTGTTAGAACATCCTGCAGCTTGCGCAATTACAAGGCCCAATGGAATGATGGTTTTGACAACCAGTTTGTTAGAACATTGTGCAACTTGGGCAATTACAAGGCCCAATGGAGTGGTGGTTCAAACTCAAGACCTCCACTTCTTGGAGCGTGGGTGTAAATGAGCCGAACTTACCCGAGCTTGGTCATGGCTCAGCTCAAGCTCAAAATTTCTAATTCGAGCTCGAGCTCGGTGATTGATTGATTTTTTAACTATTTACTCGCAATCGCATGAGACTCAGTATAGTCTAGTGGAAACGAGGTCGAACCCAAAGGACTTGGTTGATTAACCTAATTCTAATGAAAAGATTGAATTTTAATGATTTAATTAACTAAAGAAAATAAACTTTAATAAGAAATCAGATGAATAAGAATATCAAAGCGTCGAATCCACTACTAAACATGCAATTACTACTCTCAATTATTATTTCCACAAATTGATATGATACATTAATTTATGTTCTTGGCTAGACACACAAATTACCCGTGAATGAACTACACGTTCTTGTCCAGACACGAAAAATTCATCCACTATAAATTAATATAACCAACTCTATCCTTGGTCGGGCATAGAATCAATCATAATCCCGTTATTATCTAGACACAGGAAATATCAAGATCAAATTCCATTAATCATTCATTAAGTCTCGGTCAAAGCACTTAAGAGGAACAATAACGAAATCGCATTAAACATAAAGAATCATTATCAACTTTCATTAAATTAAACAACTAAGAGTAGGAAATACAAATTTAGGGCTTCATTTAGCCTTGATAAGAAAATTAGCCAGACATGGAATAAAAGAAAGAAATAGTCTGATTTGTCAAATTCATCGAAACACTGCTCACAAAATCACTATTCACAGTACTGTTCACAAAATACTATTCACGGCACTGTTCATCGTCTTCCTCAACGAGCATGCGCACTGTAGCACGAAGAACGACACTGTAGCAATTGTAAATCAGTGGAAATCCGGCCTTTTCTTCTCCTATCTTCTTCCCCTCTTCCTCCGGCGAAAACCTTGTCGAAATCCGGTGGAGAATAGCACCCAAAGTGTCTAGTTTTCCTCCCGGAAATCCTCTGTCGTTCTCAGCAAGCTCTGTTCTCGTCCCCAAAAACCAGTCTCTATCTCCCAATTCTTTTCTCAGTTTTTATAGACTTCGAGAGAGAGTCCCTACCCCGTCAATTTCTCTTCGAGATAAGCCCAAATCCGCCGTGAAATCGAAGCACGACTCTGTTTTTTTAAAGAATCCCGATTGAGCACGATTTCTTCCTCTTAATTTCCCAATCCGCCGTGAAATCGACCCAAATCTTCCGCCGTCCATTGTCACCGGTCGTGAGCCTCGCCGTCGTCTTCCTCGCTCGGTTTCATCGTCAGACCACCGGAGCTCAGCCCACGCCGGACTCGCCTTTCAAACAGAGCTCTGTTTTCTCTGTTTTGTTTTTTCTTTTCTTTTCTTTTCATCGAGTCTCGCCGCCGACCTCTCCCAGCCTCGCCTTCCGCCGTCGAGGTCGCCGTCTCAGCCCAGACCCTGCCGGTCTTCTCCGTCGCCGGACAGAGCTCAGCCCCTCTCATCAAAACAGAGCATCGTCTGTTCTGGAACGAAGGCCCGAGCTTTGGCTCGGGCCGGGTTTTTTTTTCCTTTAACTGAACCGGACCGGATTCTGAACCGGTCATATTTCTTTTTTTTTATTTTTTTTATTAAATAAAAACCCGTTGTATCGATCTCATCCATCCAATCTCATCTTGATGGTTCTTCTCTTTAATCGTGTCTCTTTCGCGTGCAATATTTCAAATGATCATAACTTTTTGCTCAGAACTCCGAATTGCGAACATTCAGTGGCGTTGGAAAGCTGACTTCGTGTACTTTAACATGAAGCTTAAATCAGTTCCATCAGAGATATGCAATCGAAGTTATTAATATTCAATCATTAGAGTCGCGTTTCACCCCATTTTTGCGTTTTACTCTTATTTCCTACAAAAACTAAAAACTATATTAAAGTAGTAGTTATTCTAACCAAACACTAGCAGAAACATAAGTTTAAGAGATAATAAAATGTATATTTCATGTATAGATCACTCGGCTTAGCTAATTTCCAGCTCGTACCCTCCTGGCTCGAGCTCGAGTGCTTACTATAGGAAAGCTCAACCTAAACTCAAATTTTAAGCATGTCTTATCTGGCTTCTAATAGTTGGAAAGCTCAGCCAAGGCTCAACCTAGGCTAGATTAGTTCCCATCTATCATTTTAAGCAGAAAGAATATGTTATATATTTTGATATGGCCCTGGTTTCAGACAAAAACATTGTTGTGCACTTTGTTAATTTGTTCTTCAATACATCACTAAATTATTGAATTCAATCTCTGCATTTTGGAGTTAGAAGATCTGAAATATGATCTGATTTTCGAAGTACTAATATATTTAGCTTAGAGCCTCTGCATTTCTTTTCCAAAACTTCGCTCTGAAGTAGTAGGTACTGCATCTTCCTATGAGAACAAGAAAGTGATTTTTTTTAACAATTGGGACCTACAATGATAAAAATCTTTTGTGGCAAAGTCCCAAGCTGCAAATGTAGAGGTTCAAAGTTCCTGAAAGAAGGAAGGGAAAAATAGTGGTATAAAGACTGATGGCATCCTAAAGATATGATATTTTATTTTTCGAAGGCATAAATTTTCATTTTGTTGATAATAAAACTTAAAAGAATGAGTAATTGATCGTGTTCTGTTACATTTGAATCATAACTTTGCAATTTAATAGCTTTGGCTATTTACATGTAGAGCAATAACAAAAATGAACAGTTAGATTTATTCAAAAATAAAACTCTAATATTTATTTGTTAAAAATTAAAATCCAATATTCTCTTTGTGTCTTCATTAGAAAACTAAATAAAATACCATGCACATGTACATATAAAATATTAATAAATTTATTGTATTTACAAAAAGATAAAGATAGTACTCAGTCTATTGATATTTTTTATATATAAAATAACGAGCCAACTCTTGAGCTTTGCTCGAGCCGAGCCGAGCTGAGTATTATAGTGCAAAGTTATGATTCGAATGTAACTGACACAAGCTGAGCCCGACATGAGCCGAGACAAAATTGAGTCGAGCCACGCCAAGCCTGATCAGCTCACAAGCCGGCTCGGTCCGTTTACACCCTTAAGTGTGCCCTGCCCAACATAAAGTTATCGTATTGTATTAGTTTCACTTGTTCTCGTCATTAGTTCTTAATTATATAGTTTACCAACTCCGACAATTCCAAAGGCGAATTAAACAAAAATAAAGCCTCATTGTAGAAGAATTTCTTTTGAAGTTAACTAGAGATTCAAGATGCATAGGACAATGGTACTTTTATTTGCCTCATCGAAAAACTGTCAGGGAAGGGAACAATCTTAGGGGCTATTTAGATTACCCTTTCTCATCCCATATTAAGATCATTTAAGGTGAATTTTTGTTTAGGAGTTCAATCTTACCTCTCTAAAAATGTATAGTGAAAGCATTCATGAGAAAATTGACTAAACAAAGACGAGAACACAATCACGTCCATTTTCTGGCATGCAGATTGAGATTGTCCTCTCGGTCATCCTGTCCTAAGCTGCCTTCGTGCTCACATTCAATTGAGTAGCAACAACTAGATTCATCAAGTGAATGCACACCTTTTCATACCCTCCAAAATACGTTCACGTTGCTTCCCGTGAAGCTTCACATCATTAAGAAAATAAAGATTATGACATACGGGTAGCCAAAGAGAGGTTGCATCATCCAGCTTACGTATGATCCTAAAAGGAAGCTGACATCTTATAGACTTATACTACAAACAACTTTCCCTGAAACAAATAACATAACTCGATTAGGAAGATGGTATTGCTGTACCTTTGTAGACATACACCGGAGACATGGCAGGTTTCTATTGGACAGTAAAAAAGTGTCATGAAAATGAGCCTCAGATGGTCCACTTTTTCATTGTCCAACCACTTCACAAGTGTATGTCTACGCCGGTGTACAGTTATCAATTTCCTCTTGATTATCATGGTGATCTCCCACAGCACAAGCCGCAAAGAAAAGACCTCACGTTGACTCTTCAATTCATCCGTCGCAGGAGAGCATAGTTTGTCATTCGTCGTATATCGCCACGTTTTTCACCAATTTCACTAGGAAAAAGTAAACATGTGCGCCGAGCACATGCACCATCGGATCAATCACAAGGATGACCTTGGGCACATTCTAACAGTAATCATTTAACTATATATATTCCATATTAACATGCAGCATACTATACGGAGAAATGTTTATTAAATCCGAGATTGTATTTGTATGCATGTAACTGTATAACGCTACGTTTTCAGGGCAAGTTCATCGAGCCTCAATAGTCAAGCACAG
Source organism: Houttuynia cordata (assembly GCA_039654745.1). Classification (NCBI taxonomy): domain Eukaryota; kingdom Viridiplantae; phylum Streptophyta; class Magnoliopsida; order Piperales; family Saururaceae; genus Houttuynia; species Houttuynia cordata. Next base: position 7,040,722 of record CM077513.1, on the reverse strand, counting down.
ACCTGAGACCATGTCCACCCATGCTCGTATCTCCATCGAGCCACGTCAGAATTGGGTAGTGCTCTCTTTCGTAAAACACGCGCTTGGTACAAAGCAAAGTGGAATGCTGTTGCCAAAAAAACAAAAAAAACAAAAGTGGAATGGTCTCGCCCCTGCTCCATCGTACTCTGCCCTCCTTTCTACGAAGCTTTGTATTGCATCATCGGGCTTACGCATGTGTTGCATCATCGGGCTTACGCATGTTGTTGGTGGGGTTGGTGACATCACCACCGACCAGGACGAAGAAATGTGGGGATCCATGGCGGGCGGAGTAGGTGCGGGCAGCTTAGTCCGTCCTTCTGGAATCCATATTTGAACTTTGACGACGAGAAGAGGGTCCCGTTTTGAAGCATTGTGCTTCAGAAGAGGACAAGAGGGAGGAATCTATTGAACTGAACTTTTACTTACTGAGGGCAAGTTGGTCCACGACGCCACCACTCTCAAGTTGCCAATGTGTCAAGACCATATTTTGGAATTTTTACGTGCTACTGGCCTGTGGGATACGTTCTCGTCCAAGTGTCAAACTTCAACGCCAGATTAGACCAGGCAAGTTCCAGGACCAGGGGCGGACGCAGGATTTTCAGGGACGGGGGTCAGGCTATTTTGAGACAGGGGTCAGGTAAGGGAATTAAGCCTATTTATTAAAAAAATATATAAAATATATATATAATCTATAGGGAAATTGGAGAAACCTATGGGGTCATCTGACCCCCATAGGTTACATGTAGGTCCGTCCCTGTCCAGGACCCCAATAGCAGAAGATGTAAGCAAGCGGGACATGGATCACTTGACATTCGTTCAAGCAGATTCATGAGGGTAGTAGCACAAGTGATTCACTTTTCTTTTCTTTTGTTTGTCGTAGTTACTTTTCGTCAAACCATTTGAGCCAGGAAAATGTTTTCCTAACCACATTATGTGACTAGAAAGTAGGACCAAAGGACAAGGGGAAGGGGCGCTCAAGAATCTTAGGTAAAGTTATAATTTATCCATTTATTCAGCCCTTTCTTCCTCTCCTATGATGACGTGGCAAGTGGTAATGAAAATTGGTCAGGTAATGAAAGAGCCACGGTTCATCCCTTCATAACCTTTCCTCTTTACCTACAACTGGATAGTGAAGAGAAGGACACTAGTGCACGTCCTCGTCACTCCCCCAGTGACAAAGCACATAGTAATGTAGCATATATAATAGACCCTAATCACAGTTTGTCCTCCACAGATGTGTTGTTACGACATGAACATATAATCCTTCTTTTTTTATAGGATTTCTGCAAGCTGCGATCCAAAACAATCATCCTAGTCTAGTTTTTTAGGTAAGAAAATTAAGCTAATGTTGGGGATGCGCATCAAATTGATGACAAAGCACTGATAATTTAGGCTCGCAAATCACCAGTTCCGATAGGTTGATCTAGCAGTGTAAGTGTAACATGCATGATTCTTAATGGAAAAGCATTGTGGTGCTTTCAGCTTTAGATGAGCAATTTGAGCCAGTAAAAGACTGAAGGTTACTTAACTCTCCGCTTGCTCATTGTTCTAAGTTATGTGCATTGAATTCAATTGAACTTGTTCACCAAGATACGACCTACGTTGATGAATTTTATCGTCCTTCTTCTATTTTCATATGAAGCTTCTAACCCATTACACTGCAGTCATTAGATTCGATTAATGCATCTATTTGCATGCAAAGAAGTATGAAGGCTACCAACTGCATTAAGCAAACCTTCTAGATGACATTTACTTTCTAATAAAAAAAGACCTGAAAATATATGTTGTAAAAGTAAGTGAGGGAATTGTCACATGAAAGCTCTCGTTTACTCCTCTAAATTAATAATACGAATGTATATACTTCATGACCGCATGCGCTAGATTTACAGCTTAGGGTGAACGGAAGGCCCCACACGCCTGAGCAGACACTTGACCTTGCATGCAAGTCAAGGTTTGCATTGAACTGCCAAGAGCCGTTGATCATACTCGTGCATGAAAATCATCCACTGAAAGTAACGATCTAATCGTGACCATTTGCTTGAAATTATGTGTAGATAGTCTTGGGCATTAAAGTCGCATTATTCGTCTGAAGCAGGCATGCACCACTTCCTTTGTCCCACATGAAGCTGCTAATCTTGGCCACTCGAGACCTTTAAAATGAGCACACTAATGACGTAGTAGATGATAAATTAAGTCCATCAACCTATTTTAGATGGGTCCCAAATTAGCCTGTACCTGCTCATTGAGATGGTCAATTCAAGTCGACTACAAACTGGCCATCTGCCCCCCCCCCCCCCCCTCTCGCTTCAAGGAAAGTGAACCATGACAGACAAACGTAAAAGGCGAAAAGTTTGAAAAATGTGGAGTTTTTGACAGGCACACCGTCGTTCTCCAGGGTCAACATAGACTTCCAAGACCATTGACCCCATTAACTAATTCCTACCCGACACCTAACTCTCCCCATTATTCTAAACCCAACATGCCCTCCGTCCTATCCAGTGGAAACCCAATTACCCACAGCCTCATGATAGTAAGATAGACTAAAACTCAATTAGTAGCGTCATCCTTAAAGGTGATGACCTCCAGGCCGCGACTCTTCGCTTCATTCTTTTCTGTTTAATATAAAAACAAGCGAGCCGTGACTTTCATAAACAAAAGATCCGTATTTTGTATTTTGGGCGATCCTCTCTCTTGCAACTTCTCGACAACTTCCGTGGCTGACACACTAAAGCTTCACTATATACATACTCGTCCTCTCTATCTTCTTAGACTTTATCCGGATCACCAAGTGTTATTTCTTTCTTCTGCAAGAAGGTCGTCAATATTCTCAGCAATGGAGTTCTCTTGGATTACTGAACCCTTGAGCTTGGATCTCAACGTGGATCCTCATAGGTTCACCAAAAAGGTTAAGATCATCCCAGACGAGAATTATGTGGATGCAGAGATGAAGCTTTCATCCAAAGAAGAGGTCTGTCTCTTTAACTACTCTTTTAGATAAACAGAACTGCAGCTTTCATCCATCTCCAAGGGAGAAGTATTGTGGTTGACATGTTTTGATTAATCAGGCAGTTATTCTGGAAGCGAAATTGAATAGATTGAGTGAGGAGAACCAGAAGCTAAGTAGAATGCATGCTTTGATGTGTGAGAACTTCCAAGCCCTGCAGAACCAAGTGAGGGACTTGACTGGCGCCGCGTCCATGGAGCAGGTGCATACTTCGCCGAAAAAGAGGAAGGATGACGGCAGCACAAACGTTGAGTGCAGCTCTAGCGAAGACTCATCCAAGAAGCAGAGCAGGTTTCTCAAGCCCAAGACCTCCAAGGTCTCCGTACGCACCGATCCAGCTGATACAAGCCTGGTAAGAACAGCACATGCCCTCAAACATGTATAGTCTTTGTTTCTTTGATGTTCAAACATAAATAGTTAAAATAGGATCTTAAAAAACAAAGAACAAGTTTAGATATGACAGGATTTACTCATATTGGTTAGACAACACTAATATTAACGCTTGATAATTATTAAATCGTTCAGGTGGTGAAAGATGGATATCAATGGAGGAAATACGGCCAGAAGGTCACCAGAGATAACCCATGCCCTCGAGCCTATTTCAAGTGCTCATTTGCACCTTCCTGCCCGGTCAAAAAGAAGGTAACAATAAACACACCAATTCCCACTTGTATTTTCTTTTGGAAGGCATCGACTTATAGAAAGTTGATAATCTTTTGTTAATAAGATGATCTTCTTCGTTCAGGTTCAAAGATGTGCGGAAGATAGATCTGTTTTGATAGCAACATATGAAGGTGAGCACAATCACCCTTATACTTCTCAGGCCAGTGCTCCCCGGGGTTCAGTCCAGAGTGTGGCCGGTGGCCAGATCCTCTCTGTTAGTTCAGCCAGCCCCACTGTTACTCTTGACCTGACGGGTCCTTCCAGAAGGGCTCACCATGAAGCCGTCACAGGACCCACGATGGAAATCAACTCTCAAGGTTTTCATCAGTATATAGTGGAAGAAATGGCCACTTCTTTGACCAAGGATCCCAACTTCACCGCGGCTCTTGCTGCAGCCATTTCGGGCAGGATTCTTCAGCCTGGTTCATCCTGATACTCCTATGGAACCAGAAGTTAGAGAATCATTATTCTTCAAGTTTGGCAAGAAATTGAAACACCGAAAATTGGAGATGTAAAGACGGGTGTATATATTATTCCGTTTGGACGCAAGGGAGATGCAAATGTGGTATTTCTTTCGTTTTGGACAATCTATCATATAAGTCTAGAAGATGTTGCATTTTTTTTACTAGTCGATCGAATCAGAGAAACTCCAGCTTAAACCATGTAGAGTGGGCCGCTGTGGAAAGAAGAATGGACTATGGAGTAGATATATTGCTGTCTTTTTTACGAGGGGTTCAATTAGTACCTCTTCGAAAGTGGACCAACCCCACTTGTAAGCCTATAGACATATGGATCCTCATAAAGCAGAAGCCAAGCCTAACAAGATCTATGTACTTCATATATAAACAGCTCGTTCTAGAAATCACTTTGTACTTCAAATCATTATTTTCTTGGAACATTATATTGCTGGATAAAATGAAGGGCAACTTCATGCAATTTTTTTAGTCTATTATCTTTACAATCATATCTACGGGCGAGTTGGAGGGAAATATGTCGGGTAACATGAAGGCGATTGAACTAACATGAGATTTCAGAGAATCAATGCATGGACACTCAAATTCAGCACAAAGGCATAATATCAAACAATTGAGCACAACCAATTCAATTACTACGAAAAATAAAACAAACTTACAAGCAAAATTTTTTCCATAGAAAATTCAAGATAGAGTAAAAACTACTTTATCACATAGTAGTCAAACTGATGCACTCGAATTTTAAGGATTCAATATGTTATTGTACAAAATCGATTGGGTTCAATCGCTCACGAACTTTTGTTCTAGCTACTTTCATATTGGCGACACCAAATAGGCATTGTTGCATCCACCATCACAATCTCCTTAATTTCTTGTCAGGTCTATGCTCACAACAGCATGAAATTCACAATCCTCGTGCTCATTTGCCAGTAACATCAAACTTTTTATCTGATAATCTCCTTTCTTGAAGGATGTGTGTCAATCTAACTCTAAGTCAAAGAAATTGATCAACCTTGAGAGTTCGAGGAGGCATGATGATTATACTAATGAAACATCTCAATTCAAGCTCTCTAAAGCCTTCCATTTGGGGCTTGTTGTCCTAGCTAGAAGATTATTAATAGGTGAACAAGATGTGTGAGGAACCCTTAAGTTGAAATTGAAATAGGACTCAATTTTGGATAAATCCACTTAGGAACAGATACAGTGATCCAGAGAAATCTGTATAATGTCGATCCATACAAATCAATGGTGGTCATTGTCCTTTGATACAGGACATTTGCAGCCTGTCAATCACACAAACCACATGCATAATGATATTTGATAGTGATCAATGGGATTTTCATAACGCAATGTTTCCACAGTCGTGATACTGATCGATGTTGTTTCTTATTCATATTCAAAGCGTTCGATAAAAAAAAATACCATCTATCAGGCACTCTTTCATCAATCTAAACAAGTATCCTAAGTTCTATAGACTTACGCACGAATAAATACTCCCTCCGTCCAATGAAGCTTGTCTGTATTTGAAAATGAGTTCAATTTATTAGCCTCTAAGGCCCTTACAAAGAAAAAGGTCCAACCCCCCTCCCGCTAGATTGGATAGAGGGGGTATCAACATTAGAAACTCCAAGTGTGTGATGTATAATGTGTTGATCCGTTTACCTTTTAAGTTTGTGTAGTTCGAGATCACGAGAGTGGGTATTGTCGTTTCCGGACCCAACAAAAGTGTATTTGACGAGGAAAGGTAGTCGCCTTGCCCTCTACAAGACGCTTGGGCTATCGAATGGGAACAAAGACTCCAAGAGTCCCAGCAGCGTTTGCGTTTACGCTTACGTCTTCATGCTGACGCCTTTCCTCCTTCAAACATGGAGAAATATATAGTCATGCTGATTGACGTTCGTCGTCCTGATTACATGGTTTTAAAATGTCTTCTAGCTGATCTTTAAATGCATTACGTTTTGCAGATAATTCACTCGTCTTGTTCTCGAGGCAGTTCTAACTAATGCTTTACAGCCATCCATTCTCGTCAGAATTAAGGCAAATTCAGCTTGTTTAAATGAGGCAAGTCTAGCCAAGTTGAAGTATAGGCGTATATGATGCCCATAATCAAAATGCACAAGACTTTAGCAGCTCGAATAGTGACTGATATTTGTACTTAGCACAAGCTTACATATACGTCATCTTGATTCAAAAGCATACTTGTTATTACAATAGATCGGGTCATGTTTGAAACAAAATGCTAATAGTGAAACACGCTATTAATCTCACACTCGGAGGAACCAACGTGCCTAGCTATCTCATGACTTTGTTCTTAGGTACAATCTCTGAATTAAATCATAAGTAATGCATTTGCGTAAAGAAAATGAACAACTGCATATCCTACTAGTCGGGATGAGCAACCACTGGCACTGCAACTCTCGTCCGTACCAGCTGAAGAGGCAAAATGCATACAGGACGTGGATTGCGACCAGCCTCCGAGGCCCAAAGTTTGGGTAGGCCTCTTAAAAAAAATGGGCCTCAATGACCAATGGGCTGAGCCCCTAATCTACTCGAAGCCCACATATATTACAACATAAAACGAGAGAGACATGCGTCGACACATCCAATAAACTACAACCACGTCATCACATCTTCCACGCGTCCTCACTAGACTGGCTGATGTCTGTTGATCAGCGTGGCATTAGATGCACAAGGCACAGCAAGTGCGCAGAGTAGTCTCCAGCCCGCGAAGATCCAACGTAAAAACCGGCCTTGATTCGCCGGGACGACGATCGAAGAAGAAAAGAAAGCCTGAAGCTTTTAAGGCCTTTTTGTCGTCTTCTTCGCCGCGCCGGACGAGTTCGGCGGCGATCTGAGCATTGCCCCCCCCCCCCCCCCCCCCCCCCGCGGATAGGCAGGCCGGTGGAATCGTGGCTCCGACCGGGGCAACGGCTCCTTACAATCGCAGGAAGCAGTCCTCGTCCGCGGCTTCTCCTCCTCCGCCGCAGTTCGTGACCGGGCCAACTCACATCATCTACAGAGAATCAATTCCTCCCGATTTCCCCTTCTGGCAGCGGACCTGGTTCCTCCTCCTCCTCTTCTTCATGGCGTTCTCCCTCTTTGCCCTTGCCCTTTTTCTCTACCTCGGCCTCGATCTTGATCAGTCTTCGCCTTTTCCCGCTTCCGCGGTCCCGGAGGGTGTCGAGGTCAGTCGTATAGGTTTTTCCGTTGATAAACATAATTAGTTTGGAGATTTATAGGATTGAGGTCTGAAATTTGGATAATTATGTGGCTTTGGTTGGATAGATTACATATGGGACGGTGCTTAAGTTGATGCACGAGAAGACCAAATTCCGGTTGCATTCACATGAGGTGCCCTATGGTTCTGGAAGCGGGCAGCAGTCTGTTACTGGATTTCCGAATGTTGATGATTCTAATAGCTATTGGGTTAGTGTTTTTATGTGTCAATGGCTTATGTTATTTGATTTCTTGCTGCAATTCCAAAAAGTACTTTCTTGTTGTTTGAGATGTGAAATTCAGGGTCCTTTATCTACTGCATTGGCCTTTTAAATAGGAATGTTTCTGTGTGTCTCATCTATATTCCATATTGTCTTTAACGCAGCTAAATTTGATGCTTAATGCTGCTTTCCTGAGGAAATTGAGTTGTCCTTTCTCCCTGTTGAGGCTCAAGAATTGAAATAGTCCTATTATTGAAGAATACAATCATTTCTTTGAGAAAAAAAATATTTGAAGGCTATGTTTGTATTTATGTTGAGCATGGCTTGTAATGGCCTAAGCAGTTTTTTTATTAAGGATGAGAAGCAAAAAAAATGTATCTAATTTTAATTGCAGTTGGACTATAAAGCTTCTTACATACATGGGAATTATATAGAGTAGAGAAAATAATATGACATGAATTATAAGGAAAACACTCGTCAGTAATGTCCATGAGGGAGTTAAAGGTTAGATGATGAAATGAGAAGCATCTATTAGCTAGAGAGTCTGCTAAACATGATCAATGTTTAGGTAGATGTACTGGGAAAAGATTGAAGTTTATAACTTTTTTGGTAACTTAAATTTAATTTTTTTTCATGGTCTTAGAGTTGACTTGTTAATGACCCAATAGGGAAGAAATTGTTAGCTTGTGTTCTGTTAGGACTATATTTTTTTGTTGGCATATGTGGTTATCTGCTTTATGATCTGGAGGTTTGTTAGGCTATTGCACTCGGTCTTGCCTCACAGTTTCTAGTTTGCATGTTGATAGGTTCTGGAGGCCCCTTTTGCTTTCCTCGTTTTGATATAGTTTGAGCACTACAAAGTTCATTTTTTCTTGAGATGAGTCTGCTATTTGATAGCCGCATAGATTATTTACTTACAGGCTTTTGCAGATTGTGAAGCCAATACATGATTCATCTGTAAAACAAGGAGATGCCATTAAGCATGGAACAATTATTCGCCTGCAGCACATGAGAACTCGAAAATGGCTACATAGTCACTTGCACGCCTCCCCAATATCTGGTAACCTTGAGGTTAGTAAAGTATTCATCCTTACAATAAATTGATTACATATTAATTGGTGACACTGTAAATGATTTCAAGACATATAACCCAGTAAGTTAAGTGATTTAGTAATTAATACAGAGCATCATTGATATGTCTACATATTTAAGTAAGCAAGGATAGTGTTGTGCCCAACGAGTGTGTGATATCTCGGCGAGATAGAGCAGCAGGAAGTTAGACGAGAGGCGAGGGACCAGGACCTCCAGCTAGCACAAGGTGTGCAAGTTGAGAGGGGATGAAGAGGGTGAAGCAGGTCGAAGGAAAGGAAGGAAGAGGGAATTTTTATTCCATGACTCAATTTTGGAGGGCGGCACCCTTACATATGTGGCCTTTAAGCAGGTTCACAACTTATTAATTAGAAGTCTTAATGCCCATGTAATTCTTCAGCGCATAATTAAATAACCAAGAAAAAAAAGAAATATAATGACCTTAGGGGCTGGTGTAGGATGTGACGGAACACATCAGATATATTGACTTGAATTATAAAAATTGAATAAAACAAAGTCATATGTAAAGGAACTATATGGCCATTTTGAAAGCCAACAAGGTGCTTGTGGCCCATGACTATTGAAAGAGTTTTTGGCTTCTTCAACATCCTGTGTACTTCATATTGGATGTAGTTGTTATGTTTGCAAAAAGAAAAAGAAAAGAAAATTTCATCCTTTGGTAATCACATATTGTATTGCTGCATATGCTGCAACATGATTTTGAAGGCATGAAGTGATTTAATCATTCATAACTTTATAGGTTAGCTGCTTTGGAAGTGAGGGTGAGTCCGATACAGGAGATTACTGGAGGTGAGTGAGATGTCTTCTGCTTTTCCGACAGAGCTGTTTGTTGACATCAATTTTCTGCTGAGTTGTCTAATTTTTATGATCCACAGACTTGAGATCGAGGGAAGTGGGCAAACTTGGAGGCAGGATCAGAGGATTAGACTGAAACATGTTGACACTGCTGGTTACCTACACAGTCACGACAAGAAATACACACGGATAGCTGGGGGGCAGCAGGAGGTATAATGACTTTTCTTTATACATGGAAGGGAGCAAATTGTGTCAAATACTTAGTGCAATAGTCGTCTAGTTTGTCACTGCCCTCTTTGATCCAAAGATACATTTCAATTACAGGTTTGTGGCATTCGTGACAAGCGTCCCGATAATTTGTGGTTGGCAGCAGAAGGGGTATACCTTCCGGTTGGTGGGAGTAGAAGCGAGTAGGTGCTTTGTAAATTGTGGAAGCATTCATTTTTGGTAATGGGGTTATTGGTCGAACATGTCCCCGCCACCATACAGTAATATGGATTAACTGAAGTGTAAGTGAAGTGTTACGTTATTGGGTATTGCAACTCATCTAGCTAGCCATTAACTGGATAGATGTCTTCTGTTTGGGCATTGCGCTCTAACCAAGTACTCAAATTTCCTGCTTCACCTGAACTTATCTTGTTTTCTTTTCTTCCTCTTTCATTTGTCCTAGAGGGTGACCTGAAGATTGCAATGATGCCACATATAAGTCAGTATATCTGGTTTCAGTTGTGTTACTAAGAAAATTTGAATATATGTTCTAGACTTATCAGGGATATAGTGTGGCTGTGAGTCTGTGACCTCGGAAAATTTGAATAGTGTGGCTGTGACCTCGGAAAGGGTCTACATCCTTTCTGCAAGGTCATATGATGCTTATTGAGTAGTACATTTTCAGTGGCCATTTATAATTTCGCTCCATTCTTCTGACCATACAAATCTTCTAACCGTGAGAAGCTTTAGTTTTATATGGAGAATATGGTGATTAGAGTAGCCATGATGTGGTGTGGTTCGAACGAGGTGCAAGCGGCATTACACCATAATACTAATTACGACAAATTTTACTTACTTCATCCGACTTGAATGGCCACTAAAAACATGATGATGAAAGTGAAAACTGTTTTCAAGTTCGAGGTGTTGTTTATGCTTCTTTGATTGGGGTGACGCATTCATTATTTATTATTTATTATTTTGGTGCGAGGGCTAGTTGTTTTTGCTCCTAATGACTACATAGTTACTTACCTAGAGGTGGTATTCGGTATGAGAAGATGTTTGCTGCTCGAACTTGTGCTTCCGTGGTATCACAGTAGCGCTAAAATTATTTTTAACTAATTTGTTTTTGCAGCTAAACAGTTTAAACAGTAGAATCCACTATAGGTTTCTTCGTAAACAGATTCTTCTCGCCCTTCTATGATCAAACAGCTCAAATGATCGCCACTCCTCAGCAACACACCTTACTCGGAAGCATGGACTTTTTAAGCTTACTAGTTATGGTCCTCTCTCAACAGCTTAGTGCATTGGGAGTTTTGATCATGGCCATCTCTACATCATTGGTGTTGCTTTTCTGGTTCTTGCCAGCAACATTAGTATTACAGTTGTCCTGTGGTGAGAGGGACGGATTCTAGATGGGAATTTGGGAGGCGGCGATGCATGTCTATTCTAGGATTAGTGCTATTCCTCCCGCTTATTTATCACGGCCAACCTCACGGGCGCCACTAGCATTTTTCCTATACTAGTTACCAAAGAGAGGGGACAATTGTACCAAGGGGTGCCCTATTGAGTTAATACTGCTGTATGAAAGCGCTTGACGGTGTATCCAGTCACATCGCTGCCCCCTCTTTGAAAAGACAGAGAGAAAGAACTATGGGACCGAGTAACTGTTGCGAACATACGATTCTGTGCTGGTGGGGTAGAAGCCAGCACTTAGATACTGATACAGAGCCATGGACGGTGCTTGCATTCAATGATGGCCACATAACTGGGTCGACGGACGTCTCCAACGAAAACCCATGCTTTTCATGACTGGTCCAATTGCTAATTCCTTTAGCTCATTCATGCACTGACGTAACTCCTTTTACCGCTTCCTAGTGCCCAACCAACCAGATGAAATCCGATCTTGGTTCTTGGCCAACTTGCATCGCCTTAGGAGGCAGACGTTGGACAATAACTTCTTCCACCGTGGGTTGGATCCTCAGATATGGTAGTGGAAGTCTGTTCATTTTTGCAGATATAGTTCTCCACACGAGACGTACCATTAATAGATCTACAGAATCTTCTAAAGTTCTCCAAAATTTTCTTTCTTCCTATGAAAAGAAAAAAAATGTTCGAGAAATGCTCCTACCGTGAATAGCAGATGACGCAGTAGAATTTTAGCAGAAAAAAAACAACGATGCAGGAGGGAGTTCGCGTGGGCTAGTGATACTGATGCCTATGACTTCTCTCGCTATAGCTGTATAGCATGTATTGACCGCTTTTGGACAACTTGCTGCATTGTGGTTGATATATTTATATTGAACTCTACAATTATACATGTTGCTAAAAAAACTCTACAATTATACACATGATGCGACCTACCCCAAGCTTACACGACGCAATTATGCTTGTTTGAAATGGAACCATCTGTAAGGCACTGTTTTATTTTTCTTTAAAGCTAATACGTCCTTACGGATATCTATGTCTAATTTTCATAACAGTTGGATGCTACAGAAGCATATGGTGCCACTGAGGCCATGCAACCCCGAAAAAGCTATTGAAGTCATGGATTGGATGCTCTACGTACCTGCTTAATGAGAAACCCATCCACATGAATAGTGGGGAGGAAAGCCTCAAATTCTCTCACAAATGACCACCACACTTCACAGTCCCTGTCACGCCCCGAATTTCAAAACCTCGAATAATGTGCAGAAGCACTAACTCAATTAAGGTAATGAGGCTGAAACCCGGGCCGCGACCGAATGCTCGATCACAATTCTACTCCGTTCCAGAATGCTTAACCAATATCTGTTATACAAAAATCTTAAATAATAAAACAAATTACACTATTACAATAATCCAGCCAACAATTCATTAAACATCAAAATAAACTCAGCACGCAGGCTGATAAGTTCTCCGCGAACAGAAAATAAAAACGATAAATAAATCCACATCTTATCAACTTCCGTCATCTGGCTCCAAACACGAACCTTGCTAGTTCTTCTCCACTTTAATTCTTGCATCGAGAGATGCATGAGTATTTCGAAAGAAATACCCAGAAGGAGCCAAGAAAAACCCACAACAAGTAATAAAATAGAATACTGTAGAAATGAGCATTAAAGACACATTTTAGAATATCAGGTAGAGTAAATACAGGGTTCACTTACCTACTCCAAAATCAATATCAAAGACTATCAGCGGTCAAGAATAGATAAACATCAATCTCAGACTCCAAACGTATAGAGCGTCGAGAGTAAAATAGAAATGATAAACATAACTCAGTTCCCAAGCGTACAGAGCGTCAGGAAGATCAATAAGAATACTGACTCCAAACATCCAGAGTGTCGGAGATAACAATTTCTGCTCTCTGTTCAGTCCACTTCCCCTATGGACATCAATTACCAGATCATCCTAGAGGTTCTACAGAGGAACCCGGCCATGCGTCTAGGGATGCTGACCCCATCGGTGCTTACGGGCACAATGGGCGGAGATTGCAGACCTTCCGTAATGTCATACAATCTAAAGCGCACGCGTTGCCGTCATCGGTTGAACTACAGAGGTTCATAATAATCTAAGATCTCGCAAGATCTAGCAATGGTTCGTGAGCATACTATGAATCCAACTAAGAGTATTCATCAAGCTCCTAGTGGAGAACCAGTTTACATGGAACTGAATTCATCATAATTAATCAGGGTTTTAGCAAATAGAGACCCAGAATATAATCATCAAGGAATAGACTCTCAAAGGAGTAAATCAATATCTCTGTCAAGGTCATCAAAAAGGACCCACATCGGAGTACACAACTCGTAGAATAATCAACATCATCAAAGAAAGACTCTCAGAGGAGTAAGACAATAACTTTCAATATCTAACTCATAAAAGAGTAACTTTCAATATCAGACTCATAAAGAAGTAACTTTCAATATCTGACTTAGAAAGAAGTAACTTTCAATATCTGACTCAAAAAGGAGTAATCAAAGAATTCTCAATGTTCAATCACAGGATAATTCAAGACTGAGACTTATCAGGAATGACTCAGTAACCACCTTCACCATGCATAGCCCTAGTTAAGACCATTCCCCGAATCAAAAGACACTACGATTATTATGTCACAAGCAACAAGATGGTAGGGCTCAGAGAGTCAGACCCTATCCAAGAACTTTGTGGACACAAAGTTGGTTTATGAGACTCACGACATGTAGTGCACCACACCACCAAGGAAGAATTTGACTCACTTAGGAGTACTCAAGAAATATAATCTGAATGATCAACATCGGATGACTCCAATTATGACTTATCAAGAATCGGAACACTGAATCGCATCATAGTACCTAGCCTTAGATATGACAATCCCCTTGAATCAGAATAGAAGGTTCTCATTATCAGAAATTGGTCAACAATAGTGCACAAGGTGCTGAATCTGTGATAGAATTTCTTGGACAAAAAGCCGTTCAAGAACTCGGACACTTGGGACAATTAATTTTGGACAGTAACCCATTACTCACCACTCATACTCATAATCTAATAATATTGTACCCTGTACCATCAGAGTCTTACATTATAGAAATCAGATCATTATAATATATATATACTTATAATGTATAGTAGTAAACCGAATTAGGGTTTTAATACGAATTACAGTAATCTGTCTAGTACATAACAGCCAACTTCCATCGGCGGTCACTGAAAACCCAGCCCGAATAATTCTCTGAAATTTTTATCCCATATAGCTTTGATTGTCTAGTTTCTAACCCAACCAAAATCATAATTTTCTGAATTATATAAATTTATTTATGATTTTCTGATCACTGCTCGTCGATGCAGGAACAGTCGTAGCCGAGAGCAAACAGCACACTTCCTACGATTACTCTGATCTGACCAGTGCTTATCATGTTCTGAAATTTTTATATCTGAAAGCCTTTTCTCTCTAGTTTCTAACCGTTTTAACAGCATATTTTTATGAATTTCCTATAATTAGTTATTAATTTTTAATTACAGTTCATCGGTGCAGAACCAGTTCTGGCCGAGAGCAACACACTTGATCCGATTTGTTTAACTACTAATAGTTACTTGCTTTAATGCTTAATACTAACTCCCTGACATCATAACTCATCTTCTTAAGTGTTTTACAGACCCCATTGGTATCTGTAATTAAGTAATTTACTATATTTACTCTTTCATTCAAATCCGCCTGCACATGTATTTTCCCCTTAATACCACCAAGAGACAATTAATCACAGACACTAAATTCAGTTAGCCATGAAATTGGATGGCCACAAAAAGGCTCTTTGAAACATCATTAGGTTATGACACATGAATCTCCATGGTTTTGAAGCAATACTACGAATATGGCTTGAAATTACGAGTACTTACTTGAGATGAGACGTACTTAACATAATCCCAAAGCAATTCGATTAGGAAAGGTGTCAACTTTATTTGGACAGAACAAAAAAAAAAGATACGACAACATGAGACAAAGCACATTCAAGGGTCCAATACGATGGGAATGGCTCCTATGGTCTAGCATGTGAAGGATGAATATACATTGATCATATGAAAGCAATATTCTACACACATGGTAGACGAATCGGTATTTCATTCAAGGAACCACAAATATCAATATAACCAGCAATATTATCAAACCAATAATCATGATCCACGTGACATACGAGTCATGATAAACAACAATTCAATATTAGAAGTTGTAGGGAAAAATAAGTCATCCTACCTCTTTGACGATTTACCACTTCTACGCGAGTTTCGACCACCACATGCACCACCCTCTTTTCGTCGAATCACCACCACCACGGCCACTTGTAGAGAGGGAAGAACTACTGATCGAAGGAGGAGAAGAGAGGACGAGCTCTTGCTGACTTGCACGACTCCCCAAAACGTCCAAAAGAGTGGCCGGTCTCTCAATGGGTGTGTTTAAATAGCATAAGCCCCAAACACTAAGATCTATCTCCACCGTTGATTAACACCACGTCCAAGGGCCAAGATTCACCCAAAATAAGCCCCTACTCCATGTCAAGGACGTGCTCCTCCAATTTCTCCCAATTAGTTAGGGTTTCCCAATTAGTTAAGGATTTAAAATCTTTAGATGCATCATCCTAACCGCCCAAGGAAATTTCAATTCAATTTCCAAATTGACTCACCATCTCCCATCATTGATTTCTTTTCAATCTAAAGCTACAACTTGACTTAAAAAGGAAGGATCCCCCAATTAGGGATGTGACCAAATCTATTAGTCAAGTTAGTTATACTCTGATTAAGGTGGGGATCTTGACCAAATCCGGTTGACTGCTCTGTTTTCTGCACAACAGCACACTTTCGAGTCTCACAATAATTTTTACAGTTCGAATCTGGCCCTAAAAATTTTACTGTATATTCCCCAAAGAGTCTACAATCCAACCCAACTGGAATCATATTTTTACGAATTATCTTGAATTAGTTACGATTTTTCTCCTGCGGTCTGTCTGTGCAGGGAAAAACTGGCCGAGGCTAATTAACCTTGATTAACTCCCAATTAGCACAATCTCCTCTCTTGCCACATAGCGCCCCCACTTAATTTGGTAACAGCCCATCATCAACCCCTAATCACATCCCCAATCATTCCTTTTAGTTTCTAAATTCCCAAATTTAAGGAATCTCAATTTCCCTCCAAAATCAAATCGGTTTTAGAATTAAATTCAAAATTCCCAAATTTACTTGATTCTCTCTCTCCTAACCAAATATTCACATGTCAACCACGTGTACAGTGCCCAGGGCGCTGTGTCCACGTGGTTCTGGCCCTCAGGTGTTCCTGCGCCTGGTGCGTGGCACACAGATGGACGGCTCCGATGTCCCGCGAATGCAATGTTCAAAACTTACCAAATATAACATCTTGCATTACGATGATCCAATCTAGCAAATTAAAATATTCAAAGGAGTCTCTACACACTGGTCTCACATCCTGGCGCCTGGCCCCCACTCCTGGCGTCAGGTGTACTCAGCCCCTGGCGCCAGGCCAGCCTCAACGCTAGGTTGAACCCAGCGCCTGGGCTAGTCCTCGCACCCTGGTGTACTGCCTAATCTATAAGCATCACAAAACCAAATCAACACACGAGATTAAAAGATTTTAAAACGGCAGCAAAACTTTCCTATTTTAGAACAGTTTCCTAAAATAGCAATTTTGGTAAACTTATAGAATTTTCGGGTGTTACAGTCCCCACTGCCCCACGTTAATAGTACCTCAGAGAGCTCCGTCTCCATCGAAGTGGCCAATGTTGGCAATGCCAAAAATCAAATTGTCCGATTTAAACAAGCTTTTTTTTTTGCAGTAAAAACAAGTTTGACATTGGATACCTAGAGGCGAAGTCCGAAATTATTCATATTTACATCAGCGACTTTGGTGGTGGTGGAGGCAGAGAATCGCCATCCACGACCGTCCCGTGGCCGGAGATAACTCCTAAGGTAATGGTTAGGCCGGCGACAATTTGATCGTCGGTGTGCATAGGAGGTTGCGGCGGCACAACTGGGAAAAGCAAGGCGGCGGTGTTGGCCGGAGGCAGCAGCCGATGGCAAAAGAGACAAGTCGCCGACGGCAAGGGTCTGGACGGACGCAACCATGGGCTTTGATAGATCCGACGGAGAAGGAGCCGGCAAGGAGGCTGCGGACACGACGCCAGTGGTTGGGAGAATGGACTAGCCATGAAGCACCGGCACCAACGAGCCAAAGGCGGCCGATGGGACGAACTTAGACAGGGTTGAGTCTGCCGCGAAGGTTCCCGACGGCGCTATGCCCCGCCAAGGCGACATGTCGAACGGTGGCAATTGCGTGCCAAAGCTCAGAGGACTAGTCGATACTGACAGACGATGGAAGGATAGCAGGAGCTCCTCAAAGCGACGATCGTTCGCCTGTTGGCTCGCATTGAACGCATGCTTCCAATCGGTAAATTTTCTATATAATTTCGCTTTCAATTGGGTAATCCATAAAATCTCCGGTGTGAGTGCTACAGTAGGGGTGGTTTGGGTGGGAGCCGAGGGTCGACTACTCTGATACCAATGATGTAGACCGTAATCTAAATAATAATCCATCGTAGGATAAAAGAAAAAGTAGAATTAAGGATAAGAAAGTAACATAAACTAGTAAATAAATTATTCCATTATAGAATAGGGAAGACCCTTTTACATATCTATAGGCTCTTAAATCATAATCTTAATTGACATAAGATAAACTCTAAACTATAATCTTACTTGACATAGGAGTCTAATCCTAATTGACCTAGTCCTAAAATCCTAATTAGATTAGGATCATAACAGATCATCAGATATGGTAGTGGAAGTCCGTGTTAATTTTTGCAGGTGTAGTTCTCCACACGAGACGTACCATTAATAGATCTACAGAATCTTCTTAAGTTCTCCAAAATTTTCTTTTTCCTATGAAAAGATAAAAATGTCCGAGAATTGCTCTTACCGTGAATAGCAGATGACGCAGTAGGATTTTAGCAAAAAAAAACAACAACGATGCAGGAGGGAGTTCGCGTGGGCTAGTGATACTGATGCCTATGACGTCTCTCGCTTTAGCTGTATAGCATGTATTGACCACTTTTGGACAACTTGCTGCATTGTGGGTCATATATTTATATTGAACTCTACAATTTTACATGTTGCTAAAAAAAATTGTACAATTATACACATGATGCGACCTACCCCAAGCTTACACACGACGCAATTATGCTTGTCTGAAATAGAACCATCTGTAAGGCACTGTTATTTTTCTTTAAATCTAATACGTCCTCACGGATATCTATGTCTAATTTTCATAACAGTTGGATGCTACATTGGAAGCATATGGTGCCACTGGAGGCCATGCAACCCCGAAAAAGCTATTGTCAGTTTACCGTTCTAGGCGTGACTAAATAGACCTCTTCGTGAGGTTATGAACCCCATCAACTATACATCACGAGAGATAATTATCGCACCAATCTCATGCCTGCGATGAATTAGTATGTTAGCTGCTTTAACGAAAAAGATATTAATTGGATCACCATCATCGTATGAGTAGTATAATAGCACATATTAATTGGCGATATATTCGTCAAAATTTATTCTTTTGTTCGGCAAATATGGGACCACCCGGCGTTGATGGCGTGATACCATGAGTGAGGGACTCCCAGCTGTTTGGCAACATTCCTGTTCTTGATGGAGAATATCGATAGAAAAGTTGAAATGGATCCCACATAATTAATGTCACTAATAGGTTTAAACTTTCAGTTGCTGTTTCAAATGGGTAGAGCAAGGACAAGGCACATGGTTGAAGAGGTTGGGGAAAGAGATGCAACTGAATCAGGGATGCAGCTGTCATGGAATTGGTGTAAAAAGAAGGCAAAGGTAGAAGGGCCCCGGTGCACCTGACAGGGAGTAAACCAAGCGCATCATGCCCGTCAGATCTTTAACCGACAGCGTGCATGCTACAGGTGCACAATGCGCTAGTTCTCCAAGATAGAACGATGTGCCGAACATGTATGCAGATAAAGCGCAAGCTTGTTTAGACTTGAGAAGCCTTTCACTTCTCCTGCTCGGAGAATACACTTCTCTTATGCGCGTTATCAGCGGACAGTAGGCAGTAGCCGTATAGCAATGATAATTTGAGTCTAGAAATTTTTTCCTAAGTAGACAGATTGGTGACCTCAAAAGAGTGATCAGCCCTGAAGCCTCAAATTGGTATATTGCATTTTCTCTTATTCCTCATTGCTTTTACACAGCGGCCATTTAGCACAGGCAAGGCTGTCAAATCATGCCTGGTAAGATCAATGTAAGAATGGGGAAGCATGGAGGACCCTGCTAAAAACGTTAGGGCTTGGGTTCTCCCCTGCTTTTGTCTCTTTTCCTCTGTTCAAGCCAAGTGAGCACATCTATACTGCTAGCTTTTACCTGCAAGTAGCTCCTGTCCGCTCCAAATTAATAGCAGATATGCATGTATTCTCTACAGCTCATGCAGACATGCACGTACCTTTCCTGGCTCACAATGTGTCTATCTCCGGCAATTAATCTGATTGTAACCACTTTGAAATAGTTATCTTGATTCTATTCGTTACAATCTTATCTTCTCGTAGCCCTAGAAACATGGGCTCATGGATTGTACACTCTACCTATTAAATGAGAAACTCACCCACATGAATAGTGGGGAGGAAAGACACAAATTCTCTCACAAATGACCACAACACTTCACAGTCCCCACTGCCCCACGTTAATAGTACCTCAGTGAGCTCCTTCTCCATCGAAGTGGCCAATGTTGGCAATGCCAAAAATCAAATTGTCGGATTTAAACAAGCTTTTTTTTTGCAGTAAAAACAAGTTTGACATTGGATAACTAGAGGCGAAGTTCGAAATTATTCATATTTACATCGATGATGAGCCACTCAGACTCAACCCTCTATACAAAACCTAGACCCAAAAAGACAAGATAAAACAGTCACCATTTACCTCATTAAGCAACAAGCCAAGTACATGAAAAGCACTTGAAGTCCTATCTATCTATCTGTACAAAAACGACAGACCACAAAAATTTCTGAGCTTCTGAATGGTGGATATACCATATCTACATTCATCAAATAACTTCCATTAACCTTCTTTCCATATTGCATTGGAAACTGAAGTCGTCATACTGACAAAGGACCTGATCTGGCAGAATAAAAAAAGAGAACAATGAGACAAACGAAATAGGGCAACAAGCACCAGTGTATGCTTGTCTGGATGCAGTAAAATACGCCATGTCCGATCCCTCAAAAAGGAGATCTAACACCCATCTCCAGCCTTCAACAGGCTTGAGACCTCTTATCTGACTGTCAAGCTCATTTCTTCTCTTCCTAATTAAAATCTACAGATTAGACAATATTTTTTATCCTTACTATTAACGATACGAGGTCATGATCAAGACAGGTTTCTCCAAAAAGAAAAGATCAGGAGTGGTAGTACCTATGCAATGGCCTTAGTCAGACAACTCAGATCTTCCAGAGCAGTAAAGAAGATACCAGATAGATCGTCTAATAAGGAGCAACCGAAAGTCAAGAGATTTACACGAGATGAGTGTTAGATAGGAAGCAATCAATTCTCTTTTTACTGGGGGAAAAAGCGACAGAACCAGTCAGGGTTTCTCAATACATTCTTTTCATTTACACGAGATGCCCTTCATTTTTTTTTTCCGATTAAAACCGATCAAACAATGGATGATCATGTGCAGGGTCTTGGTTACTATCTAAGGACAATAAGTAGCTAGGTATTTTCCTCTTTAGTCAAGTTTACTTATGTTCAAAGTTCAAACAATTATGATGAGCACTGAGCAAGTGAGCTACCCAATTTGGTTTGAATGGCTGCCCATCCCAGACATTGAACAGTAGTAGATTGAGCTCAGGCTTATTAAATTTGTCGTTAACAAAGTGTTCATACTCCTCAAAGTCATAGAGTTGTAATTCTTTTGAAATCATCAATTCTTAATTCCTCTAGGCTCTCAGAAGATTGCAAAAATAGTAATGACACAATATGAATGTACTGAATGAATGAAGAAAGAAGTGCACTAATATGGAAAACTCACCCGGTACTCTTTTGACTTTCAGAGTTCTCCATTTTTTGTCACAAGGGCAAGCTCTTGGAGGTGGAGCTGGCCGTAAGCGACTTGAAGTGATCGGATGGCGCAAAATCCTGCGGCAAGTTGGCCCTCTTGACTATCCTCCTCATGTTGTTCTGCAAGCTCTGCTGCACCAACTGCTTCACCGCCCTCCTCTCCTCGCTCATCACCACCATCTCCTCCTCCTGTGTCATCTCATTCGGCTCGCTCTTCCCTCCCAAATCATGCCCCACCAGCCCTGATGACAAGCACCCGCTTCCGCACAGCGGCGCCGACACAGCAGGCCCTGATCCACATACCTGCTTTCCCTTGTCCACCCTCAAGCACTCTAGGATCCTGGAAGCCCTCTTCTGGGCCAATGTGGATCCAAGCAGCGTGAGTTCCAGCGCTGCGGACACAATCCCGTTGTCGATCATCGCCTGTCGATCCCACCAAACCTTGTGAGCCATAATCATCAAAATGTAAGCAACCTTCTCCTGGCAGGCAGGAGAGTCCGTCCAGTTAAGCACGTCGATTAGGATGGATAACGCCTCCGGGTGTGCTCCGGAGACTGCCTTACGCCCCTCCGGGGTGGAGACCACATTGCTTAGAATGGAGAGTGCCCGCTCGCTTACTTCCATGTCCCCCATCGAGGCGATGAGAAAACGAATGAGATCGGCCTCGACCATGAGGGGTATGTTGGAAGGGGAGATTGAGAGGTTGAAGACAGCTCGGAGGGCATCCTGCTTACATTGGTGGCTTAGATCAGGATCTGGCTTCTGGAGGATGCTGGACAGTACCAGAATCGCGCCGGAGGAGCCTATTATGGCTTTATTGGCGTCTAGAGCGCTCAGGCCCAGAAAATTGGCGACAATGGCTTCGGAGAGTGCGGCCGGAGGTCTGCTGCCGCTGAAGGATTCCATAATCTTCAGCATCTTATGGATTGCCCCTGCTTTCACAATGGCAGCTTTGTTCCTGCACAAATTGTAACAAAGATAACTTCAGGGTTCTGGGTTTTTGCTCTGTTACGCCATTGCATTGTATCAACATATAGATATTACAATTCCTCGCATTTATACAGGAACAAATGCATTATAAATGATGATGGATTTGCAAGTCGGAAAATGAAAATTGGAAGATCGTAATGTCAAAACAGAGACTTTTAAGAAGCAAAACAGAGAGCAAGAAGATACAAAGAGTACACCTTTCGCCGACAGTCAAAACAAAACACAGTAAGAATAGATTAAAAAAGATTGCTGCACAAGAAGACGCTTACATGTCGTTACCGATCCCCAAGTTGAGAAGAGCATAAAGGGCCTGAGTCTGAAAGTCCGAATCTTCCACGACGTCCAGCATGCCGACAAGAGTTGGAATCGCTCCGAGCATCGCCAGCGTCTCCCGGGCGTAGGAGTCGGCCTTGGTGAGCCGCCGCACGTCCATCGCCGCCAGCTTCTTCTTCTCCCCCTCCTCGAACTGCAGCCTCTTCACCACTCCCCGGAGCTCCTCGAAGGCCTCCATCTTCCGCCTCGTCTCCGCCTCGTCTGGGCCGGAACCGTCCGAAGATTCCTCGGGGTTGTTGAGCAGCTCCAAGAGGCTCTCCGACCCGAGCTTCTTCCTGGATCCAGCCCACGGTTTCTCACCAGTAGCAGCAGGCTTCTCCTGCGGATGCCGCTCCGGCGACATGGCAGCGGCGCGGCGGTGGTGGGACGCGCCGCAGCGCATGACGTCGAGGATCCTGCGGCGGAATGAGGCGACGGAGAAGGCCGGCCATAGGCGGCCGGCGGGGGAAGGGCGGTCGAGGACGAGTGATCCGACGTCGCTGGGCCGGTACTTCGCCATTGTGGTCGAAGATCAACTCTCTACATTGCACGAGGAGAGGAGGATTCAGGTGGCCTTCGACGGAAGGGAATAGAGGAGAGGATTGCAGAAGAAGGAGCGGATGGAGTTGGGGGCAAGGCAAGGAAAAATGGCATTAAAGGAGCGAGCGGGGCTTTTTGTTTACTGGGACTGAGCTCTGTACAACTGATATAAAAATGGCAGAAAGCAAGGGAGGAAGGGGTCCCCTCGGAGGTGAGCCCCGCTCCTATTTCCCTCACTTGATTAGGAATATAAGAACGCATCCCTCACTTGATTAGTTTGCAGCCTCATTGATCTCTCTCATTTACCCACTAATTGCTCAAGGTTTCCAGAGGGGAAAATCATCAAGTTAATAAGATCTTTAACTTCATCTCCATAACCCGAACTTATTCTACCTCTTGAGTTGTTTACTCTGGTTCATGCCAATCTTGGCAAAATTTCCAAACTTCGGCTTGAATTATAAGTTGCAAAGCCTAATTTTGAACATTTAGGCAACATTGGAACACATAAGCTAATTAAGTATTTATATAGTTTAATCCTACTTGGTCCCAAGTGGAATAATTGTAGGGGGCCGGCCCAGATGAAGGTGGTTCGCATTAATTAGTTCCCATGAGTGTGCATTTTTGTCTTTGATGAATACTTTTTTGTCTCTAATGAATATTTAGCGTTTCCATTTCTTTTTTTTTTTTGGTGCAAACTAGCGTTTCCATCTCATTAGTGACTAGTGTGAGTGGGTCTACTATCCATGCAAAAACTGATGATATAATTAGTATTATGCGCTCACGTTTGACACTTTGAGTAGGAGAGATGCCAAACTTTTGACCACTTTCTACTAAAAATTTGTGCAAGAATAATCAATGTGCGCCATACACAGGACCCATACGGGCAGGGCGAGCATGCAGCGAGCAGACGGGGCGGGAGCTTACAAGTTTAGGGGGGGCAATGTCTTCAGAGCCGATGTGAAATGTATGACTTCAGTTCAGCCAAACGGTCTGGTATCAAATGCACTTGGATATTTTACGGTGCAGTGCAGAATTAATTAACGGTGGGCACTGGCCAGCATCGAGCCCATTTAAAACCTGAGCATTTGTGGGGGTGGGGGGGCCTTTGATGACTGCTTTTGTTTTGTTTTCATGTTTGTGGGGACTCTCATTCTTTCCTAACTCCCATGCCATTTCTGTTCACTTTGTAGGCCGATTTGGCACCTAAATTAACTGACTCGTCAGAGACCCAAATCAGCAATGCCAGTGGTTGACATATTGAATTGTAATTTCAGACATATACAATGGAAATTAGATAAATTTCCCATGTGCATTAAATGCCCACTTTAGCCAGCTAAGTGACTACGATGCACCATTTCTTTTGATAGACTAATTAATACTCCATCTTTTAGCCTCTAAACAAGTTCTCAAGGCTTGTTTATTAGCTTTGTCAGGGTGGCGGTTTGGAACTAAATAATCTAGTGTGGCATCAAATATATCGACCAATACAATGACTACTTCGAGTGCAAATTTCAATATGATAGTAATAAGAAAATAGAGGAGTGGTCGTGGGAGGACGTGCATCTCTGACTGACTATGGTGCATTTGTTACGGCATGGGATCCAAATTAACTATTAGCCTAGATCCATAATCAATTCTTACAATAAACTGAAGCTAGTGGCATAGCATTAAGTTTATAATATTGTGTTTCCAACAATAATTAATGGGAGCATTTGACAATGAACGTCCAAATGGCCCCCAATTTCCACAGCCATATATCTCCATACATTGACTCAAAGACTGCTCCCCTCTCTGTCCCTTACTAAAAATGACACTCCTCAAAGTCTGAAAACGGGTGTTTGCAGACTTTTTGGCTTTTCACCATGTGGCCTACGTCCAGGGTCGGTGTAAATTATGTTGCTAATGGCGGAGGCATTTCAACCCTACCGCTGTAGGTGATGTAATAATAATACTACCACTAAAATCTACTCGTCCACCAGATGGACTGGTCCACGTACTGTATAGGAGGTTCAGCTCAATAATTGAGAAGAACAGACCAAATGTAAATGAAGAAATTGGGATCCACCACCTCAAAGCTAGATGTGCTTTCTAACCATTGCCGAGGCGATTGGGAGAGGAGATTAACAGGATGGGATTTCCGACCATGTTAACTAGTAGCCTCTTGATTTATATCTCCATTTCCTTCCAATCCCCATGTCTTTGACTTGAACACAGAGTGATAATATTCTAGCCGGCTTGATCCGAGGGCCCAAGTTGTAAAAAGACCGTAGGTTTTTAATATACATTCCCCTGTTTAACTGCTCATATTTCAGCATTGGCCCCATTTTTTTACCTGTTGGAGCCATTGTACAGTTGGGTTAAAAGGAGGAGGGATACTTGCGAAAGAAGAGCAAGGTAGACGAGATTAAGGGGCCGTTTGGATCGTGAAAAATCCCAAAAATCCACCAGGCTGGTGGATTTTTGGGATTATCTACTAACCAGCTGAAACACTGGTTAGTGGATTTAGGAGTTGATGTTTTTGATTTTTCACTCCCCAAAAGGCCCTTAACCTGGAGATTGGAGATTGGAGTTTGGAAAATGAACTAGTTGTGTAGCAGGTGAGTTGTGTGTGAGGTTCTGGCTTTCCGTATGTCAAGAATCTAAGGGTGTGGTGTGGTGAAGAGGAATCATCCATCCACTCGGGCTGAATCCAAGTTGGTTCAACTGTTCTAGAAAGCACGTGCGCTGTGTTGTACTAATAAAATTCTCTCCGTCTGATGTTCCAGCTAGCCAACTCCCCTCTCGTCAAGCCTTAGCAGGCTGGCTGCTCCACTTTCCAGACTACTAATTGTTTTTTAGCTTTAATTCCACACTACTAATCGATCTCCGGTAAGTGTGGAGGTTAGGAAACATGCATGTGAATGGTTAAGTATATATTCGTTCCAAAGCGCTTAGACCTAGCTTGCTTCATTGTTTGGAAATTAATCGGAATGGTGCAAATAGAGCTGCCGGCAAGCTTGTCTTTTCAGTTGTTATTTTTCTCTCCTGCGTATGTTTCTCAAATTCCAAACTCCATATGAAATGTATCTTGCGACATTTGGCATTACGCGGAGAAAAAAAACATTGGGCCTTCAACACTGCAAGGATGACCGATGCCTGATGCTGAAGGCCGACAATATCATCAGTATACTTTGATGCATATGGGACAAGAGTCCAAAGCCCAAATTGCAGACCGAGCTGCAGTATCAGGAGCAAGAAGGGCGTGCAAAGCTCACACCCTTTCATCCGCGCGACCGTGCCCACATGCAAATGCAACTTCGAAATAAATCACACGGTAAGATAATAATCTATTGTTGGTCCGATTGAGGTTGTTCTAGAGTTAAGAGTACAATTTGGAGCCTGCTCTCCTTTCCGAGAAGCTAAGTTCCGTCTATCAATCATTATATTACACTCATCTTATGACTGATAATCGTTCCGTCTGCATTTCTTGCAGGAAGATATATACCCCTCGGGTCTTTTTTAATTGAGACTGTCACATAATTAGTCAATTTTAATTGAGACTGTCACTTAAGTTTTTAGTGCAAACAAGTCAGCTTTCATCGCGGAAGCCTCTCAACATTGACATCAACATAGGGTCATTACTAGGTGACCATCGATGCCGTCTCCGCCCACCCACCAGAGAATAATTAGGCAACAGTATCACCTAATTTGGTCTTTAAATTAAAAGGGACGGGAGGGAGTACTACACTCTTAAGAGTAGGCCTGGCTTTGTGATAAAGGATGGCTTGATTCGGTCAGCAAAAGATGGAGCTAGATTGTCAGACCAAAGAGAGGCTGGATCTTTCCATAGCCTCGAATTGCCCATATACAACTTTTGTCGTCTAAAAGAGGGCCGGGCTGGGAGAACTACTCAAATTGGGTGACGGGGCCTGGGGCAGTAGAAGATGGGCCTATAATGTCAGCCCAAAATCGATGAACCGGCCCGCCATTATTTATCACCGAATTAAAAATCAAAGTATTTCATGTTTCAGGCCGTCGTTGATCGGCAACCCTCTTTGCTCCGGAGAATCGACGACAGAGACGATGGAGTCGGACGCCGGACTTGAGATTTTCATCAAATCCCAGCTCCCTTCCCTCCCATCTCGCGCCATCGCAGTAAGACCTAGCACCACTCTCCGCTATCTCAAGCTCTCCTTTTTCTCTCCTTCGATTCCGCCCCCGCAAACCCTAGATTCCCTCTTCTTCTCCTTCTCCGGCAAGCTACTCCCCGACGACTTTACTCTCCTCGACTCCCGAGTCTCGCCCTTCTCGACCTTAACCCTCCATCACAGGCTCCTCGGTGGCGGCGGAGATGGCGGTGCCACGGGCGCAGAATCCCGTGACTGTTACCTCAACATGTACGCCGTCAAGAAGCCCGATAAGGTTGATCCTAATGAGACCCGCCTCTCCAAGTGGACTACCTGCGCCCTCTCCGCGCAGCCCCTTAACCCGCCTTGCGTGCTCGACAAGCTGGGGAATATCTTCAACAAGCAATCTCTCGTCGAAGCCCTAATTTCGAAGAAGCTTCCCAAGGAATTCGGCCACATCAAAGGGCTTAAAGACATGATTCCGATTCAGTTGTCGGTGATTCCTGGGAAGAATTCTAACGAGGAGATTAGTTATGAGACCAGGTTCGAGTGCCCGATCACGGGCTTGGAATTTAATGGGAAGTATAAATTTATTGCGTTGAAGGGCTGCGGGCATGTGTTGAGCTGCAAGGCGTTGAAGGAGGTCAAGTCCTCGGCTTGTTTGGTCTGTCATCAGTTGTTTTCGGATTCGGATAAGATGGTGATTAACGGGGACAAGGATGAAGTCGCCGAATTGAGAGCCAAAATGGTGGAGGAGAGGGCAAGTTTGCAGGAGAAAAGGGAGAAGAGGAAGAAAGGCGAACTTGATGAGAAGGTGACAGCAGGCAGTGAAGGCCGGAATGGAAAAGTTGGGAATTTTGGGGGTGGAGTGAAACAGGGCAGTGCAAAGAAGTTCAAAGCAGTGGACTTGGCTCCTGCAAATGCGACCAAGGAAGTGTTTGCTTCAATATTTACATCATCTCAGAAGGTTAAGTTCAAGGAGACTTATAGTTGCAGATCCCTTCCTTTGGGGAGAAATTGACGATAAAAGCAGTTCTTGGGCATTGCTCTTCGGCTCTTCCTTTAGAAGGTGATTTCGTGAATTGTTGTTTATCTATCTAATCAGAAACTGTTCTCTCCAGCTTTTGGCTGAATAGAAGCTCTTCAATTTATTGTAGAAACATTGTATCTGTCTCTGTTGACTAATGAGCATTTGAGCTAGCTCTGTATTCAAAATATGAAATCAGATACTCCCAAGTGAAATGAATGTGCTTCTTATATATTTGCAGTATTAATTCCTCCATTCTAGTTCATTTGAAAAATATTGTATCTATTAAAAGTGACTGGATGGAGTATTACTTTGTAGCTAGTGAAATGAATGTGCTTCTTATATGTATAATGCAGATACATAAACAATTAGAATACATTGTAAGGCGACATAAGTAATATCACCTAAATTAATTAATTATTAGCATAATTTTCTTGTGTCTTGCAATTTTGGTAGAACACTGACTTCTATTTGAAGGTGCTTTTACTCATGCATTACCAATACGCAACCAAAATTCATGTACGTTTCCAATAAAGCTTGTTGGAAATTATTTTTTCTAAATTCCTTACAGCAATTACTCTGCCCAAAAGGTGTTGAGATATAAGTGGAATAGGAATTCCAAGGGACATCTGATCTAGCTAAAGACAAGAAGCAAGGGGTAAATTAATTTTTCAGTGTCATCTCTCTGCATTTGTCTTAGCAAGGTTAATTGGAATTAAGTGCGGAATTCCATAGAAATATTTATGCAGCCCAACAATAATCTGAAGAGATACTCCACTCCAAGATTCTGGTACTAGAGATTTTAAAGAACACTTGCTAGTTGCTACACCTTTGTTCTTTATGGAGAAGAAAAATAATATAACTCTTTCTCGTCAAATTGAGACAAGCATTGAACAAATAAAATGATTAGTTTCTTTAACAACTGAAGGAAGAAAATGTTATCCTCCTATTGAGCGTTCTCTAGCAGACTGACAAACTAAAAATAAAACAAGAGAATGTTGTCAACCTATTGAGAGTCCTCGAGCAAACTGACAAACGAAGTGGGAAGTATGAAAGTCTATGTTAGTGGGTATACACTGGCACTTTGGAAATAATATGCTTCATTATTCTGGGGTTTTCAACATAAATTACGAGAATAAAGAAATGTCCTCTGTGGCGATATTAGTATTCTGGAGAAGGGTGGCAAGTTGAGGGTGGAAGAACATGGACAGGCTACTGCATAGGGTTTGTGATAGCGGACAGCACGTGGAGGAGGAGGAGCAGAGGGGATGGAGGGATAAAAAGGATAGCGGAATGAAGGATAGGGCGGCCAGTAGGCCATCTTCTGGAATCACCACCAGAAGGGCTACCGGAATCACCACCGGACAGCAACCACCGGATTCGTCACCGGGGCTTGTTGGCTTCGGCACCAACGGAGATCTCCATCAACAGAGAGAAACAAGGTATTTTTTTCAAATCATCGACTGATTTTCTTATTGATAATCATGCCTTTAAATAGCCTTACAGAGAATCTTAATGAAAGATAACATACTAAATAGGAGAAGTCTTAACTTGGAATCAAATCTCAACTAGAATCCCAAATTCTAAATCCTAAATCAAATAAAATCTTTCCATAATTGAAAGTCCTAATACAAGTAAAATTCTAAAAATGTAAATGTAATAATAAATTTCACGTGGGACCACTATGACTCCGCATCATTCTCCACGAGTGAAAGAAACTCGACTCCGACGAGTATGGCTCACGCGACCGGCAAATTACCTCTCAACACCATACGACTAGGAAAACACAAAAAGATGGTCCCGTTTGAAAGCAATAAGCGCGTTCACGATGCACGATGGCTGGTTCGTCCAAAATGAACTTGAACCGGACCAAATTTGTGCCAACTGTAAACATGATGCAGCCACATTAAATGTGAACCGTGACCAAATTAACTCGACCCGAGCCAAACCCTGGGTCAGTTTTTTTTTTTAATGAACCCGGGCCGACCTTTCGAAGGAAAAAAAACAGAGTGAAGGAGGTGGTGCCCTAGGGCTACCGTGGCGGCGGCATGGGGGGAATCGACGTGGTCATCAACATGGTCGACTGCGGCGGCGGCATGGCGGAGGAGCAGTGGCGCGAAGGCAGAGTGGCGGCGGAGCAGTGGCGTGAAGGCAGGCGGCGACGTTGCAAGACGGAGCAGTGAAGCGAAGACAAAGCAAGGCGGCCGCACGGGATGGCGGGTAGCGGCAGTCGTGGCGGGGCGAGGCAGATGGTCGGCCGCGTTCAAATAAAATCTTTCTATAATTGAAAGTCCTAATATAAGTAAAATTCTAAAAATGTAAATGTAATAATAAATTTCACGTGGGACCACTATGGCTCCGCATCAGTTTGGGTCAGTCAGGATCATAGTAAAGAGTTTAGGGTACGAGTAGAGAATGTATAATTTTATGGATTACCAGTTTATAAGAGAAACTGTGGTTTGGTCATCTAATAAATAAGCTTATGATTAACTATGCAACCAACAAAGAATCAGGAGAAAAGGAACTGCAAAAAAAATCTGAAAAGCTGTAAGAGGTAAACTTTCCATGATGGAACACTTATGTCACACACTAAATTTGAATTTTACAGAACTCAGAAGACATGACATGATGAATAGAGGAGCATACCTGGAGTGGCAAAGGGGACATTTTGACTGAGTTACAGGTAATTTTGTATTCTTCATCAGCAGTGCCTGTCCTGGCTGAAAACATATTATTGTACAGAAATTTTTGAAGTGTATCATGTTGAAAAGCATGTTGTTTGGTAGCTACTCCTTCACAATCCTTTGCTTCAAGTTGACATTCAAATTCATCAATATATTCTTCTGGAGGCTTTTCAAGATCAATTTTTCTAATTCTTCTCTTCTGAGTTTCTGGTAAATATTCATGTTCTTTGATAGCCCCAAACAGAGATTTCGTTGCTCCAGTTATTGTAAATCTATCAACAAGTGAACAATTGCCTTCCATATAATCTGATGAATGGAAGTTAACTTTTGTTGATGACTTCCTTTCCAACACTAATATACTAACTTCTCTGTTTGGAATTCCATTTCGGTGACTGATTAATCTCTCTATTTCTTCCATTGCTGATTTTTGGACATTATAGAGCTTGTGAAGGGCCTGAACCTTACATTCACAGGATCTAGTCAGATATATGGAAGTAAAAGAAATAATTGGAAAACAAGAATATGAGTACTTCACATAAAATGAATGAAGAAACTACATGCAAGTATTATCCGAAGGGCCATGACTGCTTTTGTTTGCTTCAAAAATTATATTTGGTCCTGCAAACATTGTTTTAGAGGCACTCTCGAAACAGTAAAAATATAAAAAGATTTTCTCTGGAACACGAAAGGAAATAACAATAACAGAGTAAGTGTTGAGAACTTAGGGCACTTTCCTTGGCCATCTCTTAATTGCAGTGACTCTGTGCTAATCCTCAGAAAATTACTGAAATCATTTTAATTGATATAAAAAATCCAGGTAGTATGCAAATTTACTGATAAACTAGAGAAAGCCAAACCACTTAAGCTATATGTAGGATGAAAGTACTAGAAGAATAAATTTGTGACGTAGGAAAATAAGCAGACTCCAAACCAGCTCTTTGAACAATTCCTCATGTTGAATCATAATCTTTCTAATCTGATTCGTATGTTCCATGGTAAAGCTCTGAAGCAGATCGTCAGAAAGAACGCATATCACATTGCGAGCACCTTCCATATTTACATCTAGTCTAGCTAGTTGTGCGGATGGAATCCTCCCAGGCATTTCCTCAGCGAATCAGACCTGGGGAACTCTCTAGAATCAGAGTGGAGAACTTATTTCGGATCTTCCATTTAATATTACATCGATAATCACACTAGAATTATAGGTGGAAAAGTGTAAAATATGAATGGGAGGTTCCTTTGCAAACTGAACATGGCAGACTAGAAAACAATTTATATCCCCTCATATAAATCCAGGAAATACAAATGTAGAATACTAACACCAAATAATTTTTTTTTCTAAGAAGACTATTAAATATGTCAATTTTCTATTAGTTGTAGCATAAATAACCACGAAAAAAGAAAGAAACAACGAGATTCCTCTGCAGTCAGAATGTTCTAGTTAGCAGCTACAATTTGCAATTCACACAATGTTCATCCATTAGCAACCATAAATTCGTTTATGCCGTGATCGCAATACCAATTTTCATGGTAATTGGACGTTCTTAACGACACTAAAGCACGTCAATAAAGGTCGATGAATCTAGAAGGAAGGAAGAAATCTAAAATCAGAATGATCCTCACTTAAAAACAATAACAAGCTCCCCCCTTTTCCACCATCGTCGCGTCGGATGCAGCATGAACAGGATCATGAAAGGCTAATTCAACAGATTTATCACGCACATAAGAAAATAATTTTTTATTAAGTTTCCAGAGACTTACAACGAGCAAGGAGTGCGCTAAGCTGTCAAACCACATATTACATTCAATAATCAAACCTCTGGCTGGAAACAAATGAAAACCAATAAAACATGACGGAGATAAACAAGATCCATTAAAGCATCTTGCCATTCCTATACGATACCAAGAAAAAAAACGGAGATCTCATCCTAGGTATTTGCATGCTAAAGCTGAGAGAGAGATGCGGATTTGGTGATGAAAAGGAGCATTGGCTACAAGAGCCAAGGGAATATCTGGTAGATTTTTCAGGCAAGTAAAGAAAAGTGTCAGGAACAAGATTGGAGCGTGGAAAAGTCCGACGTGGCGAGAATGAGATCGAAGGGGGGCACGTGAGTGGCAAAAGCGGAGTGTTTTTTTTCGCCTAATATATTTAGCATTTCGGTTTTGGAATGCTTTTTTTTTTGGGAGTGATAACCCTACATCAGATTCTTACACATCAGCTGTGATGGAAAATGTGTAAGAATCTGATGTACAAATATCATTTTCTTTTTTTTTTTATAGTTTTCGGATCAACCAAGATTCGTCCCCCACGGATGGTGGGGGTTGCTGAACTGAGTCACCATGAAAAGTACCTAGGTTTACCCATCTGGGTTGGGGAAGGGAAGGTTAGCTATTTTAAAGATATATCAGATATTTGGAAGAGGCTTCAGGCTTCAGGCTTCAGGGGTGGAAAGAGAAGGGTCCATCGAAGTTGTTAGAGGTGTTTTAATTAAATACTCCCTCCGTTTCAAAATATTATGTATATTTGAGGAAATTTTTATTTTTATTAGACCACGAAGCCCACAAGGAAGTCACATGTCTTCTTCTCCCTTATATCCCGTCTAACTTGTATGCTCGTTCACGAACTAAGTTCAAGTCAATCCTTCCAAGTCTCTTCCAATTTTAGAAAGAGGAAGTCATGTGATTTGGCAAAATGTACATAGTATTTTCGAACAATGAATATTTCTAAATATATATAGTATTTTGGAACGGAGGGAGTATGTAATTTAAGATTCTGTGTCATGTTTTAAAATTCCCTACACCCTGTCTGATGAAATCAAGAAGATGGAAAGTAACTTTTTGTGGGGGCAGATGAAGGATGAGAGAATGATGCATTGATTGAAATGGGTAGGTTTTTTCATACTACCTAGCCAATGAGCCTAGATTGCCGTATTACCTGGTTTTTCCAGCCTCATGCCATATAACCTGGTTTTATAACCTAATCTTCCCATTTTACCCTTCTAAAACCCTAACCCTAAATCACAAGCTGATTTTTCTATATTACCTACCCGCCCCATTTCAGTTGCTTCATATATCATACTTCAACGAATCATAGCTTTTTGCCCATTCTTTTTACGTTCTTTTTTATTTTTATTGTTCTCTCTTCTAATTATGATATCTTAAAGATCTTGAAACAGTATATAGTGGAAAGTAGAAAAAATATAAAAAAAATAGCATATGGTGTCTCAACATACTTAAGTTATCACCATGAGAGGAAAGAAATGAAAAATAAAAAAATGCAAAACAAATGGCAAAAATGGTATGTTATTGTTTACCCAGAGGCACGATAGCAGTGTTATCATGTACCTAGAAACACCATCATATATCTGGGCACACGATAGCATGACATACTTCAACGAGTCATATCTTAATCATTTCTTATCCATTTTTTTCCCATTATTTTTTCATTCTTCTTTATTTTTCCTCCTCTTTCTTCTTATAATGATAACCTAAAGATCATGAGACACCACATATTCAAGCACATGACTAATAAAAAATGTATGAGTCGAAGACACGACTCGTTGGAAAAATACATGATATGTGGTGTCTCAACATACTTAGGTTATCATCTTGAGAAAAAAAAGAATAAAAAATTAAGAAAAATGTAAAAAAAATAGGCGAAACAGATAAAAAATAAAGGAGATATGACTCATTGAAGTATGTCATGCTATTGTGTACATATATTCACAATAACACTGCTATCGTGTATATTTATACACGATAGCATAGCATATTCAATAAGTCATATCTCATTCATTTCTATACACGATAGCATAGCATATTTCAATAAGTCATATCTCATTCATTTCTTATACATTTTTGCCTATTCTTTTTGCGTTCTTTTGTATTTTTCCCCTCTCTCTTTTCATGATGATAACCTAAGGATCATGAAATACCTCATGTTCAAGCACACGACTCATAAAAAATGTGTGAGTCGTGTTCGTGTCTTCGAAGAAACAACTCATTGGAAAAATACATGACATGTGAGACATACTTAAGCTACTATCATGAGAATAAAGAGAAAAATAAAGAAAGAAAAATGCAAAAATAATAGGCAAAAATGGATAAGAAGTGAATGAGATATGACTCGTTGAAGTATGTCATGCTATCATGTATCCATATACATACACTATCGTGTAGTATGACATACTTTAACGAGTCATATCTCCCCCATTTCTTATTCATTTTTCGCCCATTCTTTTTATGTTCTTCTTTATTTATCCTTAGCTTTCTTCTCATGATGATAGCCTAAATATGTTGAGACACCACATGCTATTTATCGTATATTTTTTCTACTTTTCACCAGATATTGTCTCATGATCTTTAAGATATCATTAGAAGAGAGAACAGTAAAAATAAAGAATAACGCAAAAAATTCCAAAATGGATCAGAAATAAAGGAGATGTGATTTGTTTAAGTATGACATAATATGAAAAAATCAGCTGCAGTTTAGGGTTAAGGTTTCAGGAGGGCAAATGGAAAGACTAGATCCCAAAACTAGGTTATATGGCATGAGCCCAAAAAAATCAAGTAATATGGCAATTTGGGCTGATTGGGCAGGTAATATGGAAAAACCTCTGAAATGGGAGAAGATATGTAAAGCCAAGGAGGAGGGAGGAATGGGGATTTAAAACTTGAGAGCTTTCAATCTAGCTTTGTTGTCTAAGTAAGGCTCAAGACTTCTTTCTAACAATAACTCTTTGTTTTGCAGGGTTTATAAAGCTAAATATGACCCCCATGGTGACTTTATGACTGCTAAACCAAAATAGAATGGCTCTTTTATATGGAAAAGTCTCTTGGATGGAAAAAGTATGCTTGAAAAGGCAACTATGAAGAGAATTGGTAATGGAAGGACCATGCATATATGGAAGGATAGGTGGATTCCTATCCCACCGTCTTACTATATTACTTCTTCTAAGCATGGTTTTAAAACCTAGACCAGCCCGAACAGTTTGACCTAGTTCGACCAGTGCCGATCAGTTAAACCGAGCCAGTCCGATTTTTTAAACTATGACCCAAGCCCATGTTAGGTCGGGTTTAAGTTTTTTCCAACATAATTTCTTCATTTTATTTTTCTTTGCAACATCCTTTCATTTTCTTTCGACATTGATTTTTATAAAATCTCCTAGCATATATATTTTTTTTCTTTTTGTCCCAAAAAAATATTTATTTTTTTATTTAAAAATTTTGATTTTTGTAATGTGGTTATTTTGTTAATGTAACACCCGAAAATTCGATAAATTTATCAAAACTACTATTTTAGGAAACTGTTCTAAAATAGGAAAATTTTACTGCCTGTTTTGATTTTTGGTGATATCTTATAATCTGGTGTGTAGAATTATTATTTTGATGTTTATGAATATGTGGAATTGATAGACCAGATTAAGCAGTATACCAGGGCACGAGGACTAGCCCTGACATTGGGTTCAACCTGGCGCAGAGGCTGGCTTGGCGCCAGGGGCTGAGTGCACCTGACGCCAGGAGTAGGGGCCAGGTGCCAGGGTGTGAGTACTAAGTGTTGTGACTCATTTGAATTATTTCGATTTATTAAGTTAAACCTTCATAGTGGGAATTTATTTTTGGTAAGTATTTACGCGTGTACCAGAAACTGGTGAAGCATTGGTCGCCAGATGTGTTGGGCGCCAGGGTCACCTGGGCGCCAAAGTATAGCAGGGTCCTTGAGACACGTGGGCACATGCCTAGGGGCGTGTGCGCATGAGTGATTTAATGTGATTTGATTAATTTTGGCAAGAGAGCAAATTGTGGAGCAATAGCAATAAAGATCCCTAATTCAAACTGATTTGGAATTGATTTGAATTAGAATGTGACAATTATGGAAATTAAGGAGATCATGGCATATTCCATGTGAAGTGAAGATGCCATGTGTCAAGGGAGTAAATCGTGCAATTGGAATTCAATTAGGGTGGTTACCTAATCTGTTTTGGTAAGGTATCTAATTAGTTTAAATCCCTACCACTAAGGATATGTAACTGATTTTAGTTAACGGATTATCCACGTTTTTGACTGGTAGCCTTCCCTTCGTGTGGTCAATTTGTAGCCCTTTGATGGATTAAGATCAAGGGTGGTGATGCTGGCATAGAAATAGGTTTTTCTATTTAAACCCATCTTAGGAGAGGTCGGCAAGCTTTTTGGAGTCTTGGGAGTCGAGCCATTAGAGAAGAGTCCTCGTCTCCTTCTCTAGCAGCAGCCGTGGTGGTGGTGTGTGAGCCTTAGTTCGCGTGGAGTTGCGAGCACAAGGGGTGGTGCAAGAAAGAAGCACTCGCGTAAAGAGTTGTCGGATTTTCGTAAGAGGTAGGTGCTCTTTTTTCCACAAATCCATGATACTATGTTTGATATTTCATAATGAATGTGTCTTATGAATATGCTGTAATTGAGATATCATTGATGACTCTTGGTGTTGTCCAATATGATGAAACCCTCTTTTGATATTCGGTTCATGTCGATTGTTGAACCCGATCTTAACAGTTTAAACACTTTGCATGCATGGCTCAAATTGAGATACTCCATAGCGTTATTACTGTCCAAAAGGACTCGTCATGCTTCGGTTCATGTTGTATTTTATTCTGGACGTATAAAGTTGTCCACTTTCTTCTATGTTATTGTCTGATTTTGCAATTGATCATGATTTGTCTCAGTGTAACCCTAATGGTCATTATACGTGGAGTTCTAACCCTAAAGTAACGAACTTTATGGGTCATACTTGTTGGTATTCATAGATTACAGCGTACAAGTCGTCAGTTATTCTGTCTTGTAAAAGTTGTTCCTTTTGTACCATATTACCCGAAAAAGGGGTAAGTGTATGAAAACTGTTTTGTGATAAACACCGGAAGATATTATCATTAAAGTAACAACCTTTAATGGGTAATGTTTACTGAAGTTCGAAGGTCACTGTACACCAGGTCAGTGTATTAGTCAGTAAAGGGTGTGTCCTATTATAATTGTTCCATTTGCAGTTTACAAGCCTAAAAAGAAGGGGTATGTATAAATAGTTTTGGTAATAGTGATTAATGTGAGAAAATACTTAATTTCAGAACTAATGTGGACTTTGGATGTAACATCCGAAAAATTAGTAAGTATCTTAAAACTGAAATTTGACCCTCTTAATAATTGATTTGACCGTGTGGTGCTTTGTTTAAATTAAAGTTGGTGAGAAGAGCTTTCCAACGACACCAATTTTGTGTGATTTGGAGTTCGGAGTAAAAAGATATGGGAAATTGAATAAAAATGATCGATCGCGCTAAAAACGATCGATCGGCTTATGGAACACGATCGATCGGCTTCGATCGGCTACGATCGGCGCCATCGCGCAGTTTGTAAACAGCGCAGGACGATCGATCGCCGTATTGCACGATCGATCGCCAGTTGCGGTTTGGCGAATTCTAACTTATTTTGAGACGGATTTATTTGGGAAAGATGCCATATCCTAACTAGACTTGTATTGCACGTTCCTAGGGTGATTTAGGGACTCTCCCATTGGTGGAAAGTGCCCAAGATATGGTAGAATTGATTGGGCAAAGATCTTCTAAAAACTCTATATAAACCCATAGAGTCTAGGCTTGTGCTTTTGAAAACTAAACCCTAGAACGTCCAGAGGCTTTCCCCTCTCCTTCCCACGTTCATCCCTCTCTTAGAAGACCTCTTCTAGTGGGAATTGCTCAAGAGCTTGGATCGGGAGCTTTGAAGGAAGGGGAGGAGACGAACATCGCGTAGAAAGGCGACGTCTTTTGGTGATAAAGTGTAGGATGGTTTTTCCCTCTTGTCTTCTTCTTTTCTCACATTATATGATGAGTGTTCTTACTGATTACCTTGGAGTATTGCTTTGAATCTTGCGAGATTAATGATTTATGTCTTGTTTTCTATGTGTATCGCGATACATGCATATATGCCTTCATGCTTCATGTCTAGATGGTAAATCAGATCAAAGTTGGATGCTTTATTAATTTTACAGAAGATAAAAGTTCTGATATTGCTTTGATTATGATGTCTAATGATTGAGTCTTATGCCTTAATGATCGTTTTGCTTAAATTGACTTAATTGAAAGATATTATGGTCTAAGATTGTGTTATATGGGGAGAAACATGATAAAAAGGGAATCTTTTGGTAATTCTAGTTAATTCCAGGATCTGTAATTGATCTAGGAGGGGAGTACTATCATCTATCATGAGTATATTATCATCTATAAGTGGTTCGGAATAAGAATATTAAAGTTTAATCATGTGTTTCACTTTCGGCCAGAACTGTTTCTGCACGGACAGTCGACAGTAAATAATTCATAACTAATTCATATGATATCAGAAAAATATAAAACGGGTGGGGTTAGAAACTAGACTCACAAGGGTATTCTCAGTAAAAATTTCAGAAGATAAACTTAACTGTACAGTGTCTGGGAGCCGCCGGAAGGGGACTGTTGTGCTTAAGACAGTGAGCAGAATCTAAGTGAAAATACTAAGTACTTAAGTAAAACCACTTAATAAGATGTGAAGATGGTATGACGTGCTAGTAACTAATACTAGACTATATCCTTATGATTATCACAGTAAGGTTAGTTATGGTTAATATGATAAATGGGGTAATACCTATGTTAAGAAAACCGTAATCGTGTATTTGAAGATAAAGCGTTTGTGTCGGTTTGAGGTTCCATTTGGAATCCAAATCATCTAGGACTCATTAACACCTTGTCTCTGATTTATATATATTTCAATAAGACCTATATGAATTTCCATCTAGGGCTGAGCATGAACGTATGTATGGATTGTGTTATTCTCTTTGTGTGACGTTTCTACTTATACTCCGTATGAGAGTCTATTCCGGTGATTGATACCTTATGTGGTTAGAGTGTTGCGGCCTCTATACCTTTGAATTATTATTCATCATGATTATTTGATTGATTCCTCCACTAGAAGTCTTGCGGGACTCTCTCCGGAAGTGGATTCATAGTATGCTCAAATTATGCCATTGCTTGATCTTGCGGGGTCACTAATATTTGTGGTACTGCGGTTCCACACTGCCCAAAAAGAGGCAACATACGTACGTTAGATTGTTGACATTACGGAAGGTCTTCAGTCTCCGCCCATCGTGTCCGTAAGCACTGGTGGGGCCAGCATCCTAGACGCATGGCAGGGTTCCAAAAAGAGGACCCCTAGGGTGGTTCTGGTATAGTCACTTGCGGGTGATCGGTTCAGCGAGCAGAAATTGTACTCCTTTCACTTTTAATGTCTGGAGCTTTTTAATATGATTATCATTCCCTCCTTACTCATATGTGTAGTAGGAGCCTTATTGTTGTTTTCCCTACTTGCGGGTTGGAATTATTATTGACTAACCTTTCAGGTGTATAAATCCTTGGTTTAGTCCAGATGTTGCGGCATCTTCATAAACCTTTGTTATTCTTATCCTATTCATACTTTTGTCCTAATTCAGTGGGTTTTTACATCCTACTGAGTGTTTCTATGAAATACTAATGCATCCTCTGATGCAGGCGCAAATGGAATTTGAGATCAGGAAGTTGCAGTAGTGAAGCGGTCGCAGGAGCCGTGAAGACTTAGAGTTTATATTATTTGCTTTGCTTATTTGATGCTTATGACATTTAATGGCAATTGTGTGCCATAGATTTATAGGTTTATTTGATTTGACTTTCTTAATTGGATTATTATCAGTATTATTAAGTAAATTTCCATTCCATAGTATTCATTAATGTTTGTATTTGTATTGCACTGATTATGGGCATGACCGATTACACATCCTTTTGAGATGATCGTAATTGGTGGTGAAATCGACTGTTCGGTCTCGCGCCCGAGATTCTCTACCTCCAAATGTATATCATTGATTGGCTTCCGCACTCCGATCGAGGTATGGGATTTCGGGGCGTGACATTGGAAACACCTAGAAGGGTAAAATACTAAATCTAATTAGCACTGATAAGTATTAAATCCTGTAATAAAAGAGATTAATTAAGTATTGTTTAAGAGTAGTACCCTCGGCCAGAATTAGTCATGTGCCGACAGACTGTAATAGAAAAATTGTAACTAAATATAGAAAATTTGGAAAATTATGCTGTAAGATGGGTTATAATCTAGAGTCATGGGGCTGTCTGTCATAAAAATTTCAGATCAGAATAGGTTCTGTACAGACCATGGTAAGCTTGGAAAAAGAACTATTATGCAGATATCAGTATATTCCTGTATTGTTCCAACATTATATTATATTAACGCTATCTAGCACAACTAATTATAAATAGTATTAATTATATAAAACCCTGAGAGATGGAGTCAGTAATGTCTATCAATTGATCAAATCAAGAAAGAGGGTCTTGCTGAACCGAGTTATTCCTTTGTGGTGCATTGCACTGAAAATCTATTGCTTTATGAAACCAATCTTGAAATCTTCAATTCTCGATTAAGGTTTACCCTTTTAAACCCTACCATCTTGTCATTTATGACATATAATCCTCGTTATTGTTAGAATCAGTGATGGTCTTGATTGGAGCTATGTATGGCAAAGGCGTTAGTGAGTCATTTCTGATGAGTCTCAGTTTTGAGTCATCCTGTGATTGAACATTAAAAATTCTTTGATTACTCCTATGTGAGTCAATCCACATTGAGATATTGAGAAATCCAATGTACTCCTCTGATAGTCTAATTTCTGAAGATTACGGTCTGGGTCTCTAGAAGAGAGAACCCTGGTTATTTCTAGATTGATTCAGTTCTATGTAAACTGTTTCTCCACTAAGAGTTTTTTATGAACACTTTTAGAGTGGAATCATAGTATACTCACGAGCCATTGCTAGATCCTTTGTGATCTCAGATTATATAATGAACCTCTGTAGTTCAGCCGATGACGGCAATGAGTGCGCTTTAGACTGTATGATATTACAGAAGGTATGCAGCCTCAGCCCAATGTCCCTGTAAGTACCGATGGGGCCAGCATCCCTAGGCGCATGGCCGGGTTCCTCTGTAGAACCACTAGGATGTTCTGGTATTGATGTCCATAGGGGAAGTGGACTGAACAAAGAGCAGAAATTGTTATCTCCGACACTCTTGATATTTGGAGTCAGTATTCATTTCTATTTTCTCCCGACGCATTGTATGTTTGGAGTTTTGGAATTTAATATTTGTTTTTTTCTTGACCGTTGATGGTCTTTGATGATGATTATTATCCAGGTAAATAAACTCTGTATTTGCTCATCCTGACCTTGTTAAACGTGCCTTCATTTCTCTATACCATATTGTCAGTAATCCTGTTGTTATTTGTTTGTGGGTTTTTCTTGGCTCCTATTAGGTATTTCTTTCGAAACACTCATGCATCTCTTGATGCAGGAATCCAAGTGGAAAAGATCTGACGAGGTACGTTCGATGGAGCTTGATGATGGAAAGATGATTGAAGTGAATTTAATTTTGTTATGTTTTAATATCTTGTTCGTGAAGAATTGATCAGCCTGTGCCGAATTAAGTTTGATGTTTGGTATATTGTTGAGACTTGATTATTGTAATAATTTAATAAACTCGAGATTTTATTATTTAAGATTTTTGTTTGCGGATATTGTTTATCATTCTGGATCCTGAAATTGTCCCAGTTTATGTCAATGAGAACGAAGTTGATCGAATATTCAATCGCGTCCCAGATTCTAGACCTCTTGACCCTTATTAGGAACAGTGCTTCCACGCTCTAAATGGGGTTTTAAAATTCGAGGCGTGTATGCAAAAAATTTATATCATGGGAGGAGGGGGTTTCAATTTTTTGTATCAATGATATCAGCAACCCGGGTTGGACTACTCTACAAGAATTCCGAACCGGTCTGGTTTTTAAAACA
This sequence comes from Houttuynia cordata, assembly GCA_039654745.1. Classification (NCBI taxonomy): domain Eukaryota; kingdom Viridiplantae; phylum Streptophyta; class Magnoliopsida; order Piperales; family Saururaceae; genus Houttuynia; species Houttuynia cordata. Next base: position 6,997,903 of record CM077513.1, on the reverse strand, counting down.
TTGCTACTCTTGGCACGTAGCACATTAATAATGATACCATACACACGGTGGATGGGCTCTTCCTGCCGTATGAAACTCACACTATAAAAAAGATACCTATTGCGAATCCTGGGGACTGAAGATGAATGGATGTGGATCGGTAATAAGAAGGGAGAGTTTAGTTAAATCGGCCTATTATGTAGCTGCGGGAATGTTCAAAGAGGAGGAAGAGGGCCAAGACTCTAACAAGGTCAAGACTCTAACGCCTTGTGGTATTGTGACAGGCTTGTGGAGGTTTGGCGATCTCAGGAATGGTATAAGGAGTTGATGGAGAGCTAGATTCAAGACCCGATGGACATTTACAGCTTCATTAGGAAGAAGATCGGGTCTTGGGATTTTGGTGAAGTCTTGGCCGTGACTTGGAATGTGTGGAATGATGAAATACATGAAAACTATCTCCCCAAATGGGAATTTATCTTCAGGGTCCTTACTGATATGGTTAAGGACTTTCGAAGTCCTTTGGGAAAGGTCCAGCTTGATGAGGAGGGGGTAGCAGGAGTTGGAAGAAGCCGGATAGGGGCTACATGAAGATCAACTTTGATGGGGCTGTGTTCAAGGAAAAAGGCTCATATGGTTTGGGTGTGTGTGTGAGGGATGATCAAGGATTAGTTGTTTTTTGTTCAAGCCAAAAGATTGAGGGTGATCTTACAGTGGATGAGGTTGAGTGGATGGCAGCTATGAAGCCATCAGGCCATGGAATTCCGTATCGGATATCGGTATCGTATCGGTCGGCTTAAGAGACAAAATATCGGAGATATATCGGAGATATTTGTAAAAAAATATCGATAGTTAAAAACTAGTTTTTACCATATAATTTCATAATCTAGCTTCTAAAATGAGTTATACTAATTTAGACAAAGCATAGATTTTAAAATATGCATATTAGGATGGGAAACAAGTGGGAAAGTTACTTTTTTCCCCTTTTTTTAAAAAAAAAAAATCGAATTTTTTTTTCCAAAAATATTATTTTATTATAAAATAGCGATATATCGGCCCGAAACCGATATATCGGCGAAATATCGATTTTTTTTCAAATATCGGCGATATTTGAAAAAAAATAAAAATCGATATTTATCCATCTCGTTTTATCGGGTGAGGCCCGATATCGATATATCGGCGATATATCGCCGATATGGAATTCAATGCATCAGGCTGGGGTGCAGTAGGGGCTGGAAGAAGTTCATAGTGGATGGTGACTCTCTGGAAATGATCTCTCGTTTGCAACAGGGGAGCAGGTGCCTATCGAGCATTGATTTCATTGTGGATGATGTTTTAAGTTTGCTTCAGGAGTGTGAGGAGGTGTTATTTTCTCATGTCCCGCAAGAGGCCAACCCAACTGTTGGCGGATTCGATGGCTTGGGAGTAAAATGTGCCCATTTTTGTTGAGCTGGCAGTTTCCTTTGATAATACTTCGAGGCTGTGATGCCGCAGATGTTGGTCTGTTTGTTGTTTTCGTTAGGGTTTAGGGTTCGTCCCAAGAGAGAAAGGGGGGGTTAATATATCTTGCTACCATCAGTGTTTTGATGTTTGGGGCGTGATTATAAGCAAATATCCAAAGTGGATTTTGGCCCTCAACTGTAGCAACCATGGAAAATCGTCTCGCCAATATATCGACGATATATCGCCGATATATCGGTATCGGACACAAACCGATACACCGATACCACTTAATCTCGATTTTTCAAAATTTTTCAAATATCGTCGATATATCGGTTTCGGACCGATATATCAGTATTTTTTGAATTTTTTTTTAAAAAAAACTTTCATGTTTGTTTTCTATCCTAATATGCATTTTTATGCATATTTTGAAATGTATTCTTTGTTTAAATTAGTATAACTCATTTTAGAAGTTAGATTGTGAAAATATATGATAAAAACTAGTTTTTAACAACCGATATTTTTTTACACAATATCTCCGATATTTCGTCTCTTTGGCCGACCGATATTTTACCGATATTCGATACGACATTCCATGGTAGCAACCATGTTTTTTCCATATCCAGCTGAAACACCTCATGTCGTGTTTCACGCTGGATATGGAAAAAATATGGATGCTACAGTATAGCAAAATATCCACGCCCCAAACAGGCCCAAACTGTGGATGTTTTGCTTTTAATCACGCCCCAAACGGCCGTTTGGGGCGTGATTAAAAGCAAACATCCAGCTGAAAAATTTCAGCTGGATGTTTTTTTGGAATTTTTTCAACTTTCAGCTAAAACACCTTCAGCTTGAAAGTTGAAAACATCCTAAAAAAACATCTACAGTGAATTATCCATTGTGGATGTGGATGTTTTGCTTCTTTCACACCCCAAACGGCCCCTTAGACACGAAATATTCCTTCATCTTTCCCGACAAGGGCAATCTATTTGTATGGTCTGTGACGCCCTTTTTTTTGGTACAAAAGTTTGTGACGGCCTTGCTATGTGCATCAACAGCGAAAAATGGACTTGCTAGTTCCTCCTATTTTTGAAAAAAAAAATCTTGCTCTAGTTTGTGAGTTTTAGGTTTGGCTTGAATTACTCTTTTATATTCCTTCTTTCTTATTTTAATAGCTCTACCGGGGAAATTATTAATTTTTATTGAATAGTAATAACTACTGCTAAGAGACTTGTTGGCAGGGGAGAAAAGGTTCAAAATCCACTTCAATTGAGCCCAATGGACTGTCTAATTTTACATTGATGGATCTATTAAAACTGGATGGAGAGAGGAGTATTTTGCTACAACTTTGGCTCCAATTGATCGATGGATGGGTGAAAATTGGAGTAGTTCTTCATCCTATTAGTCGGGAGCTGACAATTGTCCACCGAAATTTGTATCTATGTTTTTATTAGATAAAAGCTTCAAAAAAATATGGACTAATCGCACTTTCAAGTATTATGTATGGTTTTTGTTTGGTTACAATTAAGATTACTATATATGGCTTTGATCACGTATAGATGTAGTCAAATTTGGCAAACATAATAGACAAATAAGGGTAAAAAGGGAGTAAACCACACGAGTACAAAATCATTGCCACTTTTTATAAAGGAATGACTAATTTGTCGCTAACGCTCTAGCTAATATAAGTGGCCAAATAGTTGGTAATGGTTTCCATATGCATTCAATGTGTACGAAGGAGAAGGTCATGGGCTCGAATCGCAGCCGGAGCATTTGGGGGGTATTTAGGCCATGGGACCTACTACTTAGGTGTGAGTGTGGTGTCACTGCCTAGGCGGTTGTGGGAAAAAAAGAGTCGTGATTCTTTTGTACCCGAAGATTCGTATGTAGTTAGGCTCGCGGACATGAATGCTAGTTGCGCATGCAAGTGCAGGGCTAATACGTACATGGCCCGTGCATCATTGCAAGCATTTCTGTGTGCGAGCTTCGTAGTAGGAAATAACTCAACGTTGTTCTTTCATCTACTTCATGCTAATAAATCAAAATATTCAAATGAGGGCTGTGCAGGGGATCATAGCACCGTAAAAAGTAATAGTCATGGTATTTGGTACTTTGCTTTGGTGTAATAGTGTCGGTTTAATTTGGCTGATAACTACTGTTGGTCTGGTTTTGAGTCAACTTGGTGCTAACAGTATGTCAGATCCACTTGGGTCAGTTTACTATATTTGCTTTTGTTTGGTTTGCCGAGCTTTTGAGTTCTAACAAAAAGTAGAGATTTCGATTGATATTTAAGCTTACACGTGAATCTTCAAGCGGACGTCCAACATTTTTGAGATGTGATCTAGTTTCGCCTTTCATGTAGATCTGAGTCACAAATGCTTTTTCTGGGAATATAATTAACTCCATTATATATTTTTAGTCTCTTTGGAGACATCTGATACAGTTCGATCATATGATATTTTTATTTGTATCATCTTTCTCATGTTTGCCAGACAAAATGATCACACTTAAATTTCCCTCGTTCTCTCCATTGGGAGATTTTTTCATATTACTTAGCCAATGAGCTCGAAATGCCATATTACCTATTTTTAGGCTCGTGCCATATAACCTAGTTTTGGGACATGGTCTTCCCATTTTGCCCTCATGCCCAATACTTCATGTTTTTCCCGCCTTGAGCCCCCATTTCACACAAGCTTCTCTCGCAATGATCATATGGCGATGAAGTTTCTCGTTAGAGGTAGAGGCATGCTGGTGGAGAGACGACGTTGTGTGGAAGGCACACATATTTTTTGCAGTTTTCTCGGGCCATGCGACCTCTTCTACCTACGAGGCAGAAGAAGCTCACCAACGTGGCCTGAAGAAACATTTTCATAGCCTTCTAATTCTATTGCAGAAGTTGTTCGATAAGTCATAATTATTTTTTTTAATCACACGTTCTGGGAACGAAGAAAGTTAAAGTTTTGCACTGATAAGTACTTGTGGCCGAGTGGCGAACTATTCTTTGTAAATTTATCATCCACGAGAAGGTATCTCAAGGAATTTGATATATCTTCATAGGGAGAAAGAGGAAAAAAAGTATAGAACAATGCAAAAAAATAATGAAAAAATGGATCAGAAATGAAGGAGATATGATGAGATTAAATGTTACCATCAAATCATGTATCTCGTGTAATCGATGATACAATAGCACTGACACAATACCAGTGTTATCGTGTCATCGAGTATATGATAGCAAGTCAAAATTCAACGAGTCATATCTCCCTAATTTCTAATATATTTTTGCCTATTTCTGCGTTCTTCTTTATTTTTTATCTTCTTTCTCCCTATGAGGATATCCCAAAATATTATTAGCCAACTTCTAGTGGGGATGATGAATTCGTAAAGATAGAGCATGTGGTGAAGCCGTTATTATTTCACTTTATTTATTCTTCTTTCTTTTTTAAAAATTGTTCATCCCTACTAGGTTGAATTTTTTCAGGTAATAAACACAGATAAGAAATGAGGGAGATATGATTTGTTAAATTTTTCTTTCAAATTATATTAGAAAAATTTATCATCCCCACTAGAAGTTGTGTAATAACATTTTGGGATATCCTCATAAGAAGAAAAATAAAAAAAATAAAGAAGAACGAAAATAGAATGGAAAAAAATATATTAGAAATGAAGGAGATATGACTCGTTGAATTTTGACATACTATGATATATTCAATTACACGATAGCAGTGGTATTGTGTCATCGAGGACAATATAGTATTGCTATCGTGTATTTAAATAAATAATTTGAGAGCAATATTCAATCTCGTCATATCTCCCTAATTTTTGGTCCATTTTTTTGTTATTTTTATTTTTTTCTATATTTTTTCTCATCTTTGTCCTTATGAGGATATCTCAAATTCCTTGAGATACCTTCTTGTGGGGATGACAAATTTACAAATGGTAGTTAGCCATTTGGTCACAAGTATTTCTCAGCGTAAAATACTTTCGTTGTACCCAGAATATAAAAAAAAAAATAATGATTCTGAGTTATCGAACCACTTCCGCAATAAAATAGAGAGGTTGTGAAAGTGCTTCTTTAGGGTGCATTGGTGAGCTTCTTCTATCTACTCATGGGTAGAAGAGGTTGTCTGACCCAAAAAAACTGTCGAAAATATTTGTGCTTGCCATACATTGACGTCTCTCCACCGGCAAGCCTCTGTCTCCTATAAAGAACTTCACCACTAGATAATCATTGCGGGGGAGGCTTTGTGAAATGAGGCGTGGCTCAGGGCAGATAAAACATGAAATATTGAGCGGGGAGGGCAAAATGGAAAGACTTAAGTCGCGAAACTAGATTATGGGGATGTTAGGATAGTGAAGAGCAGTGAATGTGAAAGTAAATTTAGGTGAACAAATTTATTGACTTTCACAATGAATGCGAAATACGTTTGAATAGTGAAAATTTTTACATGAATGAAATGGGCAATATGTTTGGATACTGAATGTGATACAGTGAAAAGAATTTGTATGACCAAACCACTTTACCCCTCACCTAAGCTCCTTCTCTTTTCTCTCCCCATCGACATCCTCCATCTCTGCCTGAACCCATTTCCCTCCCCGTCGCCCACCCCCGCTGATTGTGTCGATTTCCTCGTCAAGGACAACAACGCCTTCGGCGCCCAGCTCATCGACATCGCCTCCCCCGATAGGGTCACCACCGGTGAGCTCATTGATGAGTGGAGATTCGAATATGCGGGATCGCCTCCGTCTTCCCGGCCTTCATTGGCTTATCGAGCCAGATCACCCTGCGCATATGCCCCGACCGCCACCACACCTTGATGTAATCCTTTTGCTTGTCCCAATACCGGGCTGATGTCGCAATGCCGAACACAATTTTGCTGCAGCCCGATGGCGGCGTCAGCCGGAAATGGGTCTTTTTTCACCGGCATCTCCTTCTTCCCCTCGGCGGCGCCCTGGTTGCATGTACCCCTTCATGTCCAGTACAGAAAAAAAACTCCAAGCTTTCTCTGTCTTCAGAACCAAGCTCGAGTATGGAAGAACCAAGCCCAGGCAGGTGGGCAAAATTTTATTTTTCACATATGAATTTCTTTCATATGTGGTGACAGGCCGTACGAATTCTGGTCACTTGAAAGAGCTCTTTCAGACTTTCAGGTGAATTAAAAATTCATAGTTATTTCACCAAACAAACCTACTTCACGTGAAAGAGGGCTCAATTGAGAGTGAATTCAACCTTCTTTCACTATCCAAATAGCCCTATATGGCATGAGCTACGAAAAACAAGGTAATATGATATTCCAGAGCTTATTAGCGAGGTAATACGAAACGAAAAAATCTCCACTGCTTGAGGAGTTTCTGATCTTCATTTAGAGGCTTGCAGCTTGGTATTAATGTAAAGATAAAAAAGAGACCTGCTTGGACGCGCCAAGTACATCTAGCAGGGCAGGCACATCTTAAAGCATCATATTAGGAGCCGATGACGGGTCTTAATCAAGGTCACGTGCTTCCATATGCAACAGGTAACAGTGGGAAAAGGGTCTCAGACTCTCAATGGTAAGGGAAGAGAAAGAGTCAATGGTATCTATGGGCTTGGGCATCTATGGACTATTGATTAGACCCATACATAATGATCGTTCATGTATAATACAACTTGCTATACAATAATAGAAGCTAGCAAGTGATGAGTGACGGGAACAAATATTTTTGAAGTCCAATTGCGTACTTGAATGTCCCTGTCGGCCTTTAAGGAAAGTTTGATGAATCAGGGGCCACAAAAAAGCTGAAGAAGCAAAATTCCAATTCTTATCATCTTCCTTTCTCATCTTCTCATATCACACAACCCAACTCAGATAAAAAACCAATATAATGCCGAAGTCCGCCTGAGGACTATATCTTGACATCCCAAAGGCAACTTACTATCCAATCCCCATCATGTGATCATGACACGAGTAGAATAAATAATGGTTTTTTCTCATCTCAAACACATAAGACCAATATTTAGCAACAAAATATAAGACCAATATATAACTATGACGATGGGGACCAAAATAGAAGAATAATACAACACGCAGATAGTGGGGATGCAAGGAAAAGTCCAGTCACATTTGACGCTTCCTTCTTTCTAGTGGACTTGGCAAAGTGGTAATACCTTTGAAGCATCAGCATGGCCCAAATTAAGGCGCATTATACGGGGTCTGGACTGGCTATGTGCGAGGAGGCACATGGGCAATGTACCATATCACCTATGTAGGAATACATGACGTGTTCCGCTCAGACTGCTAGTGAGCCACTCATCTTAGTTCTCAACTTTAATTAGCACAAATAATTATCCTTGATCGACGGCTCCCACATAATGGAGGTAATCCCAGTGTACATCATCAAAAAATGCTTCTAATTGATGTAGAGAAACATAAATATGGACATGTCCGGCAGTACCCGTCCTTTTTCTCCAAAAATTTATGAACACCAGTGAACCAACCTCTCAGGTTCAATCATATTCATATCTCCATATAGTCCAAACATTAATTTTCTCTGCCATTACAATGGGCCATTATGTATAGAGCATGATTTCCATCCCGATCCAGACACTCCAATCCGACAGCGCCGAGTGCTCACCAGCCACCGCAGCCCAGCGTGTCGTTTTTTCAACCCCAGCGGCAGCAGCCCGGTTATTTAAATTCTTACCTACCCGAACCTGCGTCAGTTACCTTTTCCATTGAAACACAGAATCACATTGAGACGCACAATAGACTCCTTCTGGAGGCACTGATCACAGTCTCACGTCCCAAGATCTCCATGGCGATGATTATCTGATGAACACCCTGAGGCCCTTGTTTTTCCCATTAAACCATTTCCTAATTGGCCGAATTCCGTTGGTCGTGCTTCTAATAGTTGAAATCCCCCCAACCAAAACCACGTCCTTGCCCAGTTGCCTTCTCTCTCACTTTCATTCCTCGCTCCTTGTCTCGCTCTCTGGGCTGGCCGCCAGGGTGGAGTCGCGGAGAGAGGGTCGCTGTTTGATTTTGATTTTCCCTTTGGCTTATCTTCATCTGGTTGATTGATTGACTCCTTCTCTCTCCCACATGAAACCCTAGCTCCTTGCCAAATCTCCCTCCTTTCCTCGCCTTCTCCCTTCGATCGCAGGTCAGACTTCACAGATTTTCCAATCTGCACTCTCTCCGTTCTGTATCTGTTTTCTCTTTTCTCTTTTCTCTTTTTTCTTTTTATGATTGTTTGTTTTCTTTTAATCTTTTGTTCTTGCGCGGTCTGAAAATGGTTTCTTCGGCGTGATTTGTCCTTCAGATCTGCTGGACGTGGATTGGGGTTTTGGTGGTGGATGTTCGGTTTCTTGGATGATTGGTCAAGGATTAGGTGATCGATTTTCTGCGCCATGTCCATCTTGCCCAAAGGGGATAATCTCCAGATCCGGGAAGTTTGGAACGAGAACTTAGAGGAGGAGTTCGCCCTGATTCGGGACCTTGTCGATGACTACCCGTACGTCGCTATGGACACGGAGTTCCCTGGCATCGTCGTCCGCCCTGTCAGCAACTTCAAAACCACTTCTGAGTACAACTATCACACCCTCAAGGCCAACGTCGACCTTCTCAAGCTCATCCAGTTGGGACTCACCTTTTCCGACGAGCAGGGCAACCTTCCCACCTGCGGCACCGACAAGCCCTGCATCTGGCAGTTCAACTTCCGTGAGTTCAACGTCAGCGATGACGTCTTCGCCAATGATTCCATTGAACTCCTTCGCGAGAGCGGTATTGACTTCAAGAAGAACAATGAGATGGGTATCGACGCCAACCGCTTTGGCGAGCTGCTGATGTCTTCCGGGATTGTGTTGAACGATGGGCTTCATTGGGTCACATTTCACAGTGGATATGATTTTGGATACTTGCTCAAGCTGTTGACTTGCCAGAGCCTCCCCGACACGCAGGCTGGATTCTTCGATCTTATCAAGATGTATTTCCCCACCATTTACGATATTAAGCATCTGATGAAGTACTGCAATAGTCTCCATGGCGGGTTGAACAAGCTGGCGGAACTGTTGGAGGTGGAGCGGATTGGAATTTGCCACCAAGCTGGGTCTGATAGCTTGCTTACTGCTTGTACATTTAGGAAGTTGAAGGAGTCGTATTTCAATGGATCTACAGAGAAATACGCAGGTGTTTTGTATGGTTTGGGTGTTGAAAATGGACTGTCTCACTGATCTTAGGAAGATTTAAAAGGAAAATCCTGTCTGTAATGACCATCTGTGAATTGCAACTGTGATGGTCATTCTCTGTCTATGTACTACTTTGGCAAGAAATTTGCTGTTTTTTTTAAGTTATTGTGAAATTTCTTCTACTTTGCTTCGAGTACCTCTATGTTTGCAGATACTATGTTAGACTAGTTTTTCTGTTTTCATTGATTGTCGTAGAATTTATCTTGCTTGATATATATATCCTGGGCCACTAGCTATGAAGTGCCTGTAGGGTGAAGAATTGCTTCTACTGAATTGTTTACAAGGTATGCAAATTTGGTATTTTCACTTGGCAATTTTCTTGTAACTGTTGTGTGTTTGCTGTATCGATTTTTATCACTGGACATGAATTTGTTTGATGGTAATCTTTTGCTGCATCTAGTCGTTTAGATGTAATATGTGTTCTAGTTGAAGCCTTTTGAGTCTATACAAAATAATTTCCCTTTAATCATATGTTTATAAGCATTGTGGAGAAGTTTGTTTATATGCAGAGCTCAATACTTGCTGGTATATAAAAAGGAAAGCAATGATTGTTGCACCCGAACTGGTGGTGGGAGTATCAGTTTAGCCCCTTGTTTTAATACCTACTTTCAGACGGTAGAAATGTGATATTTTATTTCTTTCCCTATTTGTCCAATATATATGTAATGTGGTCGTCCAGTCATAGGTTAAGCCCTGACTAGTTAACTGCTGTTGGGCCTGAGAGCTGTGAGATAAAACGATCTGATGGCCTTGGGCCTTCTTCTTTAACCCTCTCTTTTTACCACTGCAGGAAAGGCTTCCAACATAGGAAGGGAGGTCGTGTTTCCTCCCCTGTCCATCAGCCAGCCGATCTCCGGTCTCCTCTTCCTCGCTTCATTGGCTGGCTGGTCACCATGATGTCTTACCACCTTCGCTCAGTGCAGCATTGAGCGCTGGCAAGCTAGTAACTTAAGCTCTGAGTTGATATTGTCATCTTTATTACCAACCAAATTTAGGTTCGAAGGAATTAATTTGAATAACACAGCTGAGATAGGGAAGAACTAGAAGCAAGGAGAGGTCAATTGGAAGAATTAGGAGAAATTGGAGAGAGAAAATCAGCGAGAATGTAGGGATAACTGGAAAGAGAATAATTAATTAAGCTAAGCTGGATTGATCATTTGATAAACACTCCTTAACATCTGTTTAAAATAAGAACTCATCCTATTTAGCTAATGAATAACTAATAACACAAGAAATAAGTCTGACATAACTTAGCGATTAACTAAAATGACTAATTCATTATATATTTACGTATCATATAATTTCAAATCAACAAAATTAAGCAAATTAATGGCTGAACTAACTGCATGATCGACACATTCCAATAATCCTTCCATATCTCCTTGTCCTTGGTAGATGTAGATAACCTCAGATAAACTAGCTGCGCCAATGATTGCCTCCACCTTGATTGTCAGATCAAGAAGCAGAATTGGGGCGCCGATTTATAACAATATTCCTCCACATGCTGGAAACATTTATTTATTGTTTATATAGACTTAGTTTGACTATAGGTAGATAGTGATGTGGTTTGATCAATTTCGTGACTTAGGATCCTCGGGAGTTTTGTGTGATAGGCGTGTTCCAAAAAGGCTTAAAAGCAAGTTCTATATGACAACTATTAGGCCTGCAATACTCTATGGAGTGAAATGTTAGGCACTAAAGAGAAGTTATATAGATAAATTGAATGCAGCCAAAATGAGAATGCTAAGGTGGATGAGTGGGATAACTAAGAGAGATAGGATTAAAAATTAATATATTTGTGAGAGTTTAGGATAGCTCCTTTAGGGGGGAAGCTTAGGGAATGTAGGTTAGAAAGAAGACCAATAGATTTTTCATTAGAAGGGATGCATGTAAATGATGCCATTAAAGAGGGAGATGGATACCTAAGACAACTTAGATGGAGTTAATAAAAAAGGACATGACTTTACTATCTCTTACAAAAGAGTTGGCATAAAATGGGCCTGAATGGAGGCATAAGATCCATGTCGCCGACCCCAAATAGTTGGAAAAATGTGCTACTTGATTATGATTATGATTATTATTATAGACTTAGTTTGACTATTATGCATGCAAGGCTGAATGTACCTCCTGCTTTTACATCAAGAAGCAAGAAATTGTATTGGGTTCATTCTTTTCAATATGTAACTGCGCAGCACTTTTTATTTTTGCTAAGGACTAGTGAACACTTTTCATTGATTGAATGTAATAACTCTGTTCATGCTTAACCAATCTGACACAGTTTGTTAGTGTTCTCTATGGTGCTTTAATCTCTTTTGTCCACTGGATAAGATTGAAGTGTAGTAGTGGGATTTAATTTTTCCATTATTTTTTGAGGTCTGAAGAGTTTTTACTTCCCCTAAAAACGTGTGGAAGGACAATTTTTTTGGCACTGAAATCTGTATCAAAACTTTCCGTTTGTGTTATGTTCACCTTCCCGTTTCAGTTAGCAAGAACAACAGGCTAGTATAATTTTTTTTGTAAATTGAGGTCGACTGCATTACTATAATGGCAATGGAGAAGATCTTATGCAAGATTGCTTGGTTAAGTGAGCTGGCTTTCAAAGTTTGTGACTGTCTGTCAAGCTCCGACGATTGTAGAGCTCATCAGAGAAGAAAAGGTTTTGTAGAGATGCTCTAAGTCTGTGAGGTCGTTGGATTAATTTTTTTTTTGCCAAGACGTCGGAGTTGTTCCATTGATATGCTTTCTTTCTTCTTTTTTCTTTTTCATTTTCCCTAGCAGCAGACCTGAACCCGACGGAGGATTATTTGATGAAAGAATCTTGTTGCTCGGCATATAGTGAATCTGGAAGGTTTTTGTGATTTGAGTTGTATTGGCTATCGATCTTATCATGTGTAACCATGATGTTATTAAACCAATCCACATATTTGGAAAGGTGTGATGAATATGATGACGTTGAATTTGTTTTATCATCGTCCCTTCTTTCATAGGGTTGTTATGTCGGAAAGGTATCCAGAGTAAAAACTTGCCATTATGTTTATTTGTATGAATTTTGTACTATTTTGATTCCAATAAGACTCAAACGCAATATATAATCCATGTCGCCAACCCCAGTAGCTGGGACAAGGTGTATGATGATGATGATCTATCCTCATCAGTGACATTATTTTGCCCAATCTTATGTCAAGCTGCTCTACATATAATCTCTCTCTCATGTATCTGATTGCTATTATCAATGCCATTACATGCCTACACTTTGGTCTCTTCATGTGGCAAACTAATTTTTGTATCTGTATATAATTTTTGAGTCTTGTCCCCTCTTCGGAGGGTTGCGTCAGGAAGGGCATCCGGCGTAAAAACTTGCCACTATATTTCTTTGTATGGATTTTGTACCATTTTGATTCCGATAAGAGTCAAATGTAGTATATAATCCATGCCGCCGACCCCAGATAGTTGGGATAAGGCGTATGATGATATAATTTTTGAGTCCTATTATGTCAAAACATGGTGGTGATGCATACAGTGATTGCTAAAGTGAGATTTTGTAAGGACCACTATCCATTATGGTTGCATCCTTTTAATTTCCAAACAATGAAGATGCTACTTCATTGCTTGCACATAGGAAGTACTTTGGTTTTAAAGTGGGGATTTTGGAAGGAGCATTTTTCATTATGGTGACTATGAGAATGCTATTGACTTGTTCGTCCATTGGAACTTTTGTAGATGAAGTTCAGTGATTCGCGTGCGTCATGTGGCAGCGCGTAAGTAGCATTATTCTTTGAGTCCTATTACCAAACATAGATGGCCTGGTTCAGGAAACAAAGGAAAATGCTTTTTCACACATATTAATGACTTTTTGTCATCCTATATTTCCATCCCCTGACGACTTTTTGTCTACCAAATGCGCATGCCAAAAGATTGACCTAGAATCATAATAATAAAAAAAAGAGTGACCTAAAAGTTGCAAAGGTCCTAACCTACATATAGATACCTTCAATCATAGTGGGGTACCAGCACATTTTGATGTAGTAAAATTGGCCTTACCTAATAATAGTGGGATACCAGCAGAGAGTAAAATTTGCCTTACCTAAATGTTCACATACCATACCTTCACAGCACATATTGATAGTAAAATTTGCCATACCTAAATGTTCACCATACCATATGCAGAAGCCTACCATTTGGTCCTACACAAAGAAGGACAATCCATTGAATCTGGGTCCACAAGATCAGGCCTCCTTTGGAAGAAAGTAGCCACTGTTTGATTTGAGGTGTCCTTCTCCATTTGCGTTGGTCTTCCAGAGCAGGCTCTTCTCACAGAAGGCCAGCTTCTGTCCACTTGGCCCCTCTTCGACGATTCCATCTAACGTCACCTATTTTCAATACCAGATTAAAGGACAAGGCCCGTGAAGGCCCACAAAAGAAACAGACGTACCTATCCCGACCCATTTTCAATACCAGATTAAAGGACCAAGGCCCGTGAAGGCCCACAATAGAAACAGACGTACCTACCCCGAGTCGCATTGCAGAAGGTCCAACCCAAGCGCACTAATAAAGTACTACATCCGCTTACTTTTCTTAAATACAGTTTTCTTTAGTATATACAATTTTCTTCAAATCAGATCATTTTAAGAAAACTGTGTCTATTAAAAAAGCTGTATTTATTAAAAAAAATTATATTTAATAAAAGTGACAGAAGGGAGTACCACACTTTGTGCCGTCCGTTACCACTTAGTTGATTCGAAGAAAATTATTTATATTAAAGAAAACTAAACTCTATTTATTAGAAGCGAGTGTGACAGGAGGGAGTAACACACCCAATGACCAAACCTATGTCGTTCTTTCCCCAGTACTGCGACCTCTCTAACGATTCATTATAGGAAAGTGAACTTAATTAACTAATCATTTAATCTCGGTAATCACCCACCCTTGGCCTGCGGGCCCTCGTCCTCCCCCACTTTTCCGTTCGTTTTTCCTTAACCAAGTCCTAATTCTCATCTATTACGACACGCTTCTCTTCCTCCTTTTCGGCGGCTCTCCCCGCGCCGGCCACGTCCTCCACCACCACCACCACCACCACCACGTCGCAGGATCCGCCACCCCCGATTCGTCCGTTGGATTGCTAATTAGCCGCCGTCACGTTGGCGCCTCCTGGATCTTCTACGCCTTCCTCCCTTATGGCCGCCCGATCAGGTACGAGGCTCTTCTTCTTTCCCCTGGTCGTCCTTCGCTTTGCGGTCATTGCGGTTGCCGGACCCCCAAGGGATTGCTCCCGCAACAGTTCCTTGGTTGGGTTCGAGTCTGATTTCGTGATGGTCCAGCACCAGCTGCGGGGCGTTGTCCGCTTGCTGGACGATTGCTCCTTCGCCGTCTCCGAGTTCGACATGATTGCTGGCTCCGATGTTCGCTGGTGGGGCGCCCCCGGCGACGATTTCGAGAACTTTACCCTCGGGTTTGAAATCTCCGACCAGCGCCTCAATAGGACTTATAAAAATGATAGCTTTACCGTCTACTTGAAACAAAATTATACCTGGGATCAGATCAGGGTGGTTGCTGCTTGGGACAAGCCAACCTACTCCGATTTCGGTCATGTTGTGATTAGTAATTTCACGAATTCGACTGCTTTGGCCCCGGCGCCGAGCCCTGATTCGGAGGCTCCCTCGCTTGCCCCGTCGGATTCCGGCTTTCCGAGAAAACGAATGTATGGGCAGCCCACTATGTTTGACAATTGCAAGATTCTGTCTCCGGATTATCGCTTGCGGTGGACTTTAAACAATGATGGTGGAAGTATTGACATAGGGCTTGAGGCGGTGGTTTCGTCACAGTCTTATATGGCATTTGGGTGGGCGCAGCCAAGCTCCTCGTCTTCCTATATGCTCCATGCTGATATCACCATAACCGGATTCACTGAGGATGGTGTCCCTTTCGCTGATGATTATTTCATTACTAAGTACAGTGAATGCCTGCTTAACAAAGATGGATCGGTTGAGGGGGTTTGCCTGGATACCATGTATGAGAATGCTGATCCGGTTGGATTGGTAAACAACACAAGATTGGTGTATGGTCATAGGATGGATGGTGTTTCATTTGTTAGGTATCAGAGGCCATTAGATACTGTAGATGAAAAGTATGATGTCCCGGTCGACAAGAATGGAAATATGACCGTAGTATGGGCGTTGGGGCTGATCAGGCCACCGGATGCTCTTCGCCCGTACTATCTTCCGCAAAACCATGGAGGACCTCCTCTTGTGACTTATGGACATTTCAGCCTCAACGTCTCTGAGGAGATAAATGAGTGTATAGGGCCATTAGAAGCTGAAGACAGAGAACAACAGGATATTATTTTTGCAGATGGCAAGACTCCGCTAGTGGTGGTGACAGGTCCCTCATTGCACTATCCAAACCCGCCAAACCCTCCCAAGGTTTTGTATATAAACAAGAAAGAGGCTCCCGTGTTGCGAGTAGAAAGAGGTGTCCCTGTAAAGTTATCGATTCAAGCTGGGCATGATGTAGCACTCTATATTACTTCAGACCCAATAGGTGGGAATGCAACTTTGAGAAATTTATCTGAGGTCATCTATGCTGGTGGACCTGAATTTGAGGGAGTTCCTGCCAGTCCGACAGAATTAGATTGGTTGCCTGATCGGAATACTCCTGATCAAGTTTATTACCATTCTCTGTTTGAACAAAAAATGGGATGGAAAGTTCAGGTGGTTGACGGAGGGCTTTCAGACATGTATAACAATAGTGTGGTCTTGGACGATCAGCAGGTTACATTTTTCTGGACATTATCAGAGTATTCAATATCTGTTGCAGCAAGAGCCGAGAAGAAGAGTGGTTATCTGGCTATTGGGTTTGGAGGTGGCATGGTGAACAGCTTTGCTTATGTCGGTTGGGTTGATGATACTGGTGTAGGTCGTGTTAATACCTACTGGATTGATGGGAAGGATGCACTTAGCATTCACCGGACAGCTGAAAATTTGACTCATGTCAGATGCAAATCAGAAAATGGAATTATCACTTTTGAGTTCACCCGCCCTTTAGAGCCTTCTTGCAACAAGGGAAGCCCAGAATGCAATAACAAAATCGATCCAACCACCCCTCTAAGAGTGGTCTGGGCAATGGGCGCTCAGTGGTCCGAGGATCACCTGAGTGAGAGAAATATGCATTCTGTTACGAGCAGTCGTCCCGTCCGAGTGCTGCTTATGCGTGGGTCTGCAGAAGCAGAACAGGATCTACGCCCTGTTCTTGCTGTCCATGGTTTTATGATGTTTGTGGCATGGGGCATCCTCCTTCCTGGGGGAATACTGGCAGCTAGGTACTTAAAACATGTCAAAGGAGATTGGTGGTTCCAAATTCACGTGTATTTGCAGTATTCAGGACTAGCTATTGTCCTGCTTGGGGTGCTCTTTGCTGCAGCTGAGCTTAGGGGCTTCTCCATCAGTTCCACGCATGTTAAGTTTGGTGTGGCTGCTATAGTTTTGGCATGCATGCAGGCAGTGAATGCCTATCTACGACCTAAAAGAACAGAAAATGGGGAGGAGAGCTCTACGAAACGAATTATTTGGGAAAATGTACATATCATCTCTGGAAGGTGCGCTATCATTTTTGGGATTGCTGCACTTATAAGTGGTATGAAACACTTAGGTGACAGATATGGTGGGGAGAATGTCCAAGGACTCAATTTGGCTCTAATAATATGGTTTGCTTTAGGTGCATTGTTAGTTGCATACTTGGAACACTGTGAAATTAAACAAAGACGTAGAGATAGAAGCCTGGGAAAAGGGAACTGGATATTGGGAAACACTGAGGAAGATGATTCTGTTGATCTTCTGCAAACTCGTACAGAACAACAGTCTCATCCCTCAGGAAGGATGGAGGTACAGCTTGAACCTTTGGGAAGGTAGAAGAAATTTTTGATGTATACTAATTTTTTTTTTATTGCTACAAAAAAGCTCAAAGGATGATTCGGCTTGTGTGATGGACGCTCAAGTTGTGGGGATGTTAAGCCATCGTCTGTTCATCATGGACATGCATATCATATAATTTGTCTGAAAGGCTTACGATGAGCACATCCCTGTGCGGCTGTAACATGTAACTTGTATACAACATACATTTTTGGAATAGAAGGTTGAATTGTTCAATTATTTCTAACTGTTGACTATTTTAGTTTCAACTTTTAGATGCACAACAGTCTCAGGTTTCTGAATTTGAATTTATGAGGCAATCAGGTACTCATATTGGTTTTATAATTTGAAATTTAGCTTAGCTGAAATAGTGGATTGAGTTTTTTTTTCGTGTTGAGTAAATCAGGATTTTCTGGCTGTTCAATCCGTCGTTTGTCTGATAAAAGCTTTGAACATTTACTCTAAGTTGACAGAGATCTGTTGATTGCATTAAATTATATGGGGTAAAAAAGCAGGCACTTTTTTTGATACAGAAAATTGCTATTGTATTACATCAAAAGTGCATTTAATCGGACTGCAAAGCTTTCTGAAATGAAGAATGAGAACTTTCTTTTTTTTATACAGTTACATGACGTTTATTTACCCAAAAAAAAACACAGTAAAAGGGAAATATAATTCTCCCTCTGTTCCACATCGA
This sequence comes from Houttuynia cordata, assembly GCA_039654745.1. Taxonomy (NCBI): domain Eukaryota; kingdom Viridiplantae; phylum Streptophyta; class Magnoliopsida; order Piperales; family Saururaceae; genus Houttuynia; species Houttuynia cordata. Next base: position 6,979,665 of record CM077513.1, on the reverse strand, counting down.
GTGCCCTATTTGGGTTTTCGAACAAACAAATAGCATAGTCAATTCGAGACGGAGAGTATAAGATGGAGAACTCATACTGGCCTTCGCGAGCCGGCTTCAAGATTGCATCTCAGATTTGATGCATGTTGTTTCGAGAACTTAGATGTTCATTACTTCTATCATATAGTCATGGCAGGCAGCAAATCGATTACTTTCAAGGATGTGGCTCCCATTCAATGTATGAATCTATGTATAACATACTCCTTCCGTTCTATATTAAATCTCCTATTTGGTTCAAATTGAACTGTTTTCAAGGTCTATTTGATTTTGACAAGCAGGCGTGTTGAAGGGATGGTACTGTAAGTGTTGCAGATATCGGATTGCACTATGTATATGCACCACTGGAGTCTGGACCACTGGTTGATAGTGGACGATTCTAGGAACTGTGGAAGATTATTATTTTTTTTTTCTTTGTTTGTTTGTCCATTAAAAAAAAGTTTTCTTTTCTTGGGAGCACCGGAAGAGTTTGATCAGGCAACGACAAAGACAAATGAAGACATTTATTTTTTCAGCTTCGCTTGTGTAACTCACTCGATGTTGTCATTGAAATCGACAAAAATATGTCCTAAAACTCATGTGTTACCAGTTACCATGACCTCTGATGGGATTTTAGTTGGCAATGTTTAAGAATCCATAGTAGATATAATGACTGAGGAAGAAAAGACTCGCATAATGTTACTCACAATTAGTTCCAATTGCAGTTCACGGCCAAGTGGGATTTTTTTATCTTATCGACTAATATCAAGTCATTTTCGAATCGTCATGATCCCTTAAAAAATGCTTTAAGCAATGTTTTTACAATGCACTCCGATCAAACCCGACCTAGCCAAGCACAGAAGATATAAGTTCTTTATGTCAGTGGGAAACAACCTGGGGTATCTTCCCAAACATAGGCGAGACAAATGCTAACAAGACTAACAAGATCAACAAATTAAAAATTAGGATGGTGTTATGGACTTAATTACAATCTCTTGCTTCTATTAGGACTAGGATTTCTTATTTAATAGTGTTTCCTAGTTAGGATTTACTACTTCTATTAGTATTAGGATATTTTTACTCTTTATATATGTAAGGCCTATGGCCAAAACGGGATAATCAATGAGAATTACAGATTAGTTTATGTTTATTTATTTTGTTCTAGTTTAGCCTCGTTCTTCCCCGTTGTAGACGTGTCTACATCATTGGATCAGAGCCGTTTTCGACCCTGGTTCCCACCCACCCACCTTTACTGTTGCCATGATAGGCGACCGTTGGGTGAGTCCCGACCACCGCCGACGTCCTCCGGACCCTCGTCCGTGACGACTACGGCCTCGGACTTTCACGACGTCCCCATTACTACTCTCCCCCATGCGACTACCCGAATGAGCTTGCGGAGTCCAACCGTCATCACGATCAGGAGAACTATATTCACGATCGTCACTTTGAGGAATTCCTGCATCGATTGTCTGTGTCGGCTCCTTCCCCGAGCTATGGAGCCGCTCCGCCCTGGTTTCCGCCGCCATCTTTCCCCGTCGGCACCCATTTGCCGCTGGCCGGCATGTCGCTTTCGCAGGACCTCGCGCCGTCGGGCACTTTCGCGACGGCCTCGGCTTCGTCTGGTTCGGCAGCCCTTGGCTCGTTGGCGCCTCTGTTTTCGACCACTCTTCCGACCACCGAAGTAATGGCCGCCGCCTCCTTGCCGGCACCATCTCCGTCGGGTATGTCGGAGACAGTGGCGGTGTCCAGCCCGTCTCTTGCTACCGTGGAACGGCCTCCCCCTTCGATGGCACCGGCAGTTCCTCCTTCGCATCCCCCTGCCTCCCTCGATCGGCAGCGCCCCCTCGCCAAAGGAGGCGCCTTTCCGTTTCCTGATACCTTCCCACCCTCCTCCTGGCTGCTACAGCCTTCCTCCGGGCCGTTTCCCTCCTCCGGCCCTTCCCCTCCAGCTGCTTCCACCTTGCTTTCCGTAGGGCCCCCCTTACAGTCTCACGTCGAGGCTCGCCCTTCGATCGGTGCTTCTGGGGGGTTTTTGTGGCCACTGCCATTGACGTCGCCGCCTCGGATTCTAGCCGCCGCCGTCGCCCAGATCGCGTTTACCATCCCTGCCCTAAATTCTTCCCAGCAGGTCTCGGGCATGCCTTCGGGCTTTCTGCTCGTGGGTTCAGATGGCCCGGTTCGGCCTGGTCCCGGTCCGATCCCGCGAACCGGCCCACAGTCTTCTATTGACGGGCCGACCCAACCTATTGCCCAATTACAGGCCGATCATCCATTGGGCGTTGGCATTCCACCACCCCATGTGGGCCCTGCTGTGGGCCCCCCTCTATATGTTCCGGTGCACCCTGGGTTTCAGCTTGCACACCCATCTGCTTCTGCTAATGCGGATGATTATTATGCATCTGATGACGAGTTCCCAGATCATGTGGTCTATCGTAGACGTGGACGACACAATCATGGTCGTGGTCATGTGGACCGTCGCTACGCGGATGCCCCTATTACTCGTGAGCACTGTCCAGGCTCGGCCAGTACGTGTCACGTTTCCTGTATTTAATGGATGCGACCCAGATGTGTGGATTTCACGTGCCAAACGCTTCTTCCACTTTCATCGGACCCGCTCATGAGCGTTGCGAGTTGGCTTCCTTCCATATGGAAGGGCGTGCTATGCATTGGGTGGACCAGTATTTGGAGTGTCACCCTGATTCTACATGGGACGAGTTTGAGCAAACCCTTCATCTACGCTTTGGCCAAACCGCTTATACAAATTATAATAGCCTACTTCCTCAAATTCGCCAGAGTGGGTCAGTTCAGGACTATCAGGATGAGTTTGAGCGATTGATGAACCGTGTTCAGGGATGGCCTGAGCATACACTTATGGGAGTTTTTGAAGCAGGCTTACGGGCGGATATTAAAGCTGAGTTGCAGTCTTTTCCACGCGTATCCTTAACAGAAACGATGCGTCTGGCTCGTGTTTTTGAGGAAAAGCTGACTCAGTTGGGACGTTCTTTCTCTAGGCCTTCCCCTTCTCCTTCCCCCTTGCCTCCGTCATCTAGACAGCCCCGTGCGACTCGACCACCTGGTAATCCATCAACTCCTCCTATTACTCGGCTTTCTCCTTCGCATATGACAGATCGGCGTTCCAAAGGACTGTGTTACAATTGTGATGAAAAATATGTCCCTGGCCATCGTTGCACTACACGTCGGTTATATATGCTGGATGAGTGCTATGATACAAATTATGAGGATGACACGTGTGCTGATATTGTTGAGGAGGATTTGACCCCTATTGAGGCTTGTGAGATGGAGATTACGTTGCAGGCCTTTTCTGGTACCTTTACTCCACGTACTATGCGCGTCAAAGGGTTGATTAAAAAACAACCGATTTCAGTTTTGATTGATAGTGGTAGTACCCACAATTTTGTTAATGACCGTGTTGCTCGCCGTCTGGGCTACCCTATCCAGGACTCTGCGACTTTTGATGTGCTGATTGGTGATGGAAATCGTTTCAAGAGTTCTGGTGTTTGCTCTAAAGTTGCTTTGCAGTTATAGGGCCAATCTTATATTATGGACTTATACTTGCTTCCCACCGAGGGGGCTGATGTGGTCTTCGGTGTTCAATGGCTTGAGGATTTGGGCCCTGTTTCTTGGGATTTTTGACATATGACGATGGATTTTACTTATGAGGGCAAACCGGTCCGTATCACTGCTCAACCACCGGGCCGTCTTCAGTCTGCAGAATCTGCCGCAATATTTTGTCATTATCAATGTCATGGCTACTTGTTGCAGCACCGCCCGGTAGTTGATGTTCCTGACTCTATGGCAGTTTCACCGGATTTGGCCACCTTACTTGAGGAGCATCATGCTCTTTTTGAGGAGCCTCGTGAACTACCTCCTCCTCGTGCTTATGATCACCGGATTCCTATCCAGCCGGGTGCGCCTCCAGCCAATGTGCGGCCTGATCGCTACCCCCATGCTCAGAAGACTGAGATTGAGCGACTTGCTCGCGAGATGCTTTCATCTGGCATTATTCGTCCCAGTCAGTCTTCTTATTCCTCTCCAGTCCTCCTTGTTCGCAAGAAGGATGGTTCTTGGCGCTTTTGTGTGGATTATAGGGCACTTAATCTTATTACACTTAAGGATAAGTACCATATTTCAGTTATTGAGGAGCTACTTTGTAAGGACCCTAACCTTTGAACCGGTTTATTTTAATATTAGTCATTGGTTAATCGAGTGGTTTAAGTGATTTCCCATTTAACTCGGTTGTTTTCAAAAATAAATGAATTTATAATGGTTTTTAATCAAAACTGATTTCACAACAATGAGTTTCAAGTGATTTTAGATCAAACCTGCATTTTTAGAATTTTTTTAGATTTTTCACTAATTTTTCGAAAATTAGGGTTTGACTGGACCCCGGCGGGCCCTGTCGTCGAAATTAGGTTTTTATGACCGAAATGCCCCAGACATTACAAAAAGTCATTACAAAAGTTTTCAGGATTTTTTGGACTTAATTTCAAATTAAAATCGCCAAATTATCCAATTTTAGCCAAAAACCTTATTTTTACCCCAAACTTTAATTAGGGCTACCCCAAATTTTTCTATAAAAGGAAAGTGCTGTGCCCTTTCCCAATTTGGGAAAAAGGCTTGGCTGGGAGAATTAGGAGCCTCTTTTCCCTTGCTTAAAGAGGAAGAGATTAAAGGTATTTAGCCTAATCTTTGTTATTTTCTTTAAAAATCTTTTAATCATTTCTTAATCTTGATTCATTCAATGTTTTAATCCATTTTGAAAGCATAAAAATTACTGTTTTATACTTATCTACTAATCCTAATCTTCAAAATCATATGTATATGTTTTTAAAAGGCCCTAGATTTAAGGTTTAACATTTGTTTTTCAAAGCTTAATAATGATTAATAGAGTATTAATATAAAATTATTTTGTTTGAAAGGTATTCAAGGTGGTTCAGGGTTTCTCTCATCAAATCAATGTAATGGGTTCTTCAATCTCAGTTTTGGGCAGTGAATGGCTTGTTTTATTAGTTTTTACTTGAATGAGTGTTCTTGTTTAGGGCTCTAATGGTGGGTTTAATAAATGCTAATCTTTTGCTATGATTTCTTAGGGTTTTATCTTAGAATGATATGTAGATATGTTCTGGAATGTTTGATGGGTTTTTATTAATGTTTGAGGCATGTATTAAGCTTTCAAGATGTGTTAATAGAGTCTCGGTTTTTGAAATTTTGAAAATATGAGAGATGATCTGCGATCATTTTCTCGGTTTTGATTTACAGCCCGATTTTCAAATGAGTATAACTTTTTACTCTGAACTCCGAATTGAGCGTGGTTAATGGTGTTGGAAAGATGATTTCTTGAACTTTAATAAGAACTTTGAATAAATCCAATCTGATATCTGTGCACGAAGTTATGAAGATTCAAATATTAGAATTATTTTTTATCCCATTATTACATTTTACTCTTGTTTTCTTATAAAAACCAAAAACTACATTAAAGTACCCCTAATTTTAATTAAACACCAACATAAACATAGGTTAAATAGCTTATGAAATGCATAATTCATGTGTAGATAATATAACTTATGAGTAATTGAGGTGATCATGTTATGGTTTATTGTATAGTAAAAGAGCATGCTTGTAGGAGTAAGCCTTCAACTCTACATGGATGGATTAAGCTAAGTAGGGTATGTGATATTGTTGCACATGTTGATAATGACACATGTTGATATTGAAATTATATCATGGTGAAATCCTTGTGAATAAGCATGTTTCCGGCAAAGTTATGATATTGTGAACTATGAGATGTGCACTTTTATGTCAAGTATAGTTTTATTAAGAATTGTGATTTGAAATGGGATTTAAGAATGCATTTAATGTCTTATGAGCTTATGTCAAAGCATATTGCCATGTGATTAGAATGTGCACGAACACACACATATTTGGGAGTTTATCATGATATTGTAGTTGATATATGCTTTGATTATAATGCATGAGGGGATGGATTGGGAGCACGCTCCATGTGTTGGTGATCTATACATGAAATATGCATTTTATTATCTCATAAACTTATATTTTTGCTAGTGTTTGATTAGAATAACTGCTACTTTAATATAGTTTTTAGTTTTTGTAGGAAACGAGAGTAATACACAAAAATGAGGTAAAAAATAACTCAAATAGTTAAATCATCATAACTTCATATACGTATGTCGGATTGGACTGATTCAAGTCTCTTTAAAGTTCAAGAAGTCAGCTTTCCAACGCCACCAACCACGCTCAATTCGGAGTTCGGGACAGAAAGTTATAGCTATTTGAAGTTTATAAACAAACTACAATTGATCGGCTATCAATGCGATCGATCAGACCTCAAAACGATCGATTGTATCTACGGAAATTTTTCAATCGAAGAAGACAGTAACTACGATCGATCGGTATTATACGGCATCGATCGGCAAAGCGATCGATCGGAGGAAAATAACGAAGGAATTGCGATCGATCGGCCAGCAAACGATTGTCAATACGGAGCGATCGATCGCTATATGCGACAAACCGAAATAAGACTTATTTCGACTTGGATTTGGAAGGGGACTTCGTGGTTTCTCTTCACTCTTATAAATTGGCCTTATAGGAAAACGTTTTGGGCACCACATATTCAACCCTAGGAGACTTTTGAGCTTTATTGGAGGCTAAGCAAAGGAGAGAAGAAGATGAAGAACATGATGGTGATTTCTCTTCTAATGCGAGGCTAAACACCTTTCCAAGGCGTAGATGAAGCCCAATAATCTAGTTGTGTAGTTTCTTTTCTCTCATCTTATGTGTTTACTCTAGTTGGTATATGGATTTTATTGTGTAATCACCATTAATTCAATAAAGGTTTGTTCTTTGTACTCGAGAGAGACAAGAGTGAATTCTTATGAGTTTCAATCCGAAGAATACTTGCGTATCCGAGAGGAACGTGAGTAGACTGAGGTGTTATATATCAATAAAATTTCATTGGTTTATACTCAAGAGAGATAGATCACAATTTCATGTTTTAATTGTTTTATGTGTTACATCTGAGAGGAGAGCACTATATTTTGAGTTGACAAGTGTATGTCCGAGAAGAATATGCTAGCAAATTAGAAATCTTTATTCAAAAGTGAGAGAGAAACGATACACTAGTTTATTGTGGTGGATTCGAAGCCTTTGTCTTCTCCACATTGATTAAATCTCACTTAGTTTAGTTAAAGTTCATTGCTTTCTTAGTTTAGAATCAACATTGCTACTTTTTTTTAAATTTAGTAAAATATTAATCCGTCCCTGAGGTTCGACAACCCTTTAATACTCGCCGTAGTACAATTGTCTTGTGCACTTGCAAGGGTTTAATTTTAAACGATCAGTTGGAACCCACGTAGGATTGCTCACGGATGTACCATGATAGTATGCATCATGTATCGGACTTCATGGATAAAGTTTTATCGTTGTTTAAACGGAATTGATCGATTGTATGCAATGTGTGAGATTGTATGCCGGATTAATCGATCGATGGATTAATCGAAACTTGGTTGGTCCGAAAGGACATGTTTTCGATTTTGTTCCCTCCTGGAACATGTTCACTCCCCGGGTTGCGTTTCGATTGAGATATATGGGGGGCGAGTTGTGTACTTCACCCGGGTGGTATGCTTTTGTGCACCAGCTACCACGTGTTCTAGTTTCTCTTCGTGAAATTCGGGCTCTCCCCAACCGCAGGAGACTACCCAGGGCGAACACACCTGCTCTAGTTTCTCTTCGTGAGATTCGGGCATCCTTGGCCAGGGCGAGCAGCACTTGGGATTGACAACCCTCTTGTTCCTGTGTAGGAACCGGACCATGATACGCCTTCGTGGCCTTGATTGTGTCCCGCTTTAGTGGCAGATTGTGTTACTCCTTGATGGAGGCATTCACCATTGTGATGATACATGCTTATTACGATGTTATGCATGCTTATACCATGTGTTGGTTATTTTGGACATGCATGGTGAATTTTCGATATATGAATGCATGATTATTCCATGTGTTGGTTATTTTGGATATGCAGGGTGAATGTACGAGATATGAATGCATGATTATACCATGTGTTGGTTACTTTGGATATGCAGGATGAATTTATGAGATATGAATGCCTGATTAGATGGAAGTATGTGGATGAGATATCATGTTGCAGGATTATGTGTTATGAATGCATGATATGGGAGTATGTGAATGAGATATGGTTATGCAAGTTTATGTGTTATATATGCATGACTAGATAATGGGATAATCATGTCGATTATGGATTTTCAGCTATATTATGATGCCTTATGATTTTTGATTGTTGTCAATTATATAAAAACTATTATTGAGTTTTATACTCACCCCTCTTTCTTTGTTTTGTTTTGGGGCTGCGTGGTGCGACACGCAGACGGATAGGATCCTCTATTTGAGGAGCGATCGTAGAGAGAGCGGGATTGGGCGTGGATGCCTTAGACTTGATTAGTTTATCTTTTGGAGTTGTTATATTTGGTATGTTGAGACTTGTAGACCCTTTTGATTCGAGCCGGTGTGTTGGCTCATAGTTTGCGATTGTGGGTTTGATGACTTGTCGACTTATTTTGAGTTAAGCTCTACCTTTATTCCTCTTATTTACTCTTGCTCAAAACTGTTTATGCGTAACTCTGTTAGTGAGACCGCCCATAAGAGGGGCATAAGTCTTCCGCTATATCTCTTAACGTCGCCCCCGTGTGCCGGTTTGACTTTTGGACCGTTTTCGGTTCAGATCGGGTGGTGCCCGGGGCGTGACATACTTGATGAGTTGGCCGGTGCGTAGTTCTTTTCAAAGCTGGACCTCCGTTCGAGTTATTATCAGATTCGCATGTACCCTGATGATATTTCCAAGACTTCCGCACACATGACGGCCATTACGAGTTTCTTGTCATGCCCTTCGGCCTCACTAATGCCCCTTCTACCTTCCAGTGTTTGATGAATGATATTTTAAGGGCTTATCTAAGGCACTTCGTGCTGGTATTTTTTTTTATGATATTCTCATTTATAGGGATACCCATTTGGAGCACTTACGGTCCGTCTTCTCTCTCCTTCATGAGCATAGTCTTTTCTTAAAGCGCTCAAAGTGTTCATTTGGTTGCCGTCAGATTGAGTATTTGGGGCATGTTATTTCTGCCGATGGTGTGGCCACGGATCCCACTAAGATTGTTGCAGTTCGGGATTGGCCTCGACCTTCTACCCCACGGGCATTACGTGGTTTTCTGGGACTTTCAGGTTATTATAGGCGTTTTATCTCCTCTTATGGCACTATTGTTGCACCCTTGACTGCGTTGTTGAAAAAGGGAGCATTTGGTTGATCTGACACTACTGAGCGCGCTTTTGAGGCACTCAAAGCAGCGCTTATTTCTGCCCCTGTACTTGCCTTACCGGATTTTGTAAAGACCTTTGTTGTTGAGAGTGATGCATCAGATGTTGGTCTTGGAGCCGTTCTTATGCAGGATGAGCGTCCTATTGCCTTTTTCAGCAAGGCTTTGTCAGGACAGTCTTTACTTCTATCTGCTTATGAGCGTGAGATGCTTGTTATCGTCCATGCAGTGACTAAGTAGCGCCCCTACCTTTTAGGTCGTCACTTCATTATTCGGACTGATCACCAACCGCTCAAGTATTTCTTGGATCAGCGAGTGGCTACTCCCGTGCAACAACGTTGGGTCTCCAAATTACTGGGATATGATTATGAGATGGTCTATAAGCGGGGTTCTGAGAACCGCGTTGCAGATGCCTTATCCCAACAGTTTGAGGATTCTTCCTTCCATGCCCTTTCCACTCCTGTTTTTCCTTTTTTGGACGAGTTACGGGCCGCCTATTTGGAGGACTCTGACATGGGTGATCTGATTTCCTGCCTGCAGGACAACCCTTCTTCTTCTCCAGGATATAGTTTGCAGGATGGTCTTGTGTTATGGCATGGGCGCCTATGGGTGCCTAACTCTGAGAAGCTACGCAAGGATATTCTTCATCTTTTCCATTCTACTCTACCAGCTGGCCATGAAGGGGTTTTTCGTACTTATAAACGGGTCTCGCAAAATTTTGCCTGGCATGGTCTCAAACGTTCCGTACAACTTTTTGTGGCCTAGTGCGATGTGTGTCAGCGTGCTAAGTGTTAAGCATGAACCCTTTTTACCTATTTGTTAGTCATGTTTTCTGATTAAAATGAGGAATAAAATGAATTTTGGTAATTTTCTAAGTAATTAGGAATTAATTAAATAATGCTCTCTAAATGGCTCAAATTTTAATATATTCTACCATTTTATAAATTATTTGGTATGTCTAATGTGGGACATATTTTATTTTGTATAGGTTCAAATGTTCGTACTCCAGAACAGCCAAAAGTGAAGTCATTAGATGGGTTTTGATATGCCAAAGTGACCCAAGAGCTGATATCACGCGCATTGAAGATCTGAACAGTTGATGAGTCACTTAAGAGAAGACGGGCGCTGAGTTAAGATAAAGAGCCATTCAGATTCGATCAAGTGGACGACATTGCTTCGACGGGTTTTAATCAAGTAAAAGAAAAAAAAAAGCCGGTTCGTTGGGCCGGTTCACTAAAACAAAAAAAAAAGAAAAAAGAAAACCCGAGCCAAAGGCTCGGGTGTTCAGTCGGTTGTCTTCTTCCTGAAACAGAGCAGCGCCTAGAGGCGATGGACAGCGATCATGGGCGAGGAGCAGATCGAGCGACGACAGATATGCCCTGGGTTCTGACGACATGGATGGCGGCGGCGGAGCTCACGGCGAGGTTGGAGGCCGAGTTGAGGAGGAGAAAAACAGAACAGAGCAACCTCTGTTTTGGAAAGTCTCGATTTGGAAATACATGTGAAACAAAGTTGATTCGGGAAAAGATGATTTGCAACTCCGTTTCAAAATGGTAAGTGTTCCTATTTCTATTTGAATTGAGATTCAAAGAGGGGCGGATTTTGGCTCAAAGGGGAAAGTTACAGTTTTTGGGTGCCTCGGTTCTGTTCGAGAGGATTAAAGATGATATTTTTACTGCACAATCGGACTCGATTTGAAACAATTCGAAGGGCGAATGGCCGGATTTAGAAGGTCTACTCATTTGGCTTGGAAAGATTTCTGATTTAGGAATGGAGAAGAACTGGAGGCAGTTCTATATAAACAAAGCAACCGGCAGTGCAGAAAAAGGCCGTTCGACGGGGAAGACGACCAACAGTTTTATTTTCATTTTTTTTCAGTTCCAAAATTTCTACTTTTTCCTTTTTCTTTCTGGTACTGTTCATTTCGGCTATTGTCACTGTTGCTACGTTGGATTTGTATCGGTTGTATTGGACGGCTGCCAGAAGAACAAAGGAATCACTGCAATTTATTATTTTCTTTAATCTCAAGAAATTCCTGTAAGTTGATTTTAGTTATATCGAAATGAATTCCATTATTTTTGCAGTTAAATTCCTTAGTATGAGTAGCTAAATTCCTGTCTAGGGCTGAGATGAAGCCATGATTAGTTGTAGGAATGGTATTCATGTGATGCAATTGCTTTGCCTAAATTAATGCGTTTTAACGATTGTTATTCTCAAATTAATTGCATTGGGTTATATGTTTAACATGCTATTTAGATATTACTTGTGATTTATCAAATGATGGATACATGTAATGATTTGAATTTCATCTGTTGATATGCAAGAGAATACAAAATTCTATTTAAAAATCTATATGCTTTAATGTTGAAATCTTCCGTAGGAGAATAGATTAAATTTCAATTCTCTACGAGATAATCATGAAAACAATTGCTGATTTTAAAAGAAATATTCCTATGATTGTCATGTGCTGATTCTTATGCCCTAGCGTTTTAAATTCTTGATTAAAGTTCCAATTTTTATTTGTCAATTAGTTTTTTTTCATAGATTACTTAATTACTTTTAGATTAATTTGTTAGTTAAAGCTGTTTAATTGCATTGAGTCTTCGATTAGTCATAGTTGTAGTGAATCAAATCAATTTAATTCTTCAACAATGGTAATAATCTGATCTTCGAATTAGAATTCCAAAAACACAAGTCCCTCTGGGTTCGACCTCGTAAGAATTGTGCGACTATACTCCAAACACGATTCGTACACTTGCGAGTAAAATTAAGAGATTAATTAAAACAACAACAAGTTTTTGGCGCCGTTGCCGGGGACTTGTAGGAAATCAAATTCTAAGACTAATTTTACCCTTGCAGTTAATTTTAGGTCAAAAAAATTAAAAAATTAAAAATTAAAAAATTTTAAACACGTGAGAGTTGATTGACGGTGGATGACCACGTGGACACGTGATCACACACTGCGTCTGGTTAGCAATAATTCTAATCCTTTAGAGAATAGTGAAACTAAAATTGATCTTTCATTCAAAACGGAAGATCAACCTGAGAAATCTCTGAGGGAGTTATTTTCTCTGATCACAATCAACCCTCCATCTTGCATAGTGTTGCCTGCAACCTTTGCAAAGCATTTTGAATTAAAACCTCAGATAATTCAACTTTTGCCCAATTATCATGGTCTTAATAGAGAGGATCCTTACATGCATGTAAAGGATTTTCTAGAAATTTGTGCAACTTTTAGGTTCACAGACTTCTCTGATGAGTCTGTTCGTCTGCGCCTTTTCCCCTTCTCTTTGAAGGACAAGGCCAAGGCATGGTTAAATTCTCTTCCCGCTGACTCTGTCACAACATGGGATATGTTGGTGAGCAAATTCTTGTCCAAATTCTTCCCAATGGCCAAAACTAATGAATTAAAGAGAGAAATCACTGACTTCATAGAAGATGAAAATAAAAAATTTTATGAGAGTTGGGAAAGATTTAAAGACCTTTTACTAAAATGTCCACATCATGGGTTTGAAACATGGAGGTTAATACAACACTTTTACAATGGCTTAACCCAAACACATCGCAATATGATTGAATCAATGAATGGCGGTGCTTTCTTAGACTTGGGAGGTGAAGCAGCTTATAACTTCTTAGAGCGATTAGCTGAAAGGTCCCAACAGTGGGATTTTGCAGGTCATAGGGAGAGACAACATCAAGCTCCTAAGAAGGGAGGTCTCTACGAAATCAAAGATGACGTAGATGTTAAGGTCAAACTCGATGCGCTAACCAAGAAAATAGATGCCCTGAGTTTGAACCGAAGCATCAATGCCCTCAACATGAATGAAGCATGCTCTGTGTGTGCTAGCCCGATGCATACATCTCTGAATCGCCCTTCCATGAATACTTATCCAGAGTGTTATGCAGAACAAGTCAATGTTCTAAACAATTATGGGAAGCCGACAGGCAATCCTTTCTCTGAAACCTATAATTCAGGTTGGAGTAATCATCCAAATTTCTCCTGGAGACAGAGTCAACGACCTATGAATGTAGGTGGGCAGCCCATGCAACCCATGCTTAATCAATTTAGGCAGAGCAACCCACCTTATCCAGCTTTGTCTCAACCTCCTACCCAATACCAACAACCAGCCAATCAATCTCCATCCCTTACACAAAAACAATCCTCGTTAGAGGACACTCTCAAATCTTTCATCCAATCCACAAGCCAAGTTATTCAGTCAACTAACCAAGCTATGCTTGAAATGAAAAACTCTACACACATGCATACTCAAGCAATTGCTAAGTTAGAGACTCAAGTTGGTCAATTGGCTACTCAATTAGCAGAAAGAGAGAGAGGGAGATTCCCTAGTCAACCTGTGCCTAACCAGAAGGGCCAATTTTCCATTGGTAGTAGCTCCAATTCTTCACAGAATGAGGAACATGTTCAATCAGTAATTACCCTTAGATCTGGAAAGCAAATTGATAATAAAATTGAAACTCCTGAAAAAGAAGAAAGTGAGAACACTAAGAATGAAATAGAGACTAAAGAAATTAATTCTTCTCCAACTGTTGACAGTGATTCTCCACCGAGGAATTTTGTACCTAGGGCACCTTATCTGCAATGACTAGTCAATCCTAAAAAAGGTGCACAATATGGAGATATTCTAGAAGTGTTTAAACAAGTACAAATAAACATTCCTTTTCTAGATGCAATCCAACAAGTGCCTTCATATGCAAAATTTTTGAAAGATCTAGTCTCAGTCAAAAAGAAAAATAATGTTCCTAAAAAGGCATTTCTAGCAGAACAAGTCAGCTCTGTCATTCAATGTAAATTTCCTATCAAATATAAGGACCTTGGTTGTCCCACAATTTTATGCATGATAGGGAAACATCAAATTGAGCGAGCCTTATTAGATCTGGGGGCAAGTGTGAATTTATTGCCCTACTCTGTGTATGTGCAATTAGGTCTGGGAGAGCTAAAACCCACTTCAATGACACTTCAATTAGCTGACCGTTCGGTTAAAATTCCTCGAGGTGTTGTTGAGGATGTTTTGATAAAGGTTGATACATTTTATTTCCCTGTGGACTTTGTTGTCCTTGATACTCAACCTGTTCCGAACATAAGTGGGCAAATACCTGTCATTTTGGGTCGTCCATTTCTAGCTACATCTAATGCTATCATTAATTGCATAAATGGAGTGATGCAAATTTTTTTTGGGAATATGAAGGTGGAGTTGAACATTTTTGACATCAGTAAACAACCACCTGACATGGATGATGTGAATGAAATAAACCTAATTGAAACACTTGTCCATGAAACATTTCTTCAAACACATTCCCAAGATCCTTTAGAGGCCTGCTTAACACATTTTAGTTGTGAATTTGATATCGATCAGTCAATTGAACAAGTAAACTCATTGCTTGAGTCTGTACCTCTGATGAGTACTGAACGGTGGCAACCAAAAGTGGAGCCTCTTGCCTTATCATCATCACTAGTAGTTCCATCTAGTGTTGAGCCACCTAAATTAGACCTGAAACCATTACCTGATACTCTGAAATATGCTTATTTAGGACCTGCTGAATCCTTACCTGTCATTATTGCATCTGACCTAGATGTGGCTCAAGAGCGTAAACTACTTGATGTTCTTGTAAAGCACAAAGAAGCCATAGGGTGGACCATTGCAGATATAAAAGGCATCAGTCCCTCTGTTGTTATGCATAGAATTCATTTGGAGGATGATGCCAAGCCTTCTCGTGAATCCCAAAGGCGTCTTAACCCTGTAATGCAAGAAGTGGTTCGAGCTGAAATCCTTAAGCTTTTAGATGTAGGAGTCATCTACCCAATCTCTGATAGTAAATGGGTAAGTCCTGTTCAAGTTGTACCGAAAAAGTCTGGCATAATTGTTGTGAAAAATGATGTTGATGAGTTAGTACCAACTCGAGTTCAAACGGGTTGGCGTGTTTGTATTGATTATAGGAAGTTGAATGCTTTGACAAGAAAAGATCATTTTCCCCTTCCTTTCATTGACCAAATGCTGGAAAGGTTAGCGGGACATGAATATTATTGCTTCCTTGATGGTTATTCTGGTTATAACCAAATTCCCATAGCCCCTGAAGACCAAGAAAAGACCACTTTCACGTGTCCTTTTGGTACCTTTGCCTACCGTCGCATGCCATTTGGCCTATGCAATGCACCTGCTACCTTTCAAAGGTGTATGTTGAGTATTTTCTCTTATATGGTAGAGCGATTTTTAGAGGTATTCATGGACGATTTTTCTGTCTTTGGGTCTAATTTTGATGAATGTCTACACCATCTATCTTTAGTGTTAGTGCGGTGTAAAGAGAAGAATCTGGTACTTAACCGGGAGAAATGTCATTTTATGGTTCAAAAAGGAATTGTTCTTGGGCATATTATATCTAATAAAGGCATTGAAGTTGATAAAGCTAAAGTTGATTTGATTTCACATCTTCCACCACCACGAACTGTGAAAGAAATCAGATCATTTTTAGGCCATGCTGGATTCTACAGAAGATTCATTAAAGACTTTAGTAAAATTTCAAGATCTTTGTGTAATCTTCTTGCCAAAGATACACTATTTGTCTTTGATGATGCTTGTAATAATGCCTTTCAGAAACTCAAATCAGAGTTAACATCTGCACTTATTATTCGGCCACCTGATTGGAGCCTACCTTTTGAAATCATGTGCGATGCCTCTGATTATGCTATTGGTGCTGTGTTGGGGCAGCGAATTAATAAACTTCCCCATGTGATTTACTATGCCAGTAAAACATTGAATGATGCTCAACTTAATTATTCTACAACTGAAAAAGAGTTGTTGGCAGTAGTCTTTGCTCTAGATAAATTTAGGTCATATTTATTAGGATCGAAGGTCTATATCTATTCGGATCATGCTGCATTGAAGTATCTTTTATCTAAAAAAGATGCTAAACCTCGTCTTCTCCGATGGATATTGTTGCTACAAGAATTTGATATTGAAATTCGGGATAAGAAAGGTTCCGAAAATGTTGTAGCCGACCACTTATCTAGGTTGATAGTTGATTTTAATGATGAATCATTGCCCATAACTGAATCTTTTCCTGATGAGCAATTGCTTGCAGTGTCCCAGTTGCCTTGGTTTGCGGACATAGTTAATTATCTGGTAACTGAACAAATTCCATCTCATTGGTCTTCCCAAGATAGGTCCAAATTTTTGTCCAGAGTTAAGTATTTCTTTTGGGATGATCCATACTTGTTCAAGTATTGTCCCGATCAGATTATTAGGAGATGTATTCCTGAACATGATCAACAAAGCATCATTTCTTTTTGTCATGATCAAGCATGTGGGGGCTATTTTAGTTCTAAAAAGACTGCTGCAAAGATTTTGCAGTGTGGATTTTATTGGCCTACTATTTTTAAAGACTGTCATGCTTATTGTTCAGCATGTGAAAGATGTCAGAAGTTAGGAGCACTTTCACATCGTAACATGATGCCTTTAACCCCAATCCTTATTATAGACCTTTTTGATGTATGGGGTATTGACTTCATGGGACCTTTTCCTAACTCTTTTGGCAATCTTTATATCCTTGTGGGGCTAGACTATGTCTCTAAATGGGTAGAGGCTATAGCTTGCAAAACCAATGACCACAAAGTGGTGGTCCAATTCTTAAAAGACAACATTTTTGCACGTTTTGATTCTCCTCGTGCTATCATAAGTGATGGGGGAAAACATTTCTGTAATAGGGTTTTTGAACAGTTAATGAAGAAATATGGCATAACCCACAAAATTGCTACCCCATACCATCCTCAGGCAAGTGGTCAAGTTGAGATTTTTAATCGGGAGATTAAGCCTATTTTAGAAAAGACAATCAATCCTAATCGCAAAGATTGGTCACTGAGACTCACCGATGCTTTGTGGGCTTACCGTACTGCATTTAAAACTCCCATTGGAATGTCTCCATACCGTATTGTGTACGGGAAAGCTTGTCATCTTCCTATTGAAATTGAGCATAAAGCTTATTGGGCAATTAAGCACCTGAATTTTGATTTAAATAGCGCAGGTATTCAAAGGAAACTGCAATTGAATGAGTTGGATGAGCTTCGTAATGATGCTTATGAATGTGCAAAATCATACAAGGATCGTATGAAAAAGGTTCATGATCAAAATATTCTGCGAAAATCTTTTACATCGGGGCAGAAAGTTCTTTTATACAATTCTCGTTTACATCTGTTTCCGGGTAAATTGAAGTCTCGATGGACAGGACCTTTTATAGTTCGTGTTGTTTATTCTCATGGAGCAGTTGAAATAGAAAACCCCAAGAATGGTGATATATTCAAAGTTAATGGTCATCGTCTTAAACCATTCTTGGAATTGTAGCAACCTCAGATCGATGAATTGAGTCTGGCAGACCCGACTTATAATGACTAAAGTTGTAGTAATTTGTTTTGTGCATAGTGGGTTTAGTTTTCTTTGCTTGCTTTATTTTTCATTATTTATCACTCACATTTTTAGGTTCATGATTCTCACAGGATATCTAGATGGCCGCCATATTCTTACACCTATGGGTGGTGCCTGCACAGTTAGAAGAAGTAGTGAATGAACATCCACTGAGTCCAGACTTAGATATTCCAGTCGTCTATCCTTGGGCACCATTACTACCACATCAGTTAGCGGGGAGTATGGATGACTCACCCATAGATGAGCTTGATCTTCAGGGCCCCATAGCTGCTGTCAATGTTGTTCCCATTTCATATTCGTTTTTGTTCCCCAGAGAGTCTAGGTGGGAGATATTGAAGAGAAGACTGGGAACATTAATTTGCAATTTGAGAGATGTCATTTGGTCATATTTTTATTCTCTGTGGTCTCACGCTAAATCCTTGGTAGAATCTGCATCATCCATTAATGAGTGAATTAATAGCTGTGTCTGGCTGAAGACGTAAAACTTAGCGCTACTGGGAGGCAACCCAAGTTTTTAGAATTTTTATTTTTGTGCTTCTTTCTTCTTATGTTATTTTTGTGCTTCACTTGTTCTTTTCATTTTGATAGATACTATAGCGTTTCAGTGGAGTGCAGGTACTATCTTTCATTCCCTCGTCTATTTATTTTCCTCAGTACTTATTTCATATCTTTTTACATTGAGGACAATGTTTCATGCAGGTTTGGGGGTATAGGAAGATATTTGTTTAGGATATCTTAGTTATTTTCTTGCTTGTTTTGAAAATTGAAAAAAAAAATTAATTAATTGAAAAAAAAAGAAAAAAATTTGTAGTTTTTAGGTGGTTTGTTAGTATTTTATAGGTTTTGGTAGTTTATCCCTTCGTGATGCATACTTCAATTTTTAAGAGATTAATTTACATTGAAAGTGTGAGTAAGTATACTGGAGGATAGAGACACTTAACTGAGAAATAGCATTCTGTTACAATCCTCTTGGATCCATGGAATGTCGTATCGGATATCGGTAAAATATCGGTCGGCCTAAGAGACAAAATATCGGAGATATATCGGAGATATATCGGAGATATTGTGTAAAAAAATATCGGTCGTCAAAAACTAGTTTTTACCATATATTTTCACAATCTAACATCTAAAATGAGTTATACTAATTTAAACAAAGAATAGATTTCAAAATATGCATATTAGGATAGAAAACAAACATGAAAGTTTTTTTTTCCCAAAAAAAAAAAAAAAAAATTTGAAAAAAAAATTTTTTTTTTTTAAAAATTTTTTTTTTTTCAAAAAAGGCCGATATATCGGTCCGAAACCGATATATCGGCGATATTTGGAAAAAACCTGAAATCCGATACTTAATGGTATCGGCGTATCGGTTTGTGTCCGATACCGATATATCGGCGATATATCGCCGATATATCGGCGATCTGACATTCCATGCTTGGATCAAGTACTTGAGCTAATAAAATTCACTCACACATACCAGTTACATAAAGTAATACCTTCTAGAGATTTGTTGAATACTAATCTTCAGTGGGATGTCTTTAGTCAGAGTCATTGGATGATGTGTGGTTATCTGTTGAGCTTAAAAGATCATGATAGACCATTTATTTGGCAATGGCAAGGGCTTGGAACCGGAAATAGGTTGAGAGCATAATACAGCCTGGACAGAATAAGATGCTTGAAAATATATATGCTGAAAATGAAAAAAAAAAATGGAAACGGAAATAAAGAAAAGGGGCTGCTTGACTATTATAGAGCTTTTTACGTCTGACCTGGCGCCAAACATCGGTTTCTCATATTACCCGGAATCCTTTTCTTCCTTCCATATGACCCGGAAAGTACCAAAAATGCCCTTAGGTTTAGGTATAAGGCACCCACACTTTGGTTTTCCATATTACCCGGAAAGGGAGCGACTACCCGGAGAAGCTGCCGTTAGTCGGAGAAGAAGGCGTTCCGTCCGGCCGCTCCGCCCATATCATCGCCGGCGCCGGCGCCGTCGAACTCCGAAAAGGTCATCTTCACGGCAACAAGCGGGAAAACGAGCGGGAAAGATCGGGTATTGGAAAACAACTTCAACGGAGGCAAGGTACATCGAAAAACTCTTAGGTGAAGTTAAAATACGACGATTTCTATCATGAAAGTTGGTTTTTTCCAGAGAAGAAAGTTCAAAACTTAGTAAGTTTTCAACTATTGTTACAGTCGTGTCGTCGAGAACACGACTGTAACACTAGTCGTGTTTGATGAAGCACGACTCATAGACGTTGCTTTTCACTCATATACGGTTTTCAATATATCGTGTCTCACGGATTTTTAACCTATTTCGGTTTTTTAATGGCAGGTATGGATGGAGAAGATAGTTCTTTGTTTACACTACGATGGAGTTTTGACAAATTCTGCTAAGTACGTGGGCGGGAAACGGAAGCTCCTGCCTATAGATACACGAGTAAAGTACCTGGAACTGTTGCAGCTAGTGGAAGAAAGATTACCGCTTAAGTCTACACCTGGTACATTAACTTTGTCATATCGTGTTGACTCTGAAGAATACACATTTGTCCTTGAAGACGATAAAGACGTGGAGTCAATATTTTTACTTCACAAGAGCAAGCAAGGCACAAATGGACTACTCCGCATGTACGTGGAGTGGACTTCTACGGGCAATAAGATGGAGACTTCGACTCTCAATAAGGAAATAAATGCCAATGCAAATAAGGAGGAGGAGAGGCTACCAGAGGCAGAAGTGATGCCGGCCAGTAACACACCGCCGGAGAGGCCGTCCAGCCCGGGCAATAAGACACCCGCATCAGCAGTCGAAGGAGGAAGAGATGGAGACTATGCGAGGTGAGACTTCTAAGGCGCGGATAAAGGCAAGTCGTGTGCTATTATAGTCGACTATAATAGTACACGACTAAAAATTTTATCGTGCCGTATTGAACACGACTATATACCTAGTCGTGTTTCATCGTAGACGACTATAAATCAATTCGTGTTGCATAAGACAATACCTCATAGTACGTGCTATCGTTTTGTCAAGTCCATTCATACATCTTTTTTCCCGCAGTTTCGGAGATGGAGAAGAAGGTGAAGATGAAGATTCCAGTCCAGATGAAGAAGAATTGTTGGATGAAGATGAATTACCGTGGTCTGCAGATGAGTGGGATGAGCCTCTTACAGTACCACATTTCAGCCAGCCATATCACACGGGAACATCAACTTCTAGAGGTCCCACGGCAGGAGACACATGTAAAGGGAAATCTGTCGCGTCGGAGGACGATGACTATCTCAATATTGAGGGTGATGGTGGTTGGGATTGGGGTACCTATTCTGCAGAGGCCGGTCCTTCAAAACATTGTGAAGAGGAGACGATGTTGACCGGAAGTTTGCAAGCAGAAGACTACGAGGCACAACTTACCTTAGGGGCTAGATTCGAAAGCGTCAAGCAGTTCAAGATGGTTCTAACTGATCTGGCAATCAAGAGGAAGTTCATGTTCAAAGTAGCGGATGAGAGCAAGGACACATTCGCTGCAAGTTGCAAGGTTTCGGGGTGCAAGTGGTACATACGAGCGTCGAACAGACTTGATGGAGTCAGCGTAACAAGGAGGGAAGAACGGCATACATGTGACACTTCTCTAAGTTCGAAAGATCATCCATTGGCTTCTCACCTCTGGATTGCGAGGAAGTGTCATGGCCTCCATAAGGATTCAAACTCCATAAAAATCTCAAATATCCAACAATACATTGAGAAGCATTGGGGCGTCACAGTCAACTATAAAAGGGCATGGAGGGCGAAAGAGGAATTGATCCGATTGATCGATGGCAACCCTGAAGACGCTTATCGTATTTTGCCACATTACGGAAGGAAATTAGAGCGGTCTAATGCAGGTACACATGTGGTCATAGAAAGATCAGCTGATATACCTGATATCCCAATTGAGTTAGCCGGCTACGACTTCAGACGTGTGTTTTGGATGTTCGGCCCGGTTGCAAGAGCATTCCGAAGAACACTGAGACCGTTGCTCACGCTTGATGGAACATTCCTAAAAGGAAAGTACCCTGGAGTATTATTGGTTGCTACAGCAATCGACGGCAATCAACAATTAATGTGTCTTGCATATGCAATTGTGGATAAAGAGAATATCAAAACGTGGTAAGTTTAGAACCAGGAAAGACGACTGTATGAGTAGTCGTGTTAGGCACGACACGACTGGGCACACAGTCGTGTAATCGACAACACGACTACTCATCTAGTCGTCCTTTGCTTATAGACGACCTTGTAACAACCTGAAGCATTCTATGTTTAATATGCTTGTCTCTCACTTGTACAGGACGTGATTCCTCACCTTACTTAAATGTTTTCTCTTTACGGACCCCCCGGCATCCCTGGACACTATTGTCTCTGATAGACAGAAGGGCCTTCTGAGAGCGGTCGGCGATGTCTTTCCCGAGGCTCACCATGGGTTTTGCCTACGGCATATGGCCGCAAATATGCTTAATACTTGGAAGGATAAGTACCTGAAGGAACTTCTATTCCGAGCTGCAAAATGCTTCAGGAGACCAGAATTCGACGCAACGATGGAGAAGATGAAGGAACACAATGAGGCGGCCTGGAAATATGTTGACAATATTCCGAAAACACATTGGGCGAACGTAGAATATCCGGGTAAAAGGTACGGCACTCTCACGTCGAACGCGTCAGAAAGTGTAAATAATATGCTTCTAAAGGCAAGGTTTTGGCCAATAACTCGGTTGATCGAGCAAACGCGGGCGACCACAAGCGTCCATTTTCAGAGACGCCGAATAGAAGCAGACGGCCTACCGACTCCGTTAACAAAATATGCACAGAATCATATCAATCAGATGAGGAATCAGAGTGCTGGAACAGTTCGAGTTCAACCGCTATCATTACGCCAGTTTGAAGTGACATCTTTATACCATGTGGTAAGCATAAATTTGTTTTTCTGTAAGAGACGACTATAACAAAGTCGTGTCTTCGAAGACACGACTAGTTATACAGTCGTGTCTTCGACGACACGAGTATCCTTGGAAGACACTGATGTTGTTCATGTTTTCGCATCAGGATGTTGTTGACCTTACGAATAGAACATGCACATGCGGCTTCTTCCAGAGCATGGAACTTCCATGCAAGCACGCCATGGCATGTATTGATGAGAGGAGTCTGGAAGCGGTAGAATATTGTGAGAAGTGGTAGTGCGCAAGTACGTACCGCAGCACGTACGAAGAAGTAGTGTTCCCTACTTTAGACAGAAGTCAGTGGGAAATTACGGCGTTTTATTCAAATGCGAACCGCCAAGGCTTGAAGCTCCAAAGAAGGGCAGGAGAAAGACAAAGAGAATTGAGTCACAGCCCGATCCACCTGCAAGGCCACGTTCGAAATGTGGAAATTGTCGTGAAGTTGGTCACAACCGTACAAAGTGCATTAACAGCCCGGTTCCGAAAGAAAATCGGTCGCGCAGGAAACGAAAACTTCCTCAACAAGGCGAACTGACTACGAATGAGACAGCGCATGTACGCCGCTCCGGCTTACCTCAGCCCCCACCATTCTTCACTTAGGATGTAGTCAAATTCTTGTATAGCGCAGACGGCCTACCCAAATTAACATCTATACTGTCGTGTATTGTGAAACACGACTATATATAAAGTCGTGTTCCATCAGAGACGATTATATACGTAATTGTGTTGTACCAGAGACGATTATATGCGTAGTCATTTTCCATCAGAGACGATTATATACGTAGACCTGTTGTATGAAGGCCGTATTCACATTCATGCTTGCGATATTTTGTCTACATCTGGTATGAGTCAAAAAAAGAATTGGAATTATGTGAACTTTGTACAGTGAAAGAGTACGGTATTTACAGCAAATGAACTTTGTACAGTAAAATAATGTGAATAAAATGAATTTCAATTTATTCTTTATCCGGAAGCCGCAAAAAACCCGCAACTGTGACGGCATCTTTTGTGCCTTGTCCGGAATCGTCGTCAAACTCGTTGTTAATAACCCCCCGAATCAAGGTTGAAGCGATGACTGGTCGCCACAGTCGTGTGATTGTGGACTGATCAAACTCCGGTGGGTTGACATTGGACGCCAAATGCGCAACGTACATCATGATGAAGATGCCACAGTCTTTCGAATTTTGTTGCCACGGCGCTTTGGCTATCTGAGTCATCTTCCAGTCTAGCAAACCAAACCACCCCAGCTTGCCTGCCATCACAACGTTCATGAACTGCGTGAATTTGTCAGCAACTTTTCTGTGATGCGGATATAATTGGGATCTGCCAGACAGCGGGTTGTAGAATCGCCATACACAGTACGGGAAATGGACATACACGAGGCAGAAGTGGGAGCCGGTGCGGATTGGGAAAAATGCGTAGAACATGTTCCTGTTCAAGCCGTCCAGCATCCTCCCGAGCTTTTTAACCAATTTGGCATTATTTCCTCCTTCCTGGTGCTCCTGCGAAACTGACAGAGATTTAGACAACGATGCTCGTAATATCATACTTACTTATCACTCCTTATGCAGGGAACACTTACGTTGTCGAATATCTCTTTGAATGCGTGGCAACCAAAAAATGCCCACGGATATTTCATCAGGTTTCTCTCATTGCGCTGGCTCAACAGACTTAAAAACGCATCTATAACCTATGGAAAAACATCCACAGGAGTCATTACACTTCGGTAAGGCAACATAAAACTTCCAATTAAAAGTCGATTATTCTATATATACGATTTTCATGCTAGTCGTGTTCTTGATAGACACGACTATTCGTATAGTCGTGTATTTCGAAGACACGACTATGCGCAAAGTCGTGTCTTCGAATACCGACTTTACGTCAACAAAAACATATGAGGAGCATAGGTTTACTTACATTGGTGTTTATTTCTGTTGTTTGTAGGAGGGATAAATAGTCGTCATCACATAGCGTTGGGATTGGATAAGCCTTCCTTGGATTGGCGATCTATCCATCTATTGCCACTCTATCCCGCTCTAACAATACCCCCATGTCGAAGCATAACTCCAAATCGGCATAGTTGTCGGGGAGTGCAATTACAGACTTAGACTTTTGAGGGGTTAGGAGGACATCGATGTCAACCGGCTGGGATGCGGTTAAGCCAGTGCCCTCCGCCACCTCCACCTCCTCCCTCGCCTTCTCCTCCTCAGCCTCCTTCGTCTTCTCCTCTTCCTTCACCTCCTTCATCTTCTCCTCCTCCATCGCCTCTTCGTCGGCCTGCACCTCCTCCTCCTTCCCCTCCTCCTCCTTCCCCTCCTCCTCCTCCTCCCCCTCCTTCTCCAGAACATCCGCCTTCACCTCCTCCGCGTCGACATCCCCGCCCTTCACATCCTCCTTCACCTCCTCCTTGACGGTTTCGATATCCGACTGGGGTAAGGAAGAGATGACCTCATCGATGATAGAGGTCGCTTGTCGATCGGATATGGTTTGTTCGGAGTCGGCTTTCGGCTGAGGGGACCTATTCCTTCTTTCCTGCTCCTCCGCCATTCTCCGTATATGGTCCTCTTCTCTAATCCTCTGCAATTCCCTCGCGGAGACAGTCCTCACTCGCTTCCTTATCACTGCACCAGGGGGGAATAGGTCCCGTCTGGACGGAGGACGGGACTCGACTTCTGCACGCTCCATATCTTCGTTGAATTCTGGTTGGAGCTTCTTCAAAAACAACTTGGCAGAAGATCTCTTTGTAGCCCGTTGAATCTTGTCTTCCTCATCCACGCGTTTGATGGGTGCTAAATTGACATTTTACTTATTCATGTCAGTATTAGCAGCACGATAAAAAACATAGTCGTGTTGTATGAAACACGATAAACCACAGTCGTGTATCATTAAACACGACAAATATAATAGTCATGTATCATGGGGCACGAAAAAATAAATCATCGTCTACAACTCACCTTTACCCCATTTCGTCGAATCCAGATGTGACTTCCTTGCCAGCTCCTTTGTCTGCATACCAATAGGAGTGTTCTTCTTATGCTCCTTGATTTGGGGCCGCTTCTTTGGGTCCATCTGATGCACTGATGACTTGTGTGGCTCCATTTGGGGCCGCTTCTTTGGCTCCATCTGATGCACCGATGACTTCTTTGGCTCCATTTCGGGCCGCTTCTTTGGCTCATTCGTCGGCTCGTCAGTCATCTCCTCCTTCGGATGCTGAAAGATCTGACCTTCTAACAGCATTGACGCTGAGGCGGCAGAGGCCTTCATAGAGTGGAGAATCTCTCGCAGAGGTCCGACTCTCCTTCCCATCTCCTCATACGAAGACAGAGCTATCTGAATTAGTGACTGTATGCCCTGAAGGGCACCCTCCAATCGGCCCATTGCAGTTGCAGTGGACTGGGCAGCCGTCCTCGAGGAAGTGGAGGCAGGTTGGTTGGGAGTCCTCTTCATTTCCGGCCTCTCCGGCCTCTGCCGTCGTGGAGGAGGGGCCCCTGAGGTCGACGAAGCAAGGAGATATGCCTCTCCGGCCATGGGGCTGATTACGTCGACGAGTTCCTCCCCTATTTGAAGATTGTGGAACACTCCCGTCCAATAGTCGGCCATACGGTGCTTCTTCTGTGCACCTTTCTTCACCTCTGTAATGAGGGCCCCACTTCCTGGCCATC
Source organism: Houttuynia cordata (assembly GCA_039654745.1). Taxonomy (NCBI): domain Eukaryota; kingdom Viridiplantae; phylum Streptophyta; class Magnoliopsida; order Piperales; family Saururaceae; genus Houttuynia; species Houttuynia cordata. The sequence continues at coordinate 6,953,226 of CM077513.1, read as the reverse complement.
TTTTCGCCCGTGGGCTGGTAGGGCCCATGACAGGATGGAAGATTGTCGTGTGCTCAAAAAACCAAATTTGCATATTAAACAGATGAAAACATTATAACAATGCGCGGTTGCCTTAGTCGACTATAAGTTCAACACGAATTGAACTATGGTCGTGTCGTAATGAACACGACTATATACATAGTCGTCTTCCATCATACACGACTATAAATATAGTCGTGTTCTATAATACACGACTATATATATAGTGGTATTGTATAAGACTTTTTCCCGATCGAAGACTATGATTGCTACATACCTGAAGGACATATGCGGCGCCATTTAGGCATCCACCGCCCAGGCACTCTCCTTGCAATCTCGCACCCACTAGTCTGCTGGTATGGGTTATACCAGAAACCAACATCTTATGTATAGCCCCAGCCCAATTGTATGACCTCAATCTTGGGAGGTCGTCAATGTAACGGTACAAAGAGGGATGAACCGCTCTAGTGCTGTGTGGAAACAGCACCGTGCAGAAGGGAAGGCAGATGATCATCCTCGCAATGTCCTCCTCTTCCATCTTCAGTTCGCCCGCGCTCAGCTTGTCTATGATTTCCTCAATGTGTGGTATTTCCGCTCTCCTCGCGGCGAAGTACTTTCTGAAGAATTGACCTTCCGGTCGGCGTGTCAAGGAGGGGAGGACCTCAACTCTTTCGCCCTTTGCGGGCAATCCGGTGATAAGGGCAACATCTTCCTCTATGAAATGTAGCGTCCTACCCTTGATATTGAAGACCTTCGCCGACTCATCCCAGTACCTGACCAAATGGTCGAGGAGGTTCCGAGATACAACTACGTCCTCACCTTCAAAAATGACAGCAAAACCAGCCTCTTTGATCACTTGGGCACATCTTTGGTGACGCTGTAGGAGGGCCGCACACTTTTTCATCGCTCCCGGTTGACAACACGTCTTCAGCGCCGGTCGCGCATTATATGTTCTCTTCACTGGTCGGTCCATCGGAGCCTTCCTTTTCCTGCCCCTCTGATTTCGCTGCCGAGGTGCCAAGACAAAATCATGATCCTCCTCCTCTTCCGATGGTATTTCCTCCATAGACTCATCTCTTTTTTTATCCATCTGCAAGGAGTGAGGTATATTGGTCAGTAGAAAAGTCTCCTCGGTGCAACACGAAAATATAACAGTCGTGTCGTCGCGGACACGACTAAATACACAGTCGTGTCTACTACAGACACGACTTTATAGTTCATAGTAAAAATTAAAAATTCAAATGTCGGACCTTATTAAACTAAAATCAGTCAGGATAGTTGTAACTTACCGCAGTGTAGTCGTCTGTATGTGTGTATTTCCTCGCAGGTGCCTTTCAAAGTCTTCCTCGCCGTCAACCGAAGCTCAATCCGGTCAATCCGCCTGTTGCATGCAGCCGAAGGGAGCCGCGGGGGTCTTCAGAAGGTTGAAGATCAGAAATCCCGACGGATGCGCTTCAAATCGCCGCCTTTGTCCACTCTCCCTCAGTCGTGTCGTCGAAATCCAGCAGGAGGGCAGCTTGATATCGAGATGGGGGACGCGAATAGGCTCGAACTCGTCCGTCTATTCCGCCGGTTGAATCGCCGCTCCAACTCGCCGGTCGCCGGTGATGTCGCCGATGTATATCGCCGGAGAACTTCACCCTTTTTTCGTGTTGTACACAACACGCCTCTTCGCACAGTGTTAGCACGAAAAAATAGAAGAAAGGGCATTTTGGGTACTTCAAGTCCAGATTCCGGGTCATATGAGATTTCACGGGAAAAACCTGGTAATATGGGAATATTAAATTTGGCGCCAGGTAATATGGAAAAAACTCACTATTATAGGATTAACTTAGGCTGATGCTCAGGTCCGAAGCGGTCCATCTTAAAACCTAATGCCCTAAGCCAACTGGCTGGGAGTCATTGGCCTGAGTCATTGCTAAACCTAAGCATCTTGAAGTCAGGCCTTACACAGTCCTAATAAAAAAAAAGTCTATGGTGTATTATCCTCTTAAATCTAGAATGTTGGACCCGAAGGAGGCGCGCAAGCATTTGTACTATCATGAACCTAAAGATTACGATGACTATGTAGATTCTGATGTTCTTTGGTTAATGGGTGACACTGGATCTGTGTGAAACAGAGATTTAGAGTGGATTGCTACAATGTTCTACACTTTCTATTATTTAAAGTATCATGCTATATCATATTGAGCAGAAATTTCCAAGATGAAAGTGTAGAATAAAACCACTTACTTGAGCGCTTCTATATTCCAGTTGATTATAAATGCAAGTACGTGTGGTTAGTTTTCTTAAGTATTGCTGTGTGTATTTGAAGGGATAATAGGTTCTGTGTTTTGAAGTGTTTAGTTGACTTTTTTCTCATTTAGATAAAGAATAAGGTTAATTTTATAAATACATGTTTGTGGGTAGCATGGCTGCAAACCCTCACGAGACTTCACTCGTCCATTCAGGGACACCTGGGGGTTTAAAAGGCTTGTTGCATATGCCAAATGCAATCGTGATTCCCTACGACAGTGGCATTTATTTTTTAAGTAGTTTTATTGTTTTTCTTTTGTGTTTTGCTTGAGGACTAGCAAAATCTAGGTTTGGGGGTATTTGTTAAGCATGAAAAATACACATTTTTTATGCCTTTTTACCTATTTGTTAGTCATGTTTTCTGATTAAATTGAGGAATAAAGTGAATTTTGGTAATTTTCTAAGTAATTAGGAATTAATTAAATAATGCTCTCTAAATGGCTCAAATTTCAATATATTCTACCATTTTATAAATTATTTGGTATGTCTAATGTGGGACATATTTTATTTTGTATAGGTTCAAATGTTTGTACTGCAGAACAGCCAAAAGTGAAGTCATTAGACGGGTTTTGATATGCCAAAGTGACCCAAGAGCTGATATCACGCGCATTGAAGATCTGAACCGTTGATGAGTCACTTAAGAGAAGACGGGCGCTGAGTTAAGATAAAGAGCCATTCAGATTCGATCAAGTGGACGACATTGCTTCGACGGGTTTTAATCAAGTAAAAGAAAAAAAAAAGCCGGTTCGTTGGGCCGGTTCACTAAAACAAAAACAAAAAAAAAAACCCGAGCCAAAGGCTCGGGTGTTCAGTCGGGTGTCTTCTTCCTGAAACAGAGCAGCGCCTCGAGCAGGAGCTCGAGGCGATGGACAGCGATCATGGGCGAGGAGCAGATCGAGCGACAGCAGATATGCCCTGGGTTCTGACGACATGGATGGCGGCGGCGGAGCTCACGGTGAGGTTGGAGGCCGAGTTGAGGAGGAGAAAAACTGAACAGAGCAACCTCTGTTTTGGAAAGTCTCGATTTGGAAATACATGTGAAACAAAGTTGATTCGGGAAAAGATGATTTGCAACTCCGTTTCAAAATGGTAAGTGTTCCTATTTCTATTTGAATTGAGATTCAAAGAGGGGCGGATTTCGGCTCAAAGGGGAAAGTTACAGTTTTTGGGTGCCTCGGTTCTTTTCGAGAGGATTAAAGATGATATTTTTACTGCACAATCGGACTCGATTTGAAACAATTCGAAGGGCGAATGGCCGGATTTAGAAGGTCTACTCGTTTGGCTTGGAAAGATTTCTGATTTAGGAATGGAGAAGAACTGGAGGCAGTTCTATATAAACAAAGCAACCGGCAGTGCAGAAAAAGGCCGTTCGACGGGGAAGACGACCAACAGTTTTATTTTCATTTTTTTTCAGTTCCAAAATTTCTACTTTTTTCCTTTTTCTTTCTGGTACTGTTCATTTCGGCTATTGTCACTGTTGCTACGTTGGATTTGTATCGGTTGTATTGGACGGCTGCCAGAAGAACAAAGGAATCACTGCAATTTATTATTTTCTTTAATCTCAAGAAATTCCTGTAAGTTGATTTTAGTTATATCGAAATGAATTCCATTATTTTTGCAGTTAAATTCCTTAGTATGAGTAGCTAAATCCCTGTCTAGGGCTGAGATGAAGCCATGATTAGTTGTAGGAATGGTATTCATGTGATGCAATTGCTTTGCCTAAATTAATGCGTTTTAACGATTGTTATTCTCAAATTAATTGCATTGGGTTATATGTTTAACATGCTATTTAGATATTACTTGTGATTTATCAAATGATGGATACATGTAATGATTTGAATTTCATCTGTTGATATGCAAGAGAATACAAAATTCTATTTAAAAATCTATATGCTTTAATGTTGAAATCTTCCGTAGGAGAATAGATTGAATTCCAATTCTCTACGAGATAATCATGAAAACAATTGCTGATTTTAAAAGAAATATTCCTATGATTGTCATGTGCTGATTCTTATGCCCTAGCGTTTTAAATTCTTGATTAAAGTTCCAATTTTTATTTGTCAATTAGTTTTTTTTCATAGATTACTTAATTGCTTTTAGATTAATTTGTTAGTTAAAGCTGTTTAATTGCATTGAGTCTTCGATTAGACGTAGTTGTAGTGAATCAAATCAATTTAATTCTTCAACAAGGGTAATAATCTGATCTTCGAATTAGAATTCCAAAAACACAAGTCCCTCTGGGTTCGACCTCGTAAGAATTGTGCGACTATACTCCAAACACGATTCGTACACTTGCGAGTAAAATTAAGAGATTAATTAAAACAACAACACTAAGAGTGATTCTACCACTCCCTCTGGCCTTCTCCAGCCATTGCCTCTTCCTGAACGGGTATGGGAGGATATTAGTATGGATTTTATAGAGGGTTTGCCTATAGTTCAAGGTAAATCAGTTGTGCTTGTGGTGGTTGATCGGCTATCCAAGTACGCACATTTTTTTGCTCTTTCCCATCCCTATACGGCAAAGAGTATTGCTCAACTTTTTGTCCGTGATATCGCTCGTCTCCATGGGATGCCAAAGTCTATTGTTTGTGATCGTGACAGGGTGTTTATCTCTTCCTTTTGGCAAGAGTACTTCCGTTTACAGGGCACTATGTTTCGGATGAGTTCTTCTTATCACCCTCAAACGGATGGACAGACTGAGGTGGTTAACCGTTGCCTTGAGCAGTATTTACGGTGTTTCGCCGGAGATAGGCCCCGCACTTGGTTATCTTTTCTTCCTTGGGCGGAGTGGTCTTATAACACTACGTTCCATACATCAGCGGGTTATACACCGTTCCAAATTGTTTATGGTAGACCACCCCCTACAGTGCTTCACTATGTGCGTCTTCGCTCTTCTATAGCTGAGGTAGACACTACACTTCAGACTCGAGATGAGGTGTTGCGCCAGCTTCGCCTTAACTTGGTAGCCTCCCAGAACCGCATGCGCCAAGTTTATGATAAGCACCATGTCGATCGTGCGTTTGAGGTTGGCGATCTTGTCTATCTTTGCTACCAGCCTTATCGGCAAACTTCGGTACATAAGCCGAGTAATGAGAAGCTTTCTCATCGCTTCCATGGCCCATATACTATTCTTGAGCGTATTGGTCCAGTCGCATATCGCTTACAATTACTTCCTGAGGCTCAGGTTCATCCTGTGTTTTATGTTTCTCGACTCAGGAAGTTTATAGGTGATCCTTCTGCTCTTCCGCAGCCTGTTCCGCCACCATTGCCGTTCAATGAGTCTCGCCCAGTGCCTCATGCTATCCTTGAGCGTCACCGTGTTCGTCGTCGTGGATTGTGTTCTTACTGAAATTCTCGTTGCTTGGTTACACCGTGCTCCTGAAGATGCTGCTTGGATGCGCGAGGATGATTTTTTGGAGCAGTATCCAGGTTGGTCGTCTTGAGGACAAGACGATGCGGAGCGTGGTGGAATGTTATGGACTTAATTACAACCTCTTACTTCTATTAGGACTAGGATTTCTTATTTAATAGTGTTTCCTAGTTAGGATTTACTACTTCTATTAGTATTAGGATATTTTTACTCTTTATATATGTAAGGCCTATGGCCAAAACGGGATAATCAATGAGAATTACATATTAGTTTATGTTTATTTATTTTGTTCTAGTTTAGTCTCGTTCTTCTCCGTTGTAGACGCCGTGTCTACATCAGATGGAACTTTAACTCAAGCTACCTCAATGGTACCAAGACTTAGAGGTCTTCATAAAAACTTGAATGACCTGTAATCATCATCATCGTCGTCATAGTCCTTATCCCAGCTATCTGGCGTATGCAGCATAGATTATATATTGCATTTGACTCTTATCGGAATTAAAATGGTATAAAATCCATACAAAGAAATATAGTGGCAAGTTTTTACGCCAATGCCCTTCCTGTGGCAAGTTTTTACGCCAATGCCCTTCCTGACAACCCTCCGAAGAAGGGATAATGATAATAATGAAGGTCACATGCTGATCAGAAATATGCATCAATTTGCTTTGTTATTTGGTAAAAACTTAAGAGAAAAGCAAATGCATGGTATCATTTCAATTTAGAAGTCCCCCACGTTAACAGATTACCTACACGTGAAAAATGAAAAGTGAAAAGCAGGTGGTCCCGTTGTCCAATCATTGAAAGCCAACTTCACAAAAAAACAGTCCGACCATATGACAATCTACAAGCTTGAACTTCACTAAGATTAGCTTGACACGCCACGATCTTAGGGACCTCAAATATGTGTGAATTATCAGAAGAAGATGCCGATCCCAGGCCAAATCATGTACTTGAAAAGTTTTGCAATTCCAAGTTTCGTCTGTCTCTCTGGCTGTCAGTCTGTCGCACGTTCTCGCCTTCACCAGGCTGTATCCCTGAGCACCTCAAATCTGAATTTCAGTGTTTCTGATGTCTCTGATATCTGATGGGTCTCGAGCATCGCCGCGTCCCTTCCTGGGGAAGTACTCTCGTTACCCAGGCTTCTCTTTGCGTTGCTCTTTATCTGGCTTTCTATGTCGGAAGCAGCTTTCGGAAGTCTGACCGACACTCCGGTAGAGTTGCCGAACTCTATTTTCTCAGTGTCGCCGGGGGCCATAGATCAGCACGTCAACAGGCTCATCTCCTCCAGAAGGCACTTCTGTTTCCTTCGTCTATTTTCATTTTATCTTCCGTTTAAAAATTTGAAGTGTTTCATGTCTCTTATTGTGCCTCATTTGGTTGCGTACAATCTATTGGGTTTGATTTGAATGGAGTTTTGATGTGTGCCTGTGCCTGTGCCTGTGCGTGTTCTTAATCTTTATTATTTATATTAGATTATACTTACTTCGAGAAAACTACGAGAAACATCGTCTTGTCAAATTTTATGGGTACTATATAATTGACAATTTATTTTATATGCTTCTGTGGCTTAGATGGAAAAAGTGGCAAAGGTCCACAAAATTGAGTTTGTCATAAACATTAGTGAACTTGGGGAGGATGATACGCTTCTCCGTAATGTAAGACTTTCTTCTGCAGAATCTTTGTTCTTTTAGTATCTGGATCCTTTTGATAACGATTAGTATCTGGATCCTTGTTTAAGCTCTTGTGTATGGAAGTACTATATGAGATTGCAGCGTTTTGAACTCAACTTACATTTATATATTCTCCATTATCGACACCCGCTCAAAATATGTTTCTTTTCAGGGGACCGTGCACTTCTCATCACTGAAAGTTCCCTGGTACTTCATCCTTCCAAGAAAAATTCTAGTAGTTTGGGTACATTTGCATTATGATTGCATATACATCCTATCTGTTTTTACTTGGAAAGTCCTCCATTTGGGATTTCCCAACTTGCTAATTACATTTGTGAATCTTAAATTCGAATAATAACATGTGATTAGGTACACTACTATAGCCTTCGAAGGCCATGTAACAGGGCGCTTCCTAAAACAGATAGCTATGACGCATGGACAGACTTTAGAAATTATTGGTCTGGACACGGGACCTTTACATGTACGATCCCCTTCTTTCACTAATTAGTAATTAAATATTTTTACTTTCCTTCATTTTGGCATTTTGTATACCTCATTATAAAGTCTTAGTTTCCATATAAGCAAGAGGAGCACTTATCTGCATACAAAAGAAGAAAAGGGGAATTGAAACCAGACGTTGAACTCTTTAAGAGAGCATCTTTACTTTAACATGGGGCAGAATATGTAAATGGAGAATTGTATGCAGCTCTTGGATCGAGGACCTTATACTGTTGCATTTTTGAGTTTTTATCCATGATTCTGCAGTCAAATTTGTGCTCTTGTTTCCATATGACATTGTGTTCCTTCAGAAATCTTTAGAAAAAAACTGTAGGAGGAGTTTAACTGTGTTAATGTGTTGTTCTTGATGATATAAAGAATGAAGATAAATGAAGCTAACACAGAAACCAGCAAAGAAGCTTAGAATTGAAAATGTATTGCAATATCATTGAATAGTACACGACTACTATGGCAACGAAAAGGGGAGTAAATAGATAAATGGAAAGTAGCAGAGAGAGAGGTGTTTGTTAGAGGAAGTAACAGGACCTTATGGATATTTGAGAAACTTTGTGATAATTTTCCAATGATTATGATGATTGATAAATTTACCCTTTACAATATCAGCCTCCTCGCGTCTTTGACTCCTTTCTGCTATTGTGCTTCTGACACATAAATCAGAACCAGTAGTGTTCAGTATTGTCCATTATCCATTTATGGTGTCTGACTGCCCATTTGCGTAATGGCAAGAGCAGATGAGCTGATAAAATATCTATTTGATGGCAATACGCACCAATCCAACTTTTTGCTTATGAGAGATTTGAGGTGATCAAGGGGCAGTTGAAGTGATCAGGAGAAAATAGGAAAATAACTTGGGAAGTTCAACTTGTACTCTGTTGGCCAAAATACCTTCGTGATTGCATTATTCATTGTTCGATTTAAATTCCTAACTTCACAACTCAGTTGCCATTATGCAATTGCTCTTGTTCCTTAATGCCTTTATGATCTCATCTATGAATATTTGCAAGCAAAGAATTGCACTTGTTAGCTGTTGCCTATATTTCAGTTGCAAATGTTGGTAAGGGTTCTTAAATTTGTTTCAACTAATGTTGTAAAATTACTCAGGCCTCCATAAATCATCTAACCGATAAAGGAAGGGATCAGTTGAATTGGCTGATGAGGACATTAGAAGCGAGTAATAGTAGATGGTATGCACACAAATAAATCTTATTTCTTTCATCTTTGTTGCAGTAGTTGCTTATCATCTTTTACAATAGCTTTTCACATCGAGTATCAGATGTTTTTTTACTTTAAACACATAAATACAGGAAAATGTGCTGTCTGTTGGATTTTGAAGGACCATGCTTGTGCCACTAGAGTATGCTTCTCGATTATGCATCCTCTTGATTTCGTGATATATTGTTTCATAACGAATTCCTGATTCATGGCATTTCGAGTTTGTAGTTTTTAGTCTGGGAGGCATCATTCTGGTGCAGTAACTGTTAGTGGCGTTTATGAGCTTAGGGACACTGGTCTACCAACATGTCAGTATTTGCTTGGTTTATTACTTATTTTCCTCTAGGGGGCTGAGGTAAAACTTTGATAGATTAGATGTAGAATACTCTCTTTCTTGCCCCCTATAAGTTATTGCTGATTCTATCATGCTGCTGTTGGCAAATTGGAATTTTACTTGTGTAATTCGTTTATTGGACTTTCCGGCGAAGTGGCTAAAGCCAAGCTGGTTGTTTTCGGTAACAGCAACTACTTTTTTAGATAGCGCATAACCTGTCCCTAATTTTGTATTCATTTAGGCGTATCGTTGCTGGCTTCCACCCTATTGATCTTTGTGACGAGCTGAAGGGAGCAGTAGGACAGAATAGAGCTTTTCATTCCATGCGCCATACTTTACTGAAGTATAGGGTGGTAAGAGTGCCTTCAGCATAAATTTATGTGGCACAAAGTTGGACTTTAAGTTTCAAACTTCGTTGATCTTTTTTTCCTGCTTCATATTTCACAATCAGAATGCATATTTGAGCAGCCAAGGGTGTTCTGGCCATTATTCTCAAAATGGTGGTCCAGCATACATTGGAAATCCTCATCCAAGAGTTGAAAACAAAAGAATTCCCAAAGATGGAAGTCCTAATTCGAATGAGTAAGTATGAATGCTTTCTTTTTGTCACTTTAAAAAGAACTATTCTCAAACGTTCTTTCTTTGTGAGATAAATCTGGCGAGTTACCGAATTTCTGCTTTCAGAGGAATGCAAGATGGCTTTCTTCTACACCGGCTAAGCCCTCTAGAATTTGTAAGTTCAGCAACCAAATATGCACATAATCTGGTAAACTAGTCCAACAAATATGGGTCTAATTCGTTATCATTTGTTGGTAGGTATCCTACTTTATTAACTCATCAGGTGAGATAGTGTTCAAAGCCAAGCTTAATGAATGTGGAAGAGCAGCCATGTGAAGGGAACACAGTCCCCATTATATTTTGGAAATACAGTCTCCATTTTTTGCTGGTTCTATGGGAGGGTGGCTGAGGAAGGACTTGCTGCTCCTGGTATATTGGTGTGTGCTTAATGCAGAATTCGCAGTGGGATCGTCTCTTTTTATTAGATTTTTCTCGTTTGTTGATTGATTCAATTTTGCTAGGAAAACAATAAACTGCCATATAATTCTTTTCATCTCATTGAGTAGTGAAGGTTTCCTGTTTGGCTGCCCAAATCACCTTGTATCATTTTTTCTTAAATTTACGCTCATGTTGCCAATGCAAACTATGCAGAAATAATTGTTGATGGGTTGGTGGCTGCAATTTAATTCAAATATCTTCACAACATTTAAAGTCCATGTTCAACTATCATATCTTTATTTTTTATGGTAAAATGCTTAATTATCATCACAAAAGATAGAAATTAGCATAGAGATATTGTTCTTCCTAGGTTCGAGTTCAACCCAGCTTAGCAATGATTCAGCTTTGAGACAAACGCTAGCGTACATGGCACATCAGGCAAATATGATGATTATGCGTATGCCTGCAGAGGAAGAGTAAGCATCTTCTTCCTACAAAAACAAGGCCTTGTCCTGAAGCGCGCTCGGTGCATCCAAGGGAACAGTGTGAATGAGGCTGGTGCTAGCAGGCATCGCTATGCTTAGCCCATGATTCTCGTTTCCCAAACAAGACTATGAAACAACCCACCTGCTGCTTCTGCTGCTGTTCTTCTTCTTCATCTCTTCTTTTACTCCTCTTTGTTGGACATAATAATGGGGCAATGATGAACACTTTCGTTTGCTTTATATTTCCGTGTAGTGGCCGCCTTCTCTGCGCTTCTCATGGCGTGATAAACTAGGAAGGCCTTGTCCTTGGCAACCGGTTGCAGTCGTGGTTGTGCAGTTTTGGCGGTCGGAAATGGGGTGGACGGGACCTGAGCCTCCAACGACGAGCTTTTAAACCCTTTTTGGATGTTTTCTCTGCAATGTTACATTTTGCAGTTTTTTTGTTAGAGGTTAATGTTTTCGATTTTTCATTTCTCTAGTATCTTACATGAAAAGCTCTCGATTCCAAGTTTTCTTTGAAACCCTTTGCATCGTCATCCGAGGGATTCGTCTGCACTTTGTCGACAAACTTATGCAGCACCAGTTTCGCAGCTCAATTTAACATCTTTTTTCCTTCTTTATCCTTTGTTTCTTTGTTGTGGACGCGATGAAGCAATGAGTTTTATTTTCTAGTTAATTTGTGATATTTTTTATTTGATAAATGAATAGCTCAGTGTGGGACACTAATCCGGTTGGATTCAGGAATGTCGAATGGGTAAAATATCGGTAGGCCAAAGAGACGAGATATAGAAGATATTATGAAAAAAAATATTTGTGGTCGAAAATTAGTTTTTATCATATATTTTTACAATCTAACTTTTAAAATGAGTTATACTAATTTAGACAAAGTATAGATTTCAAAATATGCGTAAAAGTATATATTAGGATGGGAAATAAACAAAAAAAGTTATTTTTTCAAAAAAAAAATTCAATTTTTTTTCAAAAATATATTATTTTAAATGGCGATATATTATATCGCCGATATTTGAAAAATTTTTAAAAAACCGATATTGATTAGTATCGGTGTATCAGGTGGGGCCCGATATTGATATATCGGCAAGCCGGCATTCCATAATTCAGACTCAGCTACAGTTGATTCGGGAAAAATTGATATTTGTTATCACTTAGCCGGCTTTGTTGGAGACATTCCTTTCAATCAATAACTTCTTGTTTGATGTTTGCATTAAACCCATAAAGCAAAGACTACGACAAAACTTAAAAGATAAGGATTTAAAAGAAGGAAATTTTATTAAATAATATATATTAAAATAAATAATAATCGATCGAAAAATATGCAAACTTAATTCTCAATCCAGTTATTTGACATATCATGCAGATGCTAGCTTAGCCCTGGTTCCTTTGCGATTTATATTTTTTGCAATATGATTGAAAAGATATCATTGGCGGAGACAGATTCCTGTAGTAATAAAGAAAATGTATCTTCTACTGACGTTTTTTATTTTATTACCTTTTCCACTAAGACATTATTTGAAGAGATGTCTTCCTCTTAAAAATGTCTCTTATACTAACATTTTTAATTTTGTTATAATTTTGATTAAGATGTCATTTCAAATGTCATTTTAGCGTGCCGTAATGAAAAAAAATGAATCTAAAAGCCGACAACGAGCTTACGCCGAAGTCTATACTTTGAAGACATTGTTTAAAATAATGTATTACCATTTTTATGAAATATGCTTTAAATACATCGTTTTAAATAGTGTCTTACCCTTTTTTTTTTATAAAATATACTTTGAATGATTTGAAGGCGTCATTCCGGATGATGTCTTTTGTAAAAAGGGTAAGGCAAATAAAAATGTCATTTGTAGTGAAAGCTCAGTTGAAAAAATAATAAAATAAAAAACATCAGTAGAAGAGACAATTTCATTGCTACAAGAGGAAGGTGTATCTTCCGGTAATGCCTTAGTTAAAAATTAACAAAATAAAAAACGACAATAGAAGAAATATTTTCCTTATTACTAGAGGAACGTGTCACTTCCCGTGGCTCATTTTCAGGTTATAGTTCAAAAAAAACTAGACCACACAGAGGCCAGCACCAGATAAACAGACTGGGAATTAAATTTTCCTCTTTCCTGATCTATTATTGTTTATTTTAATATATATTATTTGATAAAATCCCCTTTAAAGAATGACAAAGAAAAAAATACAAACATAAACACTCTGCATTTATAAAATCCCCTTTAATAGTTTTATCAAAGAAAAAAATATAATGGAAGTAGTTGCATTGCGTAGGGTCTTTTAATTCAAGAGAGTATCAGGCTCCTCTGCTCTGCCATGCTCTGCAATGACCAGGGTGTGAATGTTTTGTTCATCAACCAATTGCCCAATTGTTATCTTCGCACTTCATACAATATGACAATTTGTACCCGTGCTAGATCAATCAAGCACAACAAAAAAATTTCCCACGATCCTGAGCTCAATAGAGAGATTTTTTTGTTGATAAATTTTTTTATCCAACTAAAACAAAAAATACAAATAAGGAGTCTTCTTAATATACAACGAAGAAAAGACTCCGGACACACAACAACCACTAATCCATAACTTTCCATTAAAAATAAACAAAATACATCTAGTAGCAATACCATAAACTAAGGCACAACTTTGAGCGTGAATCCATTGCAAATACCTTCTAACCCAAATATCCTGGCTCTCTAAAGGGCCAAGTTTGATGTTGATTTGTCACAACGGAGTTAAAGAAATATATAGTGGGGCTATCGGGTTATGACCTTCAGGCAACAACTTCATACCTAATAGCTCCGGAAATACTCGCTCAACCATGAAGCGGCAACTGCAGAGTTGAATGATTGAGCGCATGTCAAACTCAACGGATGATGATAACTCACACCACGGAACTCTAGCCAGTTGATCGCCACTCCATTGGGGCACGACCAGAGTAGAAACCAAGTAATTGTCAATAAGAATGCTAACTTGAGCAATCACCCCGAGAGGACAACCACTAGAGAAATCGCCTTCTTCCGTAGATATCTCCACTAGACCCAACATCCCATCCTCATCAATCACAGGGGAAGGGGACCAGAGGAGGGGAGAACGAGAAGTACAACTACTCTCTCACCACCATCCCGCCTAACAAAAACCCAAAAAAACCAAAACCGGCTGGGAGATCTTCCGCCATCGCAGGGGCGCGACCTTGGGACAGAAACCAGTAGGGCCAGACTGCGGGCTTGCGAGCCTGTCGCTCAGTGGAGAGATGGAGAAGCAGTTTGTGGATCTTTTAACAGAGGAGCTAAAGTTGCAGGAGACCGTTGTTGAATGTTGAGGAACACTCTCAGCACATGAATCTGACTTACATAGAAGCAAGAAGGATAGCATCTGGGTACCAGAGGGAGGCAGAGAAGTGTAATACTGCAATTGAAACTTGCGAAGAAGCAAGAGAGCGTAGGAGAGTCAAACCTTGCCAAAGTGGGCTAGTTTAGCAACAGGTGAAGTTGTAATGAAAATTAGGCATGTAATCAACAAAGTTCATTGCTGGCTGTAGAAGGTCAGCCATTTAAAAGTTAGATCATGTATTAGTGGCTGTATAATAGTACCACTTAATTGCAGCTTCAGATTGAAAAGAATTTAGAGAATGTCCTTGGTAAATCTTGATCGACGCATGCCTTCTGTCTAGCATTTCTAGTTGGACCACAGAGAAATTTGTTGTAGCATAGACTTTTCCTAAAAGGGTGTGGCATAGACCTAAAGTGACAGTTACTCATGCATGGCTAGCTAGTCCCTGAATCCCAGGGTCTTTTTCTGGTAGAAAAGCCTGGGTTTGTTATTTACCCAATGTATATGAACGCTCATAACGGGCTTGAGAATGATTCTTTCCATGAAATAACGCAGTGTCCCAAAATTTCAATGAAGTCGGGCAACCCAGCTCTAGAATAAATGTATTCAATTTTAAATATGTTGCACCTGATTTTGAAGTTAAAATATACTCCAAATGCGTTTAAAATATAAGCTATACTCCCTCTATCCCATATCAATTAAATGAAATTAGTTTATTTTTTAAAAAAATAACCAGAAGATATGAGACAAAAGGAATAATTCGATCTCACTGGATGCTCATAGGATTATATCCAATGTGCCGGCGTTGCACGTGTTTGAGGGGATAAGTAGCAGTGTCATGCTCCAAAATTCCTGACCTCGATCGGAATGCATAAGTCTTTGTCAATACCATCTTTAGTGAGGTAGGAACCTTGGGACGTGACTTGGGATAGTCGAATCAACAGGTCAATTACATCATCTCAAAAGAATGTGCAATCAACAATACCAGGATCACTCAAGAACGTGAAAACTCACTATTAAATCTCAAAATAAAATATTATATAAGTATTAAATGAATCCTGCACAGTCTTTATTATATCAATTCTTATAAATTGTCAATCAAAAGAAAGCATCAAAGTTATGGCACACAACGGCCAGAAATATCAAACTAAGCAAATAACTGAAAATTCTTTTATTCATCTTCAAGTTTTCTACACCACCTTCCTGTTCTGCAATCGTTCTGAATCTCTGATCTTTCATGCCTGCATCAGAGGATGCATGAGTATTCTGCAGAAATACCCAGTAGGATGAAAAAACCCACCGGAGATACAATAATAACGTGAAGAAAGATTTACTCAATAGAACAGGAATATATAATATCTGAAGGGCTGATCACAAGGTTTACTTCACCTGAACAGAAAGGTTAGTTAACAACAACAATCCCAACTCGCAAGTATAGGGACAAACATCAATAAGACTCCGAACAATCACACGTATAAGGAGAGAATAACAAGTTTACTAATAGCTTCTAAGCATCTATAATGCAAGGAGTTACAATTTCTACTCGCTGAACTTATCACTCGCAAGTGACTAAAACATACCAGAACCACCCTAGGGGTTCTCTCTTTGGAACCCCGCCATGCGTCTAGGATGCTGGCCTCACAAGTGCTTACGGACACGATGGGCGGAGACTGAAAACCTTCCGTAATATCAATAGTCTAACGTATGTATAGTGCTTCCCTTCGGGCATATATATCGGAGATCTCGCAAGATCTAGCAATGGCTTTAATGAGCATACTAGGAATCCACTTCGGAGAGAGCCTCGCAAGGTCTCTAGTGGAGGAAACAGACATGTAACAATATGAGCAATAAGAATAGAGATCGTAACACTGTAAGATCATAAGGTATTATTTACTGGAATAGACTCACTCTTTGGAGTATAAATAAATCATCAATTGGAATAGACTCATTATCTGGAGTACAATTAAATCATCAATATCTAAATAAAATAAGATTCTTCACAAGAACATAGCTGAGACTCCAATGTTTTGATCAAAAGGTAACTCACCAAACGAGTAATAATAGGTTGCTATCATAATTCAAACAACATGCTTCATGTTTAGCCTTAGATAGGAACATCTCTAAAATTTAGATTCTACTATTTATGATACTGAATTCAAAATGAAAGAATGATTGGAATGGTTTGATCTCCAACTGGAACCCAAACCAATACAAAGCTGTAAGTAAATAGTAAGACTATAGGTTATAGTGACTTATTCATAATATTATTCTTTTAGACCCACTAGTCTTACAGCAATAGTTCATATCATAGCTTACATCATATATTAATGATACTTTAATCAGATTAAATTATATCATTAAGTATTAGCATGTTCTAGTGACTTAGACTTTAATTACAATAAACTATTTTGTTGTTAACAGCCCCCTTCTGATTGTCCA
This sequence comes from Houttuynia cordata, assembly GCA_039654745.1. Lineage (NCBI taxonomy): Eukaryota > Viridiplantae > Streptophyta > Magnoliopsida > Piperales > Saururaceae > Houttuynia > Houttuynia cordata. The sequence continues at coordinate 6,936,543 of CM077513.1, read as the reverse complement.
CACAGTCTGCACAGTAAGACACTAAGTCTAAAATTTTAACAATAGATAGCCCTATGTGTTTAGTTTCCAACCCAATAGATGGCATATTTTTCTGATTTTTTTGTAATTAGTTATGAATTTTATATTGTAGGTCATTGGCACAAGAACAGTTTTGGCCGAGACCATAAGTCTTAATCTTACTCACTAATTTTGTATTAATAACCTTTAATTATGATAATAGAACATTATTAACATTGAATAGTCCCCTCCTTGGACTATTATAGGTCCTTATATGTTCTGGAATATAGGTATTACAAGCTTTTATACACCTTTCATTATATAAACTAATTTAAGATACTCCTATTTGTATAATGAAAACTTTAACATAAAAATCCCAACCTATAATCATATAGGACAATTAAACCAGAACGTATACAGAAGCAAAATATAAATATTTGAGATCCAAACGATCAAGAAATGAATAATGTTCTCATCTAAAACTATCATGCAAATATTAGAAGATATTTCACTCAAAGATTTCAATAATCATACTCATAATCATAATTAATATGGAATCTCTCAATAATTCAAGCATTCATATAATCTCTACTACTGTAATAGAATCAAATAACTCATCATAGATGGAAAGAGTTTTAGAAGCAATTTAGTAGGAAAAACCATCCTATCCCCTTTGTAGAATAAAAAATTGTGTGTCCAACGTAGCTCTTCTTCTTCTCCACGCCACAAAACCTTCGCTCCTCCGAATATGATGAAGTTTGAATGAAGAAGAAGGGTGAAATGGTTGCAGGAACAATGGAGAAGGAGAGAGAAACAAGGCTGAGGCGTTCACAAACTCTCTAATGTGATAAAACACAAGTTAGTACCCTTACGGGTGTTTATATAGACCTTATTCCTATACCAACTATGACATTTTTCCTTTAGGATTTCTTCCTAATCCAATATCTAAATCCTCTTATTAGAAGCTTCCTATAGGTAGAAGGAACGTCATAAACTTAATCCTCATTGATTAATTAGGATTTGATATCTATTTTAACTAGGTTTCCTAAAAACAATACTTTTCGGATTCAATCGCGTATCCCGGCGATCAATCGTGTACCCCGGCGATCGATTGCATATCAAAATTCAAACTAGCATAATTTTTTACTCCGAAGTCCGAATTGTGCACCGTCGGTGGCATTGGAAAGCTCTCTTCGAGTACTTCAACTCCAAATTGCAAAACATAACAAAAATAAGCATTAAAATTCGTATTTTAGATCAATCAATTTTAGTAAGCATACCGAAATTTTTTTTCCGGGTGTTACAAGGAGACTGTGGTGACCTAAGAGCTAGTTGTGATACTCCTTCTGGGTCCTAGTGCATAAGAGACCCCTCCACTGGACAAGATTAAAAAATATTGAACTCTTTTTCTAATAGTAAATATGTAGCATAATCTTATGTCATTAAAGAAACTTGACACAAGCTTATTAGGTACTTTATGAAAAGTAACATCAAAATCAAAATTGAACATATTATACTCCCTCCGTTCCAAAATACTATGTACATTTGGAAATATTCATTGTTCCAAAATACCATGTATATTTTGTCAAATCACGTGACTTCTTTTTTCCAAAATTGGAGGAGATTTGGAAGGATTGACTAGAACTTGTTCGTGAACGAGCATACGAGTTGGACATGATATCAGGGAGAAGAAGTCATGGGACTTCCTTGTGGGCTTCATGGTCCATAAAATGAGAATTTTCTTAAATGTGCATAGTATTTTGGAACGGAGAGAGACATGGTTATACTGTATGGTCTAAAAAATAAAGCAATTTTAATCTATATATGATCGCTTAAATAATGGACTTTCAAGAGCTTTTGAAAACGGGATTGTTCCAACGCGCCAATGCCTTACTGCTTATCCAGGGGAGCCATTGGAGTCAATCTACTAATGTTAATTTTCTGTCATCATGGAGTTTACTGGAGCTACACATGGAGTTTTTTAATCCAAATGGAGTTTAAACCACTCCCTCCATCCCCTATTATTATTCATGTTTAATACTCAAATAAGTTCTTATTGATTTACAAAATGAAAGCTCATTTTGAAAACCTGTAGGAGAGTTCCAGGATCGATCTGGGACCAGGGCATCCACGGTTTGGAGTAGGGTTTAGTTTCCTATGGGGTGGTTCTTGTATAAAAAATAAAAAATGGGGAGTAGTATCTCTCATTCATTACTATAATTAAACTTACAACTATATCAAGTTCCAAAGTATGATGACTATTAAAGATTGGATGATATCAGCTAATTCATCCATTATTGTACACCATCCCTTAGCTCCCATCCTTATGGCTGCTATTCTAATTTCTGCAGGGTTATTAGGAATAGGAGAAACAAAGTTCTGTTCTCGAATGATAAACCGAATATTGGCTTGACTCATCCAAATTCTTATTTATGCAGGTGGAATATGGCCATTGGCCAGGATGGCTGCAAGGTGGCGGAAATAAGGCCAACTAAGGATCGATGGGCAAGGTGCAATCCACCTGAAGAGGGGAGCGTAAAGATTAACTTTGATGGTGCCAGAGAGGAAATCCTGGGTATGCATCTGCTGCGGCTATTGCTAGGGACAACTGTGGAAGAGTTCTTGCGGCATCTACATTTGAAGTTGGGATTAGTTCATCGGCTTTGGCAAAAGCCTACGCATGTTTATAAGGGATCAAGCTAGCTCTTTGGCTGGGGCGTAGTCAAGATATCCTAGAAGGTGACTCTAAGTTGGTAGTTGACATATATAATGGGCTTCTAGTTAGCTGCCCAAGGTCTGTTAATAACTTAATATTGTAGATAGGCAAGTGCGTCAACTGGGTAGCCATGTCCGGTCTATTACTTTTTGCCATGTATTTAGGGAAAATAATAGAGCGGCTGATTGCCTTGCCAACTTCTCTTTTGTGTCGGGGGAGTGCTGTTGGCGTGGGCATCCCCGTCCTTATCTTGTAAGTTGGAACTATCCTTGAGGATGCAGGTGGTATGTTTTCCGGCTGTCGTAAATATATAAAGAACGCGTTTTCTCATTGTTTCTGCCCCTGCTCACTTTACATATTTATTGGGAAGTGCCATAAGTGATTTCTATGGAAGCTAAACACTAAAATCTCGTAAAAGTGGCAACCAAACACACCCAAATTCTGCTATATATTCTAAATTGTAATTATGCTACTAGCAGAATTGACAGCCAAACGCACCCTTACTGGCTATCAAGGACCTGCTGAACCTTACTACACCTTTGATTTGGCCATGGAACCAATGCACAGCTTACAGGTTCAAATTTCCCCAAAAGACCTTTGCAATCCCAGCCTAACCACAATAACAGCACTAAGCTGCTAATAGGATAATGGAACTTCACATGAAGTTTTTAGGATTGATATTAGAAGTCTTTCGATAATTTAAAATTCTTGATTTAGAATCTAGTGGAATACTCCCTCCGTCCAAAATTATTATCACCGTAAGGATTTTCAGAATGAACTAAAAATAGTTGATTTTGGAAAATCGTATGGTGATAATAATTCCGGACGGAGGGAGTAAATCTGAAATGACAGACAAAATGTAGAAGAACCAATCTAGAATTTAAAAATGCTAGATTTGGAATCCAAGTAATTATCCATAAAGAGATATGAAATTCGAAGTCATACATGTTTTGCAGAATATAAAGAAATTGTAGACATAAAAAAGAAATATGAAATAGAATACCCCATTGCCTAGGAGTTATGTCATAATATTAAATTATCATGCCACTTCAAAAGCTCTCCATGACTCAGTCAAATATTCGACTAACACCACAATTTATCTAACCTTTGTCGACCGAAGAATACATGAGAACATATGAAAAGAAATATAAGACTTTTTAGTCCTCACTGCTAAATCATTTACAGAACAAAATAACTTACCTCATATTACCAATATAGATCAGAGATTTAAGAGTTAATTATACACGCCGTCGTCTAACGAGGGTCATAAGATCGTCAAAAGAATTGGCCTGATTGTTAGGATAGAAGCCACCCTGAAGCTTTGTCTGCTCCAACGGACTACCTCCTTTCGGCTTCTGATCTCCGTTATTTGGTTCACCAATTCCAATATTTTGGGCCAGAAATGAGCTGCCTACCATATTCTCACTTTGAATTCCGCTAGTCTGTCCAAAGTTCTTATAGGGAATTGAAGAGTTTGAGGCAGACTGGAAGGTAAGATGATCATCCAACTTCTGGTTCGCGATGTAGTTCACACTGTTTCCGACATTATTCTGCATGTTTGCGAAATTCAGTAATTTGGTATCTCCTGCTGCTGAATTCACAGTAGATGAAATTACACTCCCTGTTGAGAAATCGAGTGAACTATTCTCCACCTGAGAGCCAATAGCGGAAATGTTATCCCTTGCATGTTGAGGAAAAAGTTCACCACTGCTAAAAGTGCCATCAACCATGGGCAGAGCATCTGAGGAAAAGCCTCCTATTGGAATACCATTTTGCCAAGTGCCAGCAATTCTGGTATGATCAGGCGGACAAGAAGACATCCCAGTGACTACATTAAATGATTCTGAGTTTAAATGACTGATTCTATTAGAAGCTTGATTGCCCAAAGACCCGTTATATGTTGATAGTTGCAGACTTCGTAACATCATGGAGTCGTCTGAAGGACCATGAACATTATTTCCAAAATTGCCGCTACCTATTGCTTTGCTGTTGGAACAACCAATGCCCGTGAGTTGCTGCTGCCGAATTGGAAATGCTGTTGAGTCTTCGAGAGAGGAAGATAATTTGTTATGCTGTAGCTGGTCCAACTCCAATGAATGAGGCATCCCTTGGAGTAGATTCCGATGTTGACTTCCAGCCTGAGGAAGCTGCTGCAACTTCCCAAAATTATTCATCAAATTTCCAGAATTATGGGAATGGCCAAGCTGAATCATTCCAGCAGAAGGAAGCCTGCACAAGCCCAAATTATTTGGGCTATTCAACTGACCAGCAAACCCACCAGCTTGGAAGGATGAAAGTGTAGGTTTTGGCAATGTACTCAAACCAGGGAAGGCCTGTAAATCATTAAGCCCATCATATGAGCCCATAGGCAAATAGCCAAGATCTTTGCCACCTAATAGAGAAGCCATGTTAGCCTGTTGAGTTGTGACATTACTAATCCGTTTCAAATAGAGCCTATATTTCTGCAAAAGAAAACGAGAAGTCAGTTTTTGAAGAAATCTTAAAACTCCAAAATAGGAATCAAATGGTGTCTTTGGCTCCAAAAAAATTATAATAAAGAATTGATGGCCAAAGTCTCATAACTAGGACTGCCCCACTCTTGGCCATTAAACCAAATCTTTTACACAGTTCATTGAACTCACGGAATGACAGAATGTCGGCTTTGGGCATTTAGGTAGTACAATACCTAGACATATGAGATGAAGATAAAAAGATATTTATTTACAGTTGCTAAAACAAAATCATCAATAGAAGCGAAGTGAGGTGATTAACTCATAATTTGGTGGATTACCTGAAGGTGACTAGCAACATTTTCCCTGGTGAGCTTTTCAACATTCATCAGATCAAGAATCCTTTTAGGAACAGCCTCTGCACACAAAAGAGGTAAACAACATGGTAGGATGGCAAATGTTGTACAGAAGAATATCAACAACAATGAAAGAATCTGCTAATTGCTAAGAAAAATTGTGCAATTTGTCAATTGTGGCTACAATCTAGTAACTGGATAGGCCATGGTCCTCAGATCACACACATCATATGACCACTAAGCTGTCTAAGCTCACTAACCAAACTTCTCATCTATGCACAGCAATTTCTGGACCATGGATTCAATCCAATAATTCAAGGTACCATTGGCAGTGATGCACATGGCTAGTTATACTTGTAACAAAAGAACTACGATTGTAAAAGGCCTTTCCCCAGCAAATGTACAAACGGGAAAGCACGTTTGAACACCACCCTTGCGTAAATTTAAGGGTTCAACAAAATCAGCTTATTCTGACATGTGGAACTCTTTCATCCAATCATTCAGAGTTATATGGTTAAGAGGCTCATATGTCAACAATGGTTGAAATTTGTGAGCAACCTAGTTTAGAGTTTCTTTTTCCATCCTTCTTGTCCCGCCGCTGCAGGACATATAGTTCCTTTACCATGCATTGGCAGGGGTAAATTCTCTTAGCATTGTGTGCTTAAATGTGGCACTTACTTTCAATGCCTAACTGGTTAACAGCATTAACAAACTTCCGATGGAGCTCCACAGACCAAACAACTCTAGGCTTCTTTTGTGTTGCTGGGTCATCGTTATTTTCATCGGAATCATCATCTTCCTCTTCATTTTGGTCTTTCCTTTTCCTGTTCAATTTTACATTGGAATCATTTGCCCCTACCGTCTCATGAGCTTGCCCACCTTCACCTGTTCCTGATTGCTTCTCACCTTCATCACCATGACTATGGCTTCTGTTATCCTTAGAATCATTTTTTTTCCTCCGAACAACATGTTGCCAGATATTCTTGAGCTCCTCAATCCTAACAGGCTTTAGCAAGTAGTCACAAGCGCCATGAGCTATCCCCCTCATCACAGCTTTAGTGTCACTGTTTCCTGAGAGCACTGCATTATAAAGAGAAAATTATTAAATGGCTAATTTGATACCTTGAAGGAAAAGATCCATAAGGAGTACACAGTATCAAGCCCCTAAGATTGTTTAGAAAAAGAGGATTAGTGAACAAAACAAAAATAAAATGCAGCATTGTAAGAGGAGGAAACTATACACTAAAAAATTTGCTAATGGAATTTTATTTTCAGTTGTTATAACTACACGATCACCTTTCCTTGGAAGTCTGAAAAAGAAATGCAACAAATAGAAAGGACATAAAAAGAAAAAAAAAAAAAAGAAGAAGAATGTACCCGCAGATCGAAAAGGGAATTGGAAAGAATAGGAAAATTTAACCATTCTTCTTAGGACAACAGATCAGAACTATATATGTGCCAAGGTTAAATTTAACTCTCTCGTATCAATGCAATTAGAAGACTTCAATTCTTGCACTCTACATGACAAGATAATATCTATTTGTAATTAAATAAACATAAGCAAGAAGCAGATCTGTAGAATATTAAGTTGAGGTAACTATTAAACAGAGTTCAGCCAGGAAATAAATGGAAGTAAATCTCGTAGCTGATCTAGGATGGGTGTCAGCGGTCAGCGTATTATAATAGCATGTTCATCCACTCCGTTTTCTATCTCCAATGAAATCTTGCTTTCATATGCAAACACAAGAGAGCTTAAATCGATCAAATGACTTACTAATGACGGGGAGGTCCATTTCAAGTCCAACAAGCTCAAGGAGCTTGAAACCATCCATGTCTGGCATGTGGACATCACTGATCACCAGATCGAATTTGTCCTTGTTCTCCCTCAGCAGATTCAGTGCAGTAATCGCTTGATTAGTTGTTGTAACTGTGAAAAAAACCACGTTGACCGAAGTATACACCAGGTATATCAGATCTTGAAGCAAACTAAAAGTAATATATCCACCAATACACTTAAAGGCAGGAGAAGACACTAATCCATTACACCAAAAACGCATTTATTGTAGGCATTCGCTTTTTGAAGGAAGCATTAGGACTAAAAGGATAGTAAATGAAGGCATCCAAAAACAGAGAAGAATACAAAATGTCAATCCAAAAACAGACTATCAAATCTGTTGATGACAATACCTTCAAAATCCAATATTAGTTCGAACATACAAGAAAAGAGAAGAAAAATGACTTATATCAATTGACTAGAAAACTTGGGTCTATTAATTGTGAAAACATTTCAATGAATATTGAAAGCGGAAATGAAAACATATATTGTTTTAAACCAGGTTCAAGCAAGAACAAAATAAAGCGAGGCCTTTTCTAAAGCTCCAACTAAAAAGACACTCATTGAACAGAAAAGAAAGTACCTTGATAATCACATCGACGAAGGAGAGTTTCCAGAACCTTCAAACAGGTAGGATCATCATCCACGGCCAGTACTCGCATACCAACCGGGAAATTATCATTGGTTGCATCCTCTACAGTCATTTTCTGCAACCCAGTAGGCCTCTCTCCTACTTCTCTTCCCTCAACGATTGACAAACAGCTCTCATGTACAAGTAAAACCCTACACAAAACACTTTTAGGAGGAAACTCAAGTACAGAGGCCGGACCCAACTGAGGAAAACGACCAAGGATGGGAACAGGAACCAAAAGCAAACGAAAAGAAGGTAATTATAGAGGAAGACAAGAGAGGTCGGAGGGCGAGGAATGTTTAATGGAGTAAGGCAAAAACGCAAGAGGGGAAAGTAACCCAGTTTTCCCAAGCAGGAAAAAATGGAAACTTTGCCTTAAAATTCTCCAAAAATTTATGAAATCCGATAAACCTGGGATCTACAAGTCTAGCACAGCTGCAAAGGCCCAGAGGCAACCATGGTGCTCAATTCAACTCCCTTTGCTTTCCCATTGTTTTCACTTTCCTTTGCGGTAGTACTCCAATAATGTAACATGCTCTATATTCATTATCTTATGATTTTATGTGTGTATAACGTATGATCCAGGCGGCCTGCAAATGGGATTGGACTACTGTGAAGGAGCAGAGGGGCCTGGTCTCCTCTTGCTCGGTTCTATGCTTTGCTTTGCTTTTCTCAGCGCCAGCGGGTGTTTGCAGAGACATTGGTTTGCAGGAGCAGGTGAACTGGTGGGCTTGCATGGATTGTCGTGGAGTTGGATTCATGCAAGGCTAGGGGTCTGGTCGGCCGCGGGTTCAAACCATAAACGACCATATTTAGCAGAAGATCTGAGGAAGACCTCGGAACAGCGCGGTTCGAGATTGCGCCCGCGATCTGATCTTGGTCAATTTCCATGAGGCATGATGCAGAAGCATTTTCAAAGGCCATCAGCTTTCACTTTTCAACTAGAGATATCATTTTGTACAAATATCAACGTCTAGTTCCTATTTGACCTTCTTTTAAACTCACTCGCCATTTAGCTCCAGCTCATCTACCAAAAATATAATTTTATGGACAAATCAACAATCATATTAGCTAGTTCTAAAAGAGGATACATGAGAATTCACACTGAGAGCCGGAACCCGCTCAGCGGCAGCTAAAGAAAAACCCTAAGTCCTAGAAGAAAGGGATGTACTAGGGCATAAAAATACAAATAAAACAACCAGAAAAACATGCAAAACAAGGAGCAATAACTGTTTTTTGCTCTCTATTTTTTATACAAACTGTTTTTTGCTCTTAGATAGTACTAAGAGAACCAAAAAAATGTTAAGTTAGGAATGTATGAACATAACATTATAGTTTTGCCACTCTCCATAGCACGGAGAACTTAAGACTGTAGGAAGCAGAGTGATCAATGGCGGACAGTTCCCTTAATTGTTAATCGAAGTTTAATCCGTTCGAGGGAATTGAAGCGTGTCAATGTGATTCAAGCGGTGGCAACATTTCAAGTCATCAAATCTGTGAGGGAATTTAAGCATATCAATGAGATTCAGGCGATGGCAACGTTTGAAGACCTCGAATCCGCGAGGGAATTGAAGCATGCCAATGTGATTCAAGCGGAGGCAACCTTTCAAGACCTCAAATCTGCTATAAGAAGATACTATCTAACATAAGACTGTAGGAAGCAGAGTGATCAGGGGCGGCCCTTAATTGCTTATCGAAGTTTAATCCATTAGAGGGAATTGAAGCACATCAATGTGATTCAAGCGGTGGCAACGTTCGAAGTCATCAAATCCGTGAGGGAATTTAAGTGTATCAATGTGTGGCAAAGTTTCAAGACCTCGAATCCGCGAGGAAATTGAAGCGCGTCAATGTGATTCAAGCGGTTGGCAACATTTTGAGTGCTCAAATCTGCGAGGGAATTGAAGTGCGCTAATGTGATTCAAGCGGTGGCAACGTTTCAAGACCTCAAATCTGCGAGGGAATTGAAACGCATCAATGTGATTCAAGTGGAAGCAACCTTTCAAGACCTCAAATCCGCTATGAGAAGATACTATTTAACACAATAAATAACCGGAGAATCAAAAGGAAGAGTGTTCAAGGGAATCAAAGTGTGTCAATATGATTCGAGTGGCGGCAACGTTTCAAGACTTTGAATCCGCGAGGGAATTGAAGCGCGCCAATGTGATTCAAGCAATGGCAACATTTAAAGACCTTAAATCCGCTATGAGAAGATACTATCTAATACTATACCTCCGTTCCAAAATACTGTGTACATTTGAGAAAATTCTCATTTTTATTGGACCATGAAGCGCACAAGGAAGTCACATGACTTCTTTTCCCAGATATCCCATCCAACTCGTATGCTCGTTCACGAACCAAGTTCAAGTCAATCCTTCCAAATTTCCTTTAATTTTAGAAAGAGGAAGTCACGTGATTTGACAAAATATACACAGTATTTTGGAACAATAAATATTTCTAAATATACATAATATTTTGGAGCGGAGGGAGTACTATAAATAATGGGAGAATCAAAAGGAAGTGTTCAAGGGAATCAAATTGCGTCAATATGAACCAATTCCAATACCTCATTCCCGCTTTGAGAAGATGCCATCAAACACGATAAATAATGACAGAACCGAAAGGAAGAGCGTGCATAGCAGGCAAGTGTGGCAAACTATATAGGAAAGCAACCAACTTTTTTTTTGCAGGTATTGTAAAATGTACTCCCTATGTTGCGAAAAAAATTATTAGTAGCTCTAATTGATAAGAATAATTGTCCATATATCTCTATTTAAGACTATCCTTTCACATATTAATTAGTGGATGGTGTAAGATGGAATAGCGGATGGACTCAAAAGGGCTTGCTTACCAATCACATTTTTTTTCCGAAATGGAGCTACTAATATGGGACGGAGGGGGTAATTAGAAACCTAACAAAACTATAAAATGTGATTTGACTATCCTACTCGAGTTAAACGCGCACACGAATAATAAACAGTATTAAAACCCAACCTTTTCTTATCACCAGTGTTACCTTGACCACACCTTGCCACCTAACGAAACGAAGCCCATGCGGCTTTCGTGCCCCTCGGTTCCGTGGGAAATTGTAGTCTGTCTTCCCTAGCTCCTAAACCGAACATACAAAGTCCACACTTCCCAAATTTTGCACAAAATTGTCCTCACTTGCCAAACTTTACACAAAATTGAACCCCTTCTCATCTGATGGAGAGTGGGGACACAAGGTGGGGCCAATAGAGAAGAGAGGGATCGGGCACGTGGTGGGGGTGGGCACGGCAAAGTGACCGGACAGGCATATGGATGGCAAGTGACTGGAGTTGAGTATATTCTTGTTTCCACCTTTTGCTCTTCTTTTTTGCGCCTTTATTTCATGCACTGCAAGCCCCAGAGAGTGTGGCAGTTCCCCTTAAAGACTTGCATTATTTTTGTGTCTCAAAAGGAGGAGAGGAGCAAAGCAAGGCGTGCGCGTGCTAATAAGCCGCTAAAGAGTCATGTGATGCATCCGCGTCTGCTTACATTAGCCACTGAACCCCTGCAGTCCTTTCTACTTGCTGCGTTTAAGCTCATGGTCATGTAGGAAATTACAGGACAATGATGGGAGGATAATCATGAGATATGGGAAAAGACTTTGGAATTTGGATAATGCCCAGGCTCATTGCTTCAATTAATTATAAGCAAACTGCATTAAAGGTCTCTGTTTTGTTTTTTCAAGTGCCATATACGAAAGGGTTAGTATGTGCCCTGGCTTACATACATTGGCGTGCACTGATGCATGCGAGCTGTCAGATTGAGATCCAATGTCTGTTTAACGTGCGCCTTTGATCGAGATCTGACAGCTTTGGTGCCCCGACGCAGGCCTATATATTCCAGCTGTAAGGCGTGAAACTGACAAAGCTGGGGGGGCCTGTCACACTCGTGTACTGGGATGGTTGATGGTGAGGGCTGACTTGAATGGGTCCGGCACTTATGTATGGACAATGCTCGAATAGGAGCTTTTGAATGCTGCACTGGCCCACCCAGCATCTTTCTATTTTCAGTAATGTGTGTGTCAAGATAGAATAGGAGCTTTATTATTTGGCATTGGTGATCATGGATGTTCTTCTACAAGTAATTCAATTCGGTTCTCAATTAGTCTTATTGGCTCCAAAGTAGAATTTGAGGGGCAGATTTTGTAAGATCAAGTAGAAAAGAAGGGCAAGTAATGCCCGCAATGACCTAAAAGGCATTCTTCAGTCTTTAGTGCATTTTGGAGGGTGCCCACAAGTGTCCGCGACATTTTGTTATTGACAGTTTTTTCCTGCTTGTTTCAAAGGCCAGTTTTTAGAAAAAGGGTTTAGGTAACACAAAAAAGAAAAGAAAAGAAAAGAAAAGGATAACATAAAAAGGGTGGGGTGCAATCTGATTCTCTTGACCAAACAAAGGGACCCAAATTGACCTTGTGGCTGCGTCTACGAAAACAAGAATAAAGTCAATAAACAGCAAAGCTATCCTGCTTTTCTTGCTTATGATGAGTGGTGAGTAGTGAGAATACTTCATAAGTTACATGTTCTTGTCTGCATTTCTGAATCGGAAATATGTGGAGGAAAGGAGAAAAGTGGTCGTATAGCTTGAACATATAGAAAAGTGTTAAATGTTGCAGGGAAGGAATTTAATTTAAGCAGTACAAGTTGTCGACCGTCCATTCTAATGCCACACAAAATGTAACAGAAGAAGCATTACTTGGTACATACGTCTTTAGCCACATGCCAAAATGCCCCTCAAATTGTGAAAGAGCAACAACAACAACCTATTCTTGAAGATGCCAACCTTGTATTAGAAAAAAAAAAGTATATAAATAAACAGGGCTGCTTGGGCTCTCCTCTCACCAGCAAATTTGGCAATGTAACCTTTATAGGAGACTAGGACGACGGTGTTCAATTGCCCTTCATTCCTAATTTTGATTCCGACTGCTGCATGGCATGTGCAAAGTGCAACATCGAGGCCCCACATTTCTTTCATGTGTCTCCGTCTCATGCAAAATTCCAACCTCCAAAAACATGAAGAAATCATCAAATCTCTTTTTGTATTTCCTCCACACAAGCTTGTTATTTGATAGGAAGCCAAGAAAGCTCAAGGAAGACAACTTATTTCTAAATAGAAGCATTTTTTTGGCAAAGCGAATGGTCTTACTGTGTTGGTGGCCCGTGTCCATATAGAGTCCAGAGTATGAGAAGGAAATGATGGCCATGGGAAGTCTGATGTCCATGCTTTTGCTGACTTGGCACTTCAAAGTATTTAATGGAAAATTCAAGTTTCTTGGGGCGTAGAACTCCATCTGTTCGTTTACTAGTTTCCATAGTTTATTGTCTGTTGGTGTCAATCTAACAATAGAAAATAATTTTCTGACATATCTGCATACACGCCACTCACAACTCTTGATCACTGTATGATTCATTCAATAGGGACTTAAAGCAACTTGAGCTGGCTGATGGTATTTGGTACACGGATGGGACGTATACATTTATTTTCTGTATATTCTACAGCGAGAGTTTCACCTGTCTTTCGACCATTCCTTGTTTAGCTTCTGATTTAGTGACGTCATCAAACAGAGATTCTTATGTCAATCAATGTCATATAAGTGCATATGGTGGCATGGCAGCAGTTATATTGGTTCGTTTCTTCTTCTGCTTCTTTTCTTTTTGATAACGAAGGGTGTGGAGTCCACAGGGCTAAAGATTGGTTTGCTTGATGAGAAGCCTCCTTATTTTATGATTCTCACGTGTATTTGCAGAAGAACCAGTTTGGTTTCACTACGTTGCAGAGATTGATGCCACAAAACGATCATGGGACTTTGTAGACAAAGAGTGGCCTTGTGTGATGTTTAACTAGGTTGAAAATGGTGCTAGATCTCTGTGAGCATTACAATTGCTTACTTTACCAAACAGGCAAATATCCGTTTAATGATACTTGGCTTTTCAGCAGGCAAGTGGTGCAAAAAAACACTTCTTATTCTTTTGCTCTTTTTCAATCACAAAAACTAGTTTGAATAATGTACAAACAAGTTACACAGGCCTTTGGGCCTATCCCAACTGGCATTGATCTCTGGGGCTGGAGTTCTTTCTCTTTTCACAATCTGGGGATGGAGCTGACTTCGAACATTCTGTGTAGAAGTTACAACTCAGTAATGATAACTGGATGGATATCTATATACAAAGTCATGCATACATAAGATTACATCATAAAGGTTGCTGACTACCAACATCAAAGAGAAGCAGCTCGTCTTTTACTGCAACCTCTTCACCGCAAACTGCAACCCACGTCTCTGCTATTTTATCCAACTTCCCCTCTACAAGGTTAATAATAGTAAATGCTCGCAATGTGCCTTGTTCATGAGCGCAACACGAGTTATCATCCTTCAAGCTTCTGCTGCTGGTTCCTGGTTTGCCAATAGGTTTTACTCTAGGTACAATCGCTCCATTCAGATAGACAGTGTTGTCAGCTCCTACAGCAATCATCTTTCTGAGACCCCTCCGATAAGCAAGTTCCTTGTGCATATGTCCAAACACAACCAAAGGAACACAAAAGCCCATACTTTGTTTCAGCTCAGAAATTGCTTGCTCCAAATCTGTCAAATGTGCTACATTAACTATATTGATTTCCTTTAGAGTGCAGTTACATGAAATTAGTAGCACAGATAACCAATAGGAGCTATTCATAGCAATTGCACCCATTTTCATAAATTTGTATCAGAAAGGTGGTTACTAAAGCAGGATACTACACATTATGAGACCAAGTTATTACAAAAACATAGTGTCAGTTATCACCATCCCATCTGTTTAACATGTGTGCTGATATAGGAAGTTGGTGTAATTTAACCAACTGCAAATTCCATTTGTATGTGATTAATTTAATCCACGTTACCTGGATCACCATGGTCACCACCTCCAATGCCCCAATCTTTTCCACAAATGTCATTTACCTCGGATCCTAATCCTGAATAATAGAAGCAAAAAATGATGCTATAGCCATATTCGAAAGCAACAAGAGGACAATTCAAAAAGGAGTATGATAATAATTGAAATTTACAATTGTAATCATAATCAAGTAGCGCCTTTTCTCAACTAATTGAAATATATATGACAAAAAAATAAATGAAATCAATACATATCAAGCTTAACAGTCTATAGAACCTGTAGGCCCATTATGTGCCAGAAATATGATAAGATAACCTCCTGGGGTCCCTGAGGCCACTTCATATATCCTTTTCGCACTTTGAGCCATATTCGATACTCCATACCTAAGACAAAAATGTTAGAACAATAATCTTATTTTATACGAGCAATATAGAATAGTATGTAAATAATAAGAATTTTTAAGGCTTTAATTAGGTATTGAAGTCACACGGAGCAGTTTTACTAAGCCGCACAGGCCACTACTTAGATGGCTTTTGTATGTTACACTAAGAATACATGCCAATCATCCAGACCACATATGATGCCTGCATAGGCTGAGTGGGGGCAAAAATTTATCTGTCAACTTAACTTGGCATATGAGATGACCATGGGGTAACCAAGTAAATTTGCAAAGACTCTTGGCACAAATTTAATTGTTTTATGTCACAAATAAGGACAACTGGCAGAAGTACCTGAATACAATATTTACAACTTTTTTTCCACTCAATTTAATTGTTGCAAGCAGTGAATAAGGGCAACTGACAGAAGTAACTGAATGCAAAATAGAAATCATCAAATACAGAAATCATTAATATGTGACCTTTAAATGAAATTGTGGATTTCAACAGGTAAGAATATCCTGAATCCTACCATTAAATGTAGTTCACGTTTGGCAATGAAGAAAATATGCAGTCATTTCAACTAAACTATAATACAAAGACTTATTTTATTTCAACCATCTTTTTTGCGGTCTAGTTAAGAGAAGAAGAATATATATAAGATAAATAAAATGGACTGACAATGCCCATAAACATACTCGACACATTTGGTGCATTTTCAAGACAGTCCATTTTTGTTGCTAAGAGGAGTGGGAGGAGGATCAAGTTTTAGAATCTGACTGTAGGGACAAGGCAATGGCCTACTAGAGATGGCCAGGACTATGCCTTAGAAGCGAAGAACCCGAGTTTGAAACCTTCACCTGTTATTATAATTAGCGCAGAACATTGATATAAACAAATTCAGATATCAATTTCTTGTGTTTCATATCCTAGCCCATTAGGAGTTAAAATCTTTTGCCAACCTAGCGGATAGGAGGTTTGGCCGAAACAGACGATCCCCGCCACAAGAAAATGGGCGGCCACCTACTATACTTAGCTTCAGCCATGAAAAGTCCACGCGTCCATAACCCACATGCTCCTCACCGAGACTGAGCAACAATATGGAATAAAAGGCACAAAATAAAATTAAACATATAGCCGTAGAAACTACAGGCAAAACTACTTTATAAAACAAAGAAAACACAAACCTTACCATTCTAGCTGTAATTGTACAGGATCTTTCCGCCTGAAAAATACCATTGAAGGAATTACCTCCAAAAGACGATAATGCATAAAGATACCTCAATTGGAGAGAAATAGCATTTCAATAGTAATTACTCCCTCCATTCGGAATTACTCTTCCCATTTGATAAAAAAATTTGTTCTACTTTACTCTTCTCATTTGAGGACTCTCACGTGACTGGAGATGTAGAGTTCTGTTATTAACTGCTTTATGGAGGGGAGAACTAAAGAATGGGTAGAGAGTTGGGATATATAACAATAATGCCTATTCTTAAGTGGTTCATTTTGGAGAAGTAACGTGACTTCTTAGTGGGACCCATAGCCCAATAAAAACAAAGACTTTTCAAAATCTACAGAGTAAATCCCATCGGAGGGGAGGATATAGTAAGAGATTTATTTAAGCACGTTGTGCTACCTTTAAAGAATAAGAAAGAAAATCAATGGACCCATCCTTATCACACAATTAATTTCATGCTGTAAAGATTCTATATGCTTTACATTAACTTTAAAAAAAAAATTATCAGTAGCATCACCAACTCATTTTATTATTTGCAGCTGGCAACATAAAATCTGCACCAAAATTCTGCTTCACTATAAGCCATCTCTACCTGCAACTCATGCATTTCCAAATCTTCTCTTACTAACAACTCCTGAAACCACCCACCCTTTCAGCCTTTTATTTTAATAGGTCTCCAACATTGCAGTAAAGATCGTATTTTAGTGTTTAAAAGCATGTCAAAGATAAAGCAAATGTAAAGCAAAGAGCTAAACAAATTGTTACTTCTCTGAGAAGTTGTGAGTATTCCAACAATCATGGTTTCCCAAAATAGCTGCCTTCGTCATATCAAGGTTGGCAATGCTTCTCACAATTTCCACATTCTCATTACCAAAGTCACCTGCCATGCAAGATAAATTGATAAGAAATAAGAAACAGCACAAAAAAGGGACTTCCCTATTGCATTATACACACAGTTACATACACATAAAATAAACAGACTCGAAAAAAATTCCAAATAATAATCAAAGCTTAATGAGAAAACCAAAACACATATTCGCCTGACGGAATCTGGATTCTATAAAGAAATAAGACATGCCTGTAAACAGCACCAAATCTGGCTGCAATATGCAAATAAAAGTTGTTAGACTGAGCTCCACTTAAAAGAGAGTAAAACCAAATTCAAGGTACATTAAAAAATTTATTCGAGACAACAACAAAGTAATGCCTTAGTGTTCAATGTTTCAGCTATTTTACACCTCTTGGAAATCATTTTAAGACAAAATTATTATTTACAATAGTAAAAACTAAGATTTGCAGAATGTAAAGATATATTAAATCATTATTATAAACAACTGATGTTTTGACTATAGAGGAAAAATCTCCAGAAAATGGTGTGGGAGAATGTTACATGTAAACACATGCATAAAATTGTGTGCAAAGTGGAGAGTTCCTCCAGGAATGCTGTGTGATAAGTGTATCCCACTAGGCTTAAAGGACAAATATTATGAAACAACAAAATATCCCGTAATATTCCTATGGAGGGGAATGCTAGGCCGAAAAGGAAAATCAGATAGATATAGTGAATGTAGCTGAATGAAGTATTTAGGTGGATATGTAAAATAATTAGAAGAGCACTTTATGGGGACAAGCTGGGAGAACAAGTTGCCTTGGCATAGGCTATACAGACAAGAGCAAGGATGCCCCGGTAAGAAGGTTGGAAGGGATGCAAGTTGAAGAGGGTAAAAGGGAGAGCAAGAAAAGATGTGGATGAACTAATAAGAAAGGATATCGTTACGTTATTTCTTACAAAAGAATTGGCACGCACATTCTAGAGTGGAGGTGCAAGATCTGGGTTAATTACCCCAAACTGTTAAGGAAAGGCGCTTCCTGATTATGACATACATAATCACATACATAGATACATGTACATGCGTACATAAATACATACATATACATATACTTGTATATATATATATATATATATAATTTTTAAGACAATCTATCTAATATGTAGTGAGCTTAGTACCAATGTTGGAGTATGATAGCAGCCCTGCTTTATTATACAGCCTATTTATACAAAATACATTAACCACGTAAAAAATACAAGATCTGTATTTATGACCAGAACTGTTGGGAAAGGTGCTTCCTGACTATAGTACATAATCACGTACATGCATACATACAATGGATACATATATATATGTATATATATTAACCAAATTTTTACAAAAATCACAGTAATTACGATCGATCATTTTGTTAAGGCGTCGATCGGTTCAAAATCCCGATTAATTTGGGAAGGCGTAGATGATGATGATGGGTGACTCCTGATCTCCTCTTGATATGGTTGTAAGGAAGGGCTACTATTCTATTTAACTAGTTTTCACTAAGATATTTTATATAATCCCCCTGACTCTGTCCCAAATTCCTAGTCCCATTTTCTTTATCAAAATGAACCTAAACCTGATGGGACTCTTAATGTGGGACTGAGTGAGTACTTAAGAGTAATAATGAAATATGATCAGATGCGTGTTTCCCGATATTTGGGATAAGCAGTAATTCTTAATTTGGTCCATTAGATGTACGTCCTTGCTCTTTCTAATATTTAAATATTTCCAGTATCGGACTCATAATCAATTTAATATGTAGTGAGCCCAATAACAGTGTAGGAGTACAAGGGTTATACAGCCTATCAATATCTATATTATTATTAAAAGTAAAGGGGGTGGAACGGAAGTCTTGTACTAAAATGCAGAAATTTCCAAACATGTCCAAGCACCGATGGACTACAAAAATAAAATTGGACAACGAAAAATAAGTTTTTTTACTTAATTTTGTTTTCTTAAATTCTATTGTGGCATGTACAAGATGCACGTGCGGGTTTACTAGTTTATAGAGAATACATTAACAATGTATATAGGTGAGTGCTTTCTATAATAAAGCACTCTCCATATTTACCTTGTCTCACTTTCAATTCGTTTTATCAACTAATAAACCAAACGTCATTCAATCAAAGTAGTTAGGGGCATACCTGAAGGAGATTAAGAGCTTTAACATCTTCCTGCAGGTCCCAGTCGTCATGCTACACAAAGCAATTTAGGGAGCTTAGGTCGCTCCATATCAGAGTCGAGTAATATGATACATTGGTGATTATGACACACTAATTAATATGAGTGCGAATGGGGGACAGACAGTGAACATGAAGAAATATGATGACATTTTAGAAGCTTTAATTTGTTAAATGCTGATAAATGGATTTGCATTTGAACTATCAAAAGAATCATATAGAATGATAAACATCCAATTGGTCATGGCACTTTCACAACAAAGACCAGAACTGCTCTGCAAGTAATTGTCTATGGATATGCAAGGTATGGATTCTTTTGTTGGGGACAGCTGATTCCTGGCAAAAAAATACATTATTCCCTCATTAAGTTTCACCAAAACAATTCATTTTCTTTAACAAGTTTGTGTGCCTTGCGATGTCTATCAGCAGTCCGAATATGTGAGTGGTGGTGTGGCAATCTGTTGAGAGCTGAGGCAGCAATTTTAAAGAGAACTGAACCCAACCCAACAACCCAAAAACGAAAGTACTTCAAAATATCAATTAGATCGACTCTAAAATTCACATCAAGCCAGTGAGATGATTCTCCAAAACTCAGTTGGACAAGATGGCTAGGTAGGTGCTTCACACATATGGGTCTCAAATTTGCTTGACACCCACAGATATCTTCAACTGTTCACCAAATTTTATTCAGATAACGGCCATGCCATCTATAAAAATGAAATCTGTCTAAATTCATGAACGAATATCGCAATTGAAATTATTGACAACATTTGCTAACAAAATGGAGCAGGTAATCTTACAACGTCACCAACCACGGCGATTCGGAGGGAGCGAGGCATGGTCAGGCAAAAGCGCTTCAGGGGCGAGGGAGTACGAGTGAGGAGAGATTGATGAAGTGAAGAACTGGGCAATGCCTGCATTCTTACTTACCCGCCTTTTCTTGTGAGTTCCATTCCCCTGTTACTTGTCAGGCCTTAACCAAGCGAAAACAGAGAGGAAAAAACTGCGGCTGGGGCACTGTAACCCGTCAGATTGAGATCGGACAGTGTGAATTAATCAAGGGGTGAGCAGGTGCCTGCCCTTTGTGACATGTGCCGCTAAATCAAAATCCAACGACTTGTGACCCCTTAGCACACACCAATGCAAGTTGGGCATATAAAAGGGGCAAAAAAAAAATACAATACACACGTAAAAGAAAAAATAAAAAGCAACGCTAAAAAATAATAAAGAAATTTATATGAGTGGTATTTTCCCAATTTCTACTGCCTCCGTCGAATTGTATTTGTCTGGATTAGTAAACCAAAATGTAGTCTTTTTGGTTTTATGATCGTAATATTGGACAGAGGGAGTAGTAGCTACCTAATTAATGGGCCGTTTGGAGCGTGAAAAATCAAAACCATCCACTCCCAAAATGAGTGTTTCAGGCTGGTTAGTGGATAATCCCAAAAATCCATGGTTGGTGGATTTTTCACAGTGAATTTTTGGGATTTTGCACGATCCAAACGGCCCCTAAAACTGTTTTACTGGTTTACTTTCTAGAGTGTGAAAGTAGCGAAGTGACCTTCAATCTCCTTTGAAGATGTGGGTTCGAATCTTGACCCCTGCACATAATCCAAGGGGATCTTAGGGGCCGTTTGGGGCGTGAAAAAACCAAAACATCCACAGTGAAAAATCCACTTTCACTATTCATTTTCAGATTTTTCACTGTGGATGTGTGAAACACCTCCAGCTAGTTAGTGAAAAATCTGGAAATGAGCAGTATTTCTGGATTTTTTATTGTGGATGTTTTAGTTTTTTCACGCCCCAAACAGCCCCTTAGTAGTACCTTTTGTGTGCATGCATGAATGTTGAATCCCCGTCACATGGCATTGAAGCCCGGTTATCCATTATCACTCAAGATTTCAAGGTACTCTAAGGTAGAAGTAATCTCAAGTGACCATCGGTGCATTTGATTTTTATAGCGTGTGCTAAGATGTACATCCTCCATCCAAAAAAACTTATCTGCAGTTGAAAAATTAGGGATCCAAAATTAAACAATTAGCTTTATCCTACAAGCCAATAGATTTTTATGAACCTACACATGTGCAAGGGTAAGTGGAGGCTTAAAATATAGTGGGCCCTATATGCCAATGAATTTAACTCATTTTCAAATGTTACTGAGATGTTTTGGGCATAGAGAGTATTAGCCATGTTTCTAAAACTCGGTTTTGACTCCAATGACTCACCTGAGTCAACTCGGCTCATCCTTAAAGTAAGTCAAACTCACTTGTAGACTCGAAACTATATGACTCAGCGAGTTGACTCGGTGAGTCAATGAAGTCCTTCGCAGAGTCAGACAAACTCATGATTCCTCCAAGTCAAAAACTGCAAGCTGTTTCTAACATTAATATTTTTCATGATTGCATACGTGATGACATGGCAGGAACATATTCACCAACACGTGGAACTTCCTCTTCCCATTTTTTCCATACTACTGCGTTCTTTTTAGCAACACGGCAGAACCATTTTTCTTCTCCGGCTCTCGTCCATCAGTGTCGTTCATAGTCGGCCTTCACTACTTCTCTTCCATTCCTTCTCGCTTTGTCATGTCATTCTACCACACAACCGCCTACCCGTGCGGCCACCAGTTACCTCCCTCTGAGACTCCCACAACAAATGCTTATGGGTTTTGTTGGAAATGGGTGTCTCCGGCGTTGAGCTGACGACGACTACAACTTCTCTAATAAACACTACAACAAAATCGGCCATTAGCGACGGTTTTAGTTCTGTCGTTATAAAAACCGTGGATAGAAACATACTTTTACCACGGAAAATAAACCGTGGAGAAAGATATAGTATTTACGACGGATTGTGACGACAGAAAACAAACTGTCGATAATAGTAACTACTATCCACGGTTTATTATCCGTGGTTAAAAACAACCGTCGGTAATAGATATTATCCAGCGGGAAACCTTCGTTGTTAAAATGTCCCTCCCTGCCCTAGCCGCTCCTCTGAGGGCGATGGGCTTTATCCGGCGACGATCGTCGGAGCTTTATCCGGCGACGATCGTCGGAGCTTTCTCCTCCCTAAAAGTCCTGCAAGACCAAGATAGAATCAGCTCCACCGTCGGCACCGAGGAGGCCAAGATCGACGACCTGAGCAAGGAGATCCGCTCGCTCGACGACTGATTCAGGTCGTCTGATTGTGACGCCCTTGACCGCTAGAGGTTGCAGAACCTCCTCAGGTACCGATCCACTCTCATCGACCGCGCCGCCTCCCGGACCGACCTCATCCGGGCGCTTCACGACGAGCTCCGCGTCCTCTTCACTCAGCGCAAGCAGCTCCGGCAGTCGGGTAGGTTCTGAATTTGGTGAAATTGAGTTCCTTTTTCTGAACTGCTTATGCTTAAGTTAGTGAATAAACTAGAGATTGGTAATTGGAAAGATTGCAGCTTTTTTCTAGGGTTGTGGTTATTTGCAAGAGTGGCAAGCGTGGTTGTGTTGCCCAACATATCTATAAGCTTCCTATACACATATTATACTCATACAATACATTTTTCTTTCACTCTCTCACAGTCTCATGAAACATGTGTATGTGATTTTGAAGCAGTTGTATTGTGAGAAGCCACAGAAGCAATGTGGAGCAATCCTGATGAGTGTGTGCAGCCTGAAGACATGGAAGCAATGTGGAACAATCCTGATGTGAGTAAGGAATGGATAGATGTTGGAGAAACCAAAGGACAGAAGGTTCTCCTCTCACGGGATCCTGATGGGCAACCTTATCTGACCCAGACTGAAATGAAGGTGAAACAAAAGCAAGCTTTCTAAATGCTGCATACCGTGCCTATTTTTGATATGTGATTGCATACATTTGTGTAATTAAATGTATCTTTGCTTTCAAAAGCCCTGAATTGTGTTTTATGTTCTCAAGCCATGGCGGAAATTGTTGTAGATAGGCACTTCAGATTACAGATTGATCCGGTAAGAGCTGTTACTATCACCTACTATTTCTGCTATCATCATATTGCCATCTTTATGTCCATTCTAAGTTACACTGTTTAAAATGATGCTTTGTAGTGCCTGTTCAAAGCTATTTGTATTCATCCTTGTATGAAGAGAAAATTATGTTAATAGAAAATTCAGAAAGAACCTTTATATTTAGTTATCAAGTCAGTATTGATTTCTACATGGAGAATGCTAAATTTTGTATTGCTAATTTCTTCAGGACATGATTTGTGTTATTGCTGAAATTGAAAGTGACAGACAACTTCTCTCGAAGCGGTATAATAAGAAAAGAAAGGAGATTGGGCTTATGAATATCACCCTGGCCACTGGAGATAGAGCCTGTAAGTTACTGCTTTTTCATTTGAAGAACTAAATAGAAAAAATAGAAAATCTTGAGTGTGAAATCCAATATGTGGTTGCAAATTTCCACGAAACTTATCCTTTTTTTTTTAAATATCTTTTGGAAACTCATTATACCAGTTTTTTTTTTATTTCTGAGTAACAGGGAGTTTTGTGTGCTCTTGCTGAGCTAACCAGCATGAGATTTGTGAATGGCATAAGCTCGCGCATTGGACTTATGGGAATAGACTTTCCAATTGCTTCCTGGCTTTACAAGTAACTCTATATTACCATACATACTCATATCATTTGCATTAACAAGAACAGAGAGTCTGTAAGAGCTTCATAGTGGCTTAATAATTTCCTTTTATCAGTGATGTAGGCTACAAAACTTACCAAGTGAACTCAGTCGAACATCTACTCAATCCCTTCTCATCAATGTACTTCGGTGCAGCTTACTTGGTGTGGCTATCTCCGAACAAGACATTTAAGTATAGACTTTTTTGCATATGATTATGAACCTCTATGACTATCTTGACAGGGAGGGAGGCAGTTGCTCCATCTTGTGAATTTTAGTCCATGTAAGAGCCGGAAACCATGTATACATATGCATACAGGAAATGCCATCTGTAGATTAACTCAAGTCCATGTACATACATATGCATACAGAAAAATTTTCCATTAAGTGATATGTAGATTAACTCAAGTCCATATGAGGACGGATGGATGATTAAGGTGAAGCCCAGTAGCCCAACAGAACTGGATGCATTGATGGGATCAAAAGAGTATACCAAATTCTGTGAGGAAGAAGATGCTGCTCATTAGGAACAAATGCTTTAAGACTGTTATCACTGGCTTCCTCTCTGTAGATTAATTCTGCCACATGAGGCTATGAAGAATCATTAGCATTTAAACTAGAACTTTTTTGGTAAAAGCCTTTGATTGAAACTGGTTGGAAAGTTTATACTCTCAAGTAACTCTCTCTCTCTCATCTTATTTTCTTCCTGCTAAGTGCTACCTCACATCTCCATGAACAGGCCATGTGTCACTTCAGTAAATGCATTTGGGGCAGACCTCCTTATGATTATTACCATCTATTTTCTTTCATGTTAATTATATGTCCACCTTTTAACCTATTTTCTTACGAAGTCGATAGGTTATATTTATTTTTGGGATTTCCATACCATTTAGTGGCTAAGAACTAGATGAAAGTTCATGCAAATGTGCTGGAATGTTTCATGCGTGATGTTTATAATGTCCGATTACTGTTGATCAGAGAGCTGAGAAGGCCCAAGATTTTAATTCTGAGCCAGAAGCATTTAGACTTCTTCCTGGCAATCTTTTGTTTTTCTTTATTGTAATTTGCTAATTTGATAGGAATTGACAGGGCGTCATGTAAACGGGTGGCAAGAGGCATTGAATCAGTTGGTCTATATGTTCCTGGAGGCACTGCAGTTCTGCCCTCTGCCGCGTTGATGTTAGATGTGGTATGTGGGGTTGAGTTGACTCAAAACATCACTTTCAGCTCCTCAGCCAAACTGTAATAGTTTTTATTATTTCGGATGATACCAAGTGAGAGCTCTGGTTGATAATTGATTTATTTTCTGCACCAGCCTGCACAGATTGCTGGGTGCAAAATTGTGGTTCTTGCAACTCCACCAAGTGTTGATGGTAGCATCTACAAGGTTGTTTATCATCTTCTTTATCTATTACCTATTCGAAGTTGTTCATTCTTCTTGGTCATTGACCCTTCTTTCTTTCTGAAATAGACGAATAGGATCTTAATTTAGTTTGTTGTTTTGGTAAACTATTTTGTTCTTCACTTTTATATATTTGCACTTGCTTACTTCATATCAAAAGCTTATCAGCCAAGTTCATGAAATTATTGGACGAATTAATGGTCGATTTGGGGCAATGATGTTGTTCCATGTTCACAATGTTTTCACTTAAGAGGAGTCAAACAAGGGCTGAGAGGAGTCAAGCACGTCGGCTGAGCTACAGGGATGATTTTTTTTCTTTTTTATTTGTCGGAGAACACAATTCATTGGATAACAGTTTTTTGTATGATTTTTTATATAATGCAAGTACTAATTTAATAATGAATAAAGCTGATGTTCTTGGTTAGTTATTGTTATATTTATTATACAAAATTTATACAATACAAAGTGAAAACCTTCTCTGTTTTTTTTTGTTTTTTTCGAAGTCTATACCGACAGATAAAATCTGTCACAAATGAGCCAAAACCGTCGCTAAACATTTGTACCAACGGATAAAACAGTCGCTACATATCGTCGTAAGAAAAAAAATTCCTTTTGTGACGGCAATATACATCGAAAAAACATATTGTCAACGGAATTGATCCGTCACTAAAGAGCCTTTTTCGACAGATAAAAACAGCCGCAATAACTTTATTCGACGGTTTAAAATCCGTCGCTACTGCTCATCCGTCAACAATACTCTCTATCGACGGTTGGTTCCTGTCCGTCGTTTTTGAGCAGTTGCGACGCGACCTTTTTTGACGGATCGAGCGACAGAAAATATCCGTCTCTAGTTATCTTTTAACGACGGATCATGTACATTTAGCGTCAGATTTTTCCGTCTCTAAAGCCCCTTTTTGTTGTAGTGAAATTTTGACTCAATTTTTTTATGGAGAAAGGTGAACTTTATTCTTTGGGTTTGTCGAATTCTCATTAAAAATCTTCAACTCCAACAAAGTCAACAACTTCTGGCAATTGGTTGATGTAAAAAATCGGCTCAGCAAAAGAGAACAAGATTGTCAAGTTCTCCTCGGCCATATTTAGTCTTGGAAAAAAGTTGACAACTTTGGCAACTGTTGGTGGAGGAGGAGCCAGCCGGCTCACTAGAGGGATTGTAAATGTGGATGTTGAGAGAGGCGAACCAGATGCAGATGAGGCTCTTGGTGGAAGAGCAAGGCAGGTTGCTATCGGTGGTGTTTTGGGAGGAGACAAGGTAGATATGCGATTTGGGAGGAGGGTTGCTACGTGCAAAAGTGAAAGAGAAGGTTGCTCTAGGGGGTGGGATGAGAGGGTGGAAATTACTTAGCATTGTCCACTTAAATTTTCTTTTAGTATCATGATGGGAATTGCATGGAATGAGAACCTGAAGCCTTCAACGCATTGCAATTCGAGTGTTGAACTAGATTTGTTCATCTTCTGGATGTGAAAGAAACTGTAGCACTTTTGATCAAATCTATACAAAAAAACGAAATCGACTAAAGCAAAAAAAGTTGGACCGCTTAGTTTTTGTGCACTACAATTTACGATTTCGAGAGAAACATCTTAGGAGGAATGCTTCACACTATGACCCAACCAATGTAGATAATATTTTGCTGAACAATGCTGAAGAAGAATGGGCTTCTATATCAAACTAAGAAGAATTTGCCATATCTGATTAAGAGAACTTTGTTTGGCTGAATGTTACACTAACAGAGACAAGCGATATATGAAATAATTTCATGTTAAAATGACACTTTGATTAGGATTTATAGAAGAAATTTTCAATAAAAAACTTTTGACAAGATTGGTTATAACTTATCGTTTTGTTATTTGAGGACATATTACTTCTTGTTATTTAATTTTGTCATTAACATCAAACATTCTATGAGATGCATGCTCATCTTTGATATTTTGAATCAAATATATTAATTATTTTATTTATTTTTATCAAAAAAATTATTTTCTTATATACGAAAATGAAATGCTTGAACTATATGACTCCATCGTGACTCCGAGTCGACTCTACTCAATGGCATTTCGAGTCAAGCTGTCTGACTCTCGAGTTTTTGAACATTGGTATTAGCCAGACTTTTGGCAACTTGAAATAAAACAATTCCGTAACCAACTCTTAGGAATCAAAATAAAAAAATAAAAAACTCCTAAATCTTATTTGCCATGATGACTCATAGTTTTGTTAAAAAAGAGACTCCTTATTATTTCATATTCTTTCTTTTAAGATTTTTCAGCATCTTCAGTAAGTTCTGTGCTGGTTGTATAATCCGAAGCTACGATGATATGTCCTAGTTATAAAAGTCCAATAATTTAAATTTTGCTTTAAATTGGATATAACATTATCGTATTTATACATTTCTCTGTCGAAATTTGTGTAATACACTTGCACATAAGCTTACACTATCAGTACAGTTTGCTTATTGTGTAGAAAAATTTATTCGTTATTTACTAAGATATAGTAATTTTACTAAAAAAGAATCATAACTCATTTTTACGCTAATGAAACCCTGAGTCAAGTGAACTCAAATACTTTAATTTGGTGGTAGATCCAAACCTTCAGATAATAACCGGATTTCACAACAACAAAGGAGTGACAATGAGCATTTCTTTGTTCTCTTTACACTTTAAAAGAACGTTAATTACTTTTTAATTCATCTAATATATATGTTTTTTCATCCTTGTTTTCTAGTATTTGGTTATAATAGGAACAAAGGATGTTGCTTAATAAAACTTTATATTCCTGGTGGAGAAGCTTACTTCCTGAAAAAAAGAAGTAATTACATTATTGCGAGTAAGGTTGAATGGATTATGGAGGGACGGATCAAAGGATGTTGCATATTAAAGTCGCGTCCAAGCTCGCCGGCCTGCTCCAAGAAAATGTAGAGCATACGCTTTCTTTGTCAAATGGCAAGCAAAGTTTGTACCAAAATAAAAACACATTGTCAAATGGCAACTTCAGTTATTTTCAAGTGAAAATGGCAACTTCTGTTCTTAGCACTGGATATCCACGACTACTTGTGCATCAAAGTGCAGAAATTTGCACATCAAGACAGTATTATTCAAACCCTTAACATTAGTTTATACTTTGTTGCACTCTAGTACTCTTCCATCACCAATGCCCCCTGCCCAATTCCACAACCATACATAGTGCTAACTAAATTATGACCTTGTGGCCCATAGCATTCAAGAAGAAACAAAGAAATAATCTCATTCACCCGGTCATCCTTTGAAAACCAGAAAGCTACAATCATGCCTGACAGGAAGTTACGCCCAAGGAGATGAGTGCTAATTCAGCTTTTATCAATAGCAAAATGATTATGATAGCACTTGCTTGTACTGCGTGGTTGCATAACTTGCTTGTATAGATTCTGAGCCTATCTAGACCTCGTCCACTACATTCAATTAGTCACTATTTTACTGCCTCAGAATCTAAATAGCCTACATTGGTGACAAACAGGACCATACAGACATTCTACCTAATCAGTATTATACGTTCATTAATCGACTCTATATATGAAGGCACTGCACGAGTACAGCTATCATACATCTTTCTGAATCGTGCATTTCAACTTCTTAGAACCTTAACAATCGTGTAGCAAGACTGTCAAACATGCTACTCGTCCTTCTGCTTCAAGCTGGACGGCTAGCCTCAGCCGTTGCCGGATTGCCACCACCTCGATCCGCCGTCAAGGCGGCGTACTGGCCGTCCTGGTTGGATGTAACCTTCCCGGTCTCCGCCATAGACACGTCCCACTTCACCCACATCTACTATGCGTTTCTCGTCCCGGACCCAAGTTCCTTCGAGCTCGCCATCCCGGACTCCGATCACCTCTTGCTATCTCGCTTCAACTCTCAGCTCCACGCCCAAGAGCTTCAGATGAGGCCGAAAACCCTTCTGTCTATCGGAGGTGGCGGTGCTAACGCCACAGTCTTAGCTAGCATGGCTTCTGATCCGTCACGGCGGCTCAAGTTCATCATGTCGGCCATCAGGACCACCCGCCAGTACGGCTTCGACGGCGTCGACCTCGACTGGGAGTACCCACGCAACCCAAAGGAGATGGCGGACCTCGGCGACCTTCTACGAGAATGGAGGGTCGAGATCGTCCGGGAAGCTCAGACCACTGGCTCTAAGCAGCTGCTGTTCACGGCCGCCGTCTACTTCTCCGTCCAGCGCTTCATGGACGCGGCGAACCAAACGTACCCGACGGTAGCTGTGACGGAGAATTTAGACTGGATCAACGTCATGTGCTTTGACTACCGTGGGTCCTGGGACACGACAGCCACCGGCGCCCACGCGGCCTTGTTCGACCCGAACAGCCGGGTCAGCACCAGCTACGGCATCGAGTCGTGGGTCAGTGCCGGAGTGCCGGCTGGGAAGCTGGTGATGGGTTTGCCCCTATTTGCACATACGTGGAAGTTGGCGGATCCGAACGTCAACGGTATTGGGGCGCCGGCGGTGGGAGTTGGGCCGGGGAAGGAGAGTGGGATCATGACGTTCGCGGAGGTGGTGGAGTTCAATAGGAGGGAGAAGGCAAAGGTGGTTTACGACAAGTCCACAGTCTCGGCCTACTCGTACTCGGGGACTTCATGGATCGGGTACGATAATCAGGTGTCGGTGAGGAAGAAGATCAAATTTGCACGAAGACGCGGCCTCGCAGGCTACTTCTTCTGGGCAGTCCATGGTGACAAGGACTGGAAAATCTCCAAACAAGGTGTGTTTTGTTTGAACCACGTATAATTAGAGTTGCTCTAGCTAGCCCTATGGCAGTGCAACAAATTTTTTGTGTTTTGTAACACTAATTCTCTCGTTGTTGGATGATTTCAGCTTCAAAATCGTGGAGCAGCTGAAAGAGAGGTTCACGCAGTTGTTTGGCAGACAGCAAGTGCATAAGGTATTTGAGAGAAAAGTAGCGGATCAGTTGCTCCAATGATATTTCTGCGGGTGATCATTTGAAACCCCGTAACTAAATTGTTATCTAAGTTAGGATGAATGTTATATTTTTTCCGTTTTTGCAACGTTTTATTTTGGCTACTTTTCTTCCAGTGGTTTGTCTTTGTTGCAATTTGTTTTCGCGTAAGTTAAAGAATGTGTAAGAACAATGGAGAAAAAAATGTTTCAAATAAACCGAATTGAATTTTGCATGAATGCAATGCAATGCAAAACATAAGAATGACGGGACTTATTAAATCGTATAAAAGATTGAAATTATTTGGAAGACAGATGTATCAGCGGAAGACTTCTCAATATCCCCATGTCGTTGAAGCTGCAAAGAAACAACAGAAGAAATTAGTTTCTCATAACCACCAAGTAGAATATCACACTAAAATCTTAATGCAAATAGGAGTTCATTTGTTTAATTACATAAGCATTAGCTAGTGAACAAGAAAATGAGAGCTTTTTGATGTAGCTACCTTGTTTAGAGATGATCCAATCTTTGTCCATTCCGATCGACCAGAAGAAATACCCACCAAGATCAAATCCTTTAGCGTAGTTGATCTTCGCGGAAATTGACCTTCCATCGTCATATCCGATCCATGTAGTTCCCACCTAAGAATAAATTCACACAGTAACCTTGTCGTAGACCGTGGCATTATTTGTTTTTTTGGGTAATTACCACCGTGGCATTATTTGAAATCCACCACGGCCTTGAAGTCCATCTCACCGCCTCCCGGCCCCTTCCCCACCGCAGGGTTCTCCAGCAGCCCAGCTCCCGTGTAATTCCATATAGTGGCAGAGCTATGACCACCTGCTGCGGTGGGAGCCCAACCTTCAACCAGGACCGGATCCCATAGCTAGTGCGGAAGGTCGGAATTAGGGTCGTAGAGGGCAGCGAGGGTTCCAGTCTCAGATGGGTCCCACGACCCATGGTAATCAAAACATGGGCTGACCCAGTCAAGATGTTCACTCATTGCCGGCCCAGGATACCACACGTTATACCCTAAAGAACTCTGGTCCGAAGAGTAGTAAACGGCCGCCGGGAGGAGGTACGGTCTTCGCCGTGCCCTCCTGGCCACCTTGTCGAGCGCCGCCGCCACTCTACAAAGAGCAGGGCCAGATTGTCCATGTCGGCCTGGGACCATGGAATTCTATATCGGCGATATATCGATATCGGGCCCCACCCGATAAAACGAGACGAATAGATATCGGTTTTTTATTTTTTTCAAATATCGGCGATATATCGCCGATATATCGGTTTCGGATCGATATATCGCTATTTTATAATAAAATAATATTTTCGGAAAAAAAAATTTTTCTTTTAAAAAAAAAGGGGGAAAAAAGTAACTTTTCCGCTTGTTTCCCATCCTAATATGCATATTTTAAAATCTATGCTTTGTCTAAATTAGTATAACTCATTTTAGAAGCTAGATTATCAAAATATATGGTAAAAACTAGTTTTTGACCACCGATGTTTTTTTACAAAAATCTCCGATATATATCTCCGATATTTTGTCTCTTAAGCCGACCGATACGATACCGATATCCGATACAGAATTCCATGCATGCCTGGGACTGTCAAGATCAAATCCGTCGAAGTCATACTTGTGGATCGTGCCCGGCTGCCCCTTTGGGGTGGTTGCCACCACCTCCTATGGAGAGCATGGTCATTACTGGTGGATTCATGCTGTGAAGTATGGCTGTGAAGACCGGGAGCATCTATGCGTCTGATGGAGTGATGGCAACCTCGTAGGTGGCTGGGTCCGGGAGGAGGAAGGCGTAGTAGACTGTAGACGTGGGCGAAGTAAGATGTGTTGATTTCCGACACTGTGAAGTCGGACAGCGTCCATGACTGCCAGTAGCCGGCTTTAACGCCTGAAGATGGCTCTGAGATTGGAGGATATGGAGGAAAACCTTGTGTTATACTTGTGCCATATCTTGTTGGCTTCCGAAATGCAAGAAAAATAGGATACTGGCAGTCATGGACGTTAAAGCAGGCTACTGGCAGTCCATGACGTATAACAATTTGTGGACTGCGTTCATGACTACTGGATATGGACTGCATCCATGACTGCCAGTAGCCGGCTAGACAGCCAACAAGATTACAGGATGTATAACAAAATGTTTGTTTCTAGACAGCTAATAAATTATTATACATCCTGTAATATTTTGTTGTTTGAATATTCTGTATCCTGGATTTCTAAAGAAGGATGTTATAATGGAGAGCGACATGCATTATTGTATCTTTAGATTTTCCTGTTAATTAAGGCACTCGAACTTTCACTCGGTTACCTTCCTCTCCCTCTCCTTCCCTTCATTATTGAGAAAATGAGAGGCCTGAATTTGTTTAGATTCCTCCTGTGAGGAGAATTTTCTGTAATTGTTTGTCGTATTTCCTATTTAGATAAACATTTTGTGCATACCTTCCCCTTATAGTGCTGGTTAATACATCGTCTGGACTGGAACTATCCAATTGCTAGTACAACCTGTAGATTTGCTTCTTTCTGCTACTTCACGCATGGTAATTTATAATCAGGTTCTCTAAATAACTGGCAGGAATGATTTTTTGAATTCTTAATGCAGACCAATTCTTAAGCAGGTGCAGCAGGTGGTTCGGTGTGCGTACTTGACCGGCTTTAAGATTTGAACTTATGTTATGTGTTTCACAACCACGTGTTACCAATGTTGTCATATGGGACTGAGAGATTACGTGCGATCCAACCGCTGCGCCAGTAAAGCTTGAGAGTAATTGTTTAGCTTTCAAGCAGCGCAAATGCCTGCAATTTAAATTTGTGTTGCTTGAAAGCTAAAAGAATACGGCGTACTACTGGTTACGAGATTTCACGCCTTAACATATTGTTTATGTACCGCTCAACTTTTTCTTAGTGGTAGATTAGGTAAGAGCAACGAAAAGCGATTAGGAAACAATGAGATTAAAAAGATTTGTCCAACAACAAAATGCGTATAATATTCATGTCCTCGTTGTGAAGTTTCAGTTTGCCTAGCTGTTGTGGATGTGAAATTTGATAGCGAAAAGTAGATACAAAAAAGTCAGTGCCGCAGCTTGTTGCTTTCAGTCTCAATCCAAGCTTGCTTGTCGCCCTTAGAGAGAGATAAAATGAAGCTCACGAGCAGCTATCCGCGCATTATTAATTACCACAATTGTAAACCCTCTCCAAAATGGAGGGAACAAGCCTGTCAGCAATAGTAGCTACTCCGAGGACGTGGTCATGGGGGTTGAAATAGAACTAACGTAGTACCTATTACCATGGGGTCTTTGCTCCACGAGTTTCTCACGCCTAGCATACAACTTCAAAAACGTTTATTTGGTTCTGCCTATCTTAATCGACTGATCCAATAATATTCTAATTAAGTGGTTGCTTCTTGACGGGAGGGGCTGGAGACTAATGAATGAGGTAAGTTTTATCGATAGACATGAGATTGTCACTGTTGTGATTGTGATGGAGTTAGTGGGGGACGACTTGAGGCTTGTCTCTCACAATCATTTGTGTCTGACTTGTTGGAGCGGTGGAGAGTGAAATGATGTAATTGGACTGAACAAGGGAGAGAGGCGTTTAATTTTAATAACATGTACGTTTAAATGACAGGGAAAGGAATCAAAGCATTCATGCATCATTTGATTTGAAATAGTGCCTCTTGCTGCTCTCTTATCTGCCTTTTCCGTTGGTTTCTATGACCATTAGACAAAAATAACCTCCCCTATCTATTGAATGGCAAGTTGAATATAAACTTACCTCGAGGCTCTAGCAGCCGCAGCGGTCAGTAGAAGAAAAAGGTGACTTTTTAACATAGAAACCTGGTGGGAAAGGATGAATCTTAGGGATATTATGATTTATGAATATGCCAAAAAAATTGTTGTTGGACGATTTCATTGTATCTTGGACTGATTTTCATAAACGTCTAAGCAAAGAGTCCACACTAATTTGCTCTATGTTTTATGAGTCAAAAAATATATAGCAAAAAGAACGAAAAAGAAAAAAGGAAACTCATTGTATCCTCTTTTGATTTGATAGGAGGAGAAATTTTAAATTTTCTTTCGACAATTTAGCTTGCTTGAAATTTTTAAAATGTTTTAGAAATGTCAGTAACTTCACTAAAATTCTTATTGGTTTCTTAAGACAAAAATATCGCTAAGGCTCACCTTCTCTGCAAAGTTTAGTTTTAATTTTTTTTGGATAATTAAGATTTAGTTTTAATATTTTATTTTAAACTTTTCACCTTTAAATTGAGCAGCCACCTCACTGCCACAACGAGATTCAGTCGTCTGCTGCCAACCCCGACCATCCTAGCCAAGGCTTGCTTAGCTTGGCTATCAATGGTTCAGCGGTGAGTCCATCTAGCCTGACCCATTTTCAATATTAGATTAAGGGGCCGTTTGGGGCGTGATTAAAAGCAAAACATCCAGATGGGATGTTTTGCTACACTGTAGCATCTGGATATTTTATATATCCAGCTGAGCTGGATGTAAAAATCCACATGGATGCTAGAGTATATATCCAATATCCAGTCTGGATATTTTGCAATAATCACGCCCCAAACGGCCCCTAAATGACCAACGGCCGTATGCGGGTGGGGCTTGGTATAACTGGGGTGAAGGATATTGGAAGTCGTGCTTTTCGGCAGCGGCTATCGAGTGCGTTTGTGTAAAGAAGTTCTTAAGTCATTTTTCCTTTCAGTAAATGTCCCAAAAGAAGCGTTTTTTCTAAGCCTCCTTAAGAGGAGATTATATGCGAAAGTAGCTTCAAACAAAATGATTTACAATATTCCCAAACACACCCTTACTATGGATGAGGGCATTCTGTAAAATTTTGATTTGATACATAGGCTGTAAAATTTTGATTTGA
This sequence comes from Houttuynia cordata, assembly GCA_039654745.1. Lineage (NCBI taxonomy): Eukaryota > Viridiplantae > Streptophyta > Magnoliopsida > Piperales > Saururaceae > Houttuynia > Houttuynia cordata. The sequence goes on along the minus strand of CM077513.1, from coordinate 6,901,132 downwards.
TACATAGGATAATTTCGTCTTTTGACGAGTTTTTGAATACTATATGGAGCCTTTGTTTTACAAAACCGCAAGAAAAGAAAAATCATTGCATAGTACCCTGGGCGAGAAGTTCACGTGGTGATTGACGCTATCTCCAATTAATGTGTCTCCCATGGGCCCTTTTGACACGTAGTGATGTCGTCTCAATCACTTAATCACCTGTTTGTGGTGCGCATGATTTATCCGTACTCGCGAACCTTATAATTTCTCTCAATAGGAAGCTTTACCAGCCACGGGGGGAAATTGAGCTGCAGGAAGATGGAGATACTCACCTCAGCAATTGTGCCCACTTGTCGGCCATATGTCTCCTCCCATTGGTAGACAGGACAAGTCCCATAGGTATCCGAATGTGAAACTTCCCTGATTGCCGAGGTGGAACGCGGTGGTGCTCTTGTCCGGCATATGTACTGAGTCTACTGACAAATCCTATATACACATAGGGGTGTTCACGGACAGAGATTGTCCGTGTCCGTATAAATTTGTCTGTGATTATGCTGTCCGTGTCCGCATGTTCGGCGGACACGGATAAATATATGTTTTTTAAACCCTCCTCCCCACCCCCCTTTCCTTCTCTTCCACGGCTCCACCCGCCGCCCTCGCTCCCTCCTCCTCTGCGACCGCACCCCGCCGCGGCGCCACCACTCCTCCTCCTTCCTCCTCCCCGTGGCCCTCCTCCTTCCTCTACCCCCGCAGCCATGGCTGCCCTCCTTCCTCCTCCCCGAGGCCCTCCTCGCTCCTCCTTCTTCCTCCCCGCGGCCTTCCTTTACCCCCGCGACCCTCTTCCTTCCTCCTCCCCGCCGCGGCGCCGTCCCCCTCCTGGCAGGATCAGAGACTTGGGCGACGGCTGGAAGCCACAACGCGCCGGAAGACAGGTAAAAAATAGATTTTTATTTTTTTTTATCCGTCGCCGGCGGTCCTCCTCCTCGGACCTCGGACAGACGGCTGTCCGAGGTCCCTTGGCCGTGTCCGTGGCCGAAATCCACGGACCACTCTTCTCGGCGCGGACGCGGCCGACCGTGAACAACCCTATATACACACTATTTTATGCTTACAAGATGGACGGCCCACAGCCAGCCTGTACCTTGTACAGTTGGAGATGGGTTCTGATGACGAGAGAGGTGTTAGCAAAGGTTATCTGGCACTGTAGTCCGGCTAGGACCACACGCACCCTGTACAGTCACGCTCTGGAAGCCTTCATGGCGATCCAGTGAAGGCGGCTAGGTTATATTTGGAGCCCATCTTTACATGTGCTTGTGATCACGTGTGCCCTCATGCGCCTCAGTACAGTCCTACGTTTGAAAACCTGATTCGCCCCGGCCGATTGAACCGGACTCAGTTCATTTTCCAGGACGGAACGGCCGGGCTGAAGCGGGTTGACGACCCGGCCGAGTCATAAGCGAGCCAGGCAGGTTGACCCGCGAATCGGCCGGCACGGGTTAACTGGGCCATAGAGGACGGAGGGAGAGCCGTCGCCAAGGAGGAGAGGGGGGTCGTCGCCGAGCGCTGGGGGAGGGGGGATAAAAACAGAAAAGAGGAGAAGGGAGAGAGGAGGCGGGCCGACCCGAGTCGACCCACCGGGTCAAACCGGTTGGCCCGACCCGGTCATCAAATCAGGTTAAGGACCAAACCAGGTTTTAAAACACTGGTAGAGTCACGCTCTCAAAACCTTCATGACGATCTAGTGAAGAAGGCTAGGTGCGTATGATCATCATGTGTGCCCTCATGCGCCTCTGTGCTGCCGGCCATTGGATTTCCACTAGAACCCTGCCATCTTGATTGACGCAACCCATCAGATCTCGATACGGCGGATTGGTGCACGCCATAGCTCGTTTCCTCGTATTTTTATACTTCCGGACAACTGTAAAAGCAGAAAATTTGGAAGGCCTATGTCCAAAAGGATGGGAGCAGAGCTACTTCCGTCCATTTAAATTGGTAGGGGCTAGTTCCACTGCACTGTAGTATCAATATTTTTTTCCTATATTTTTTTCCTATCCGTTTTAGTTGGATACAGAAAAAAAATATAAATACTACAGTAGATCTAGAAAATCCTTCGTAGATATTTGCTAATCATCACGCCCCAAACTGCCCCTATATCTCCAACTTTTTTATCACCGCTAATCTCACGTGTTACTGTGGAGAAAAGAAGAAAAAATGGGCCCACAGCATTGCAATACAGTGAGGTGGCCGTGAAAAATAAACAGGAGGACAGGCATTTTCCTAGGTAGTAAGAACATTCATGGCGGCTCTGAATACGATGAAACTTGGCAAACGGCCTGACAATATCTTCTCCTCTACAACCTGTAATGGATTATTATGATCGCATTGCGACATGCAGAAAGTTCTATTACGTACGTTAAGAATCTTTGAAGATGATCACAGCCGGAGAGTATTCAATTTCAGACAGACCATGCACAGTACCTTCCCAGTTAAACATGTACTTCCCTCTTTTAGCTGAGGATCGTCTAAATGAGAACTAGAGATTCTAATACTAACCGGGGTGAGATCCGGAGCCAATAGATCTCGGGTCAGAAATGGAAAGAAATAAAGCGCAGTAGGAGTATCACTTGCTCACCCACCCTTAATGCAATTTCATTAGGATGGGTTGAATGACTTGTATCCTTTTTGTATTAACTTTGAAGCTTGCAATTTAATGGCTTTGCTCGAGTATTTAAACGTGAGTATATTGATACTGAAGAAGAGACTTGGAGATGCATTCATTGGGGGGAAATAGCTGGGAGCCTTGGGACATGAGTCATATGCCAAACCACTTGTTTTAAGGGCTACTATTCATGAATCATGGACGTGAACTAACACTAACACATTATCAAAAAAAAAACCCAACACTAACACGCTGAACCCTCCCAGCACGGCAGCACGGAAGTTCACTCAGCACATTAGACTTTAGAGTATCTTAGAAGGACAACGTCGTCATTTCACGCAACAAACTCTTCGGTTCCTGCTCCTTACTGTACGAGAATAATCATTTTCTAATATGAATCATGAAACATGAGTTGCTACATGGAAAGTGGAATGTTAAAAAGTGGGAGATGCCAGAGAGGAAAGGAGCTAGAATCAGAACTCAATGTTCCCAGAGGGACCTGAAAACATGAGGATCACAGAGTTTGATTACATGGATTAATGACAAATCCCGTTCGAGGAGAGTGCCAGATATGTGCTCTGTCCTCCTCCAGCCAGCGTTTCTTCGGAGCGTCCAAAAGAGGCAAACAACTTCCCACCCCAATAACTCCTGTAAGTTCCATCATCCTGCATGATCTGCTCATTTCTGTCCATTTGCTGCACCAAAATTCTCTTTGTGCTTACCATTCCAAGCCCATAGAACAGGTCATCTTTCCATGGTATAATTTGAACACAGCATTTACTACCTCTAATCACCCTTCGTGTGTATATATATATATATATATGTATCTCCCAATACACCACCAAAACACACGCAATAATACATCATCATCATCTCCCTCGTGGAACCAATCCCTGCAGCCTCCGACATGTCTAGTACCGCAGAGGACAAGAGCGACAAAGCAGAGCCACTTCAGGGACCCCAACCTCATCCCAGGTATCTCACCTTAGATCTGAGCCTCTCTAGCGGAGATACAGATCAGGGGTCGTCCTTCATGGAGCTCAACCTGCTGGGCATGTTCGATACTACAACGGCCTCCCCGCCACCCTCCGTCGAGTCCTCCCCGTCTGCTGCGGAAGCCGAGACCAGGGTCTTCACTTGCAACTACTGCCAGAGGAAGTTCTACAGTTCCCAGGCCCTCGGGGGTCACCAGAACGCTCACAAGCGTGAGCGGACGCTGGCCATGCGCGGCCAGCGCTTCGGCTACCCCTACAGCCATTGCTACTCCAGCATGGCCTCTCTCCCGCTCCATGGCTCCCTCCACAGACCCTTTGGGATCCAGGCACACTCCATGATTCACAAGCCTGCTGCTTACAGTAATTTCTCGGCGAGCTCGGCGGCCGGGCTCCCTTATTCTCACCATGGCTGGTCCCGGCTTCTCATCGACCAACAGCCACCCATCGGCAGGTTGGCCGTAGGTGCATGCAGTGGCAAGGGCAGCGTTGCAGCTAAATTCGACGGCGCGTTCTTGGCTCGGCCATTTGGCGCTTCCGTGGAGGCAGTTGCCGACGAGACGATTGGTGGGTGCTGGCGGGCAGGCGGTGGCGCTGCCCCGTTGAAGTCTCACCAACAAGAGAACTTGCAGAAGATTGATTTGCCTCTCAAGCTCTAGGATTAGGCTTATTTTTCTTTTTCTTTTCTTGGTTTCATAAGATAAGATAATAGCTTCAATTTTCATCTGCTCTTATTTTTCTTAATTCAAGTATAGTCTTTTACTTTGGGTCACAACATAATATTTTTGCTTTTTTATTTGAAGAAATACGATATTAGCTATATTTAGATCTTGTTGATTGGTATTAATTTGGTGTTCACCAAGAAGAGACTATACGTTTTACAATTTCAAATTGTGTCTGGTATAAGAGAGAATCAAAACGCATGTAAGCGTAGTTAACCTGAGATTTCCTTTGTAAGCCAAAAATAGAAAACATAGGGGGTGTTTGGTTTGTTAATTTTAATGAATCTGAATTTTAATTAAGAGAGAATTTATTCAAGTTGAATTAGTGCAAAATGGGAACGTAATTTGGTTGTTGAATTGAAAATTCACAATTTAGTGTTAATTTAGTAAATCTCCTCATGAGGAGATTAGTAAATTAAGCATGAATTGGGGAAGAATCATCTTTCATACTAAATTTTAAAGTCAATTAAAATTCTTAAACCAAACATAATTCAAGTTATTATCTCCTAATTCGTATTTAATTTAGGGCAAAATTCACAAACCAACAACTCCATAATCTATTCCTATCAACTATATATATTGATGGCCTCTCTATAAGGAAGAGTTTTACATCGTCTCATTTATATACTCCACTTATGGGAAGCCTCCACGTCACCCACATGTGGGTGACATGGAGGCTTCTCATAGGTTGAGTATATAAGGCAGGATATAACTGGTAGGATGTAAAATTCTTCCCCTGCATAATAGTGTTTATACTAGAATGAGATTTGCTCATTAATAAAGATGTTAATCACATGTGATCTTTCAATATATTTCCTTGCATTGTTTTTTGGAGTGACACCATCAATCCAATGGTGATAGGAACTTCTTGGTATTCAATCATGGAGTGTACACATTTGGAAAGTTATCAACATTTCTTTTAGGGGGAATTTCACGTACATTCACATAAGACAATTTATTTACGCAAAACTAGAGCCCAAAAAGATTTGTTCAAGGGCCTATTAAAATAAGTTCCAAAAATTCAATTAACGTTATTCTACAAATCTAGGATTTTGTTATTTTTCAAAAATATTTCTGAACTTACAATTTTCCCCCCTCTTCCACTCTTCTTTCTGTCAGTTGGAAGATGTTATTCTGAAATAACATAATTATACTAATGCGTGATTTGTGATTTTCCATACAAGTGATTGTCACCCTATGCAAATCATGACAGGACCCAGACAATGCTACTTGTACCGAGGGCAAACCATGGCAGCAATCAGGCAATGTTACTTATCACCATCCAAAGTTGTGGCTGCTATGGTAAGGCGAGTTTCAAGAATAACATAATTATGCTATTTTAAAAAATATAATTATGTTATTTCGTGAAAAGTTGGCTAAGATCCTTCTTGTAGCTTGGGCATTTCAGTTTTTTTATAAAAGCCAGATAGACTGATGATGTTATTTGATTGGAAAAATTAACAATATACGTACTATAAATAAAAAGTTTTTTGTGACTATGTGAAATTCCCCCTTCTTTTTTAAGATTATGAATTAATGACGGCTATCTAAAAGGGACGAATTTGAGTTATGAGTCAGATGAGGGCATTTGACTTGAACAGTCTAAATCAAATTTCGGTTTGTAACTCAGTTCGAAGCTTGTAGATTGTAATCCACTGGAGCTTCTTGTCCAGTAGCGTGAGGTCCACCATATGAGATGTGGGATCCATGAAAAAGACATAGCTCTTGTAGAAGAAGAGGAACAGACACGACATGTCGATGAAGACAAATAGTTCAACCTTAAGACATTACAGATTATTAAAAAAAACTACTGTTTTCTTTTGTTTGATAAAAGCTTAAGACACTACTTGATACAAGGGTGGAAAGAAATTCAGTCTTGATATTTTTATTATTTTCAATTTAATGTCTTCTCCATCTTACTGGTTCTTTCCTCGGGTTTTTATAGTAGTGGAGTGGATCAAGATGTGAGCATGTTTTGTTTTTCCTTTGTATGATGAGTTTATTCAGGTGAATATATCTGTTTGAGGAGACCATGAGTCACCTACCTAATTGGAAATGAATGATTAAAGAAAAGGCTATCATGTTCAGCGCGACAAAAAACATTTGCTGGTTATCGATCTCAGGATCTAGTCCAGGATTTAGTTGTAGGGTAATTTTTATAATGTGTTAGATGAAGTAAGACTTAAGAGCAACGAAAAGCGATTAGGAAAGAATGAGATTAAAAAGATTTGTCCAACAACAAAATGCGTATAATATTCATGTCCTCGTTGTGAAGTTTCAGTTTGCCTAGCTGTTGTGGATGTGAAATTTGATAGCGAAAAGTAGATACAAAAAAGTCAGTGCCGCAGCTTGTTGCTTTCAGTCTCAATCCAAGCTTGCTTGTCGCCCTTAGATAGAGATAAAATGAAGCTCACGAGCAGCTATCCGCGCATTATTAATTACCACAATTGTAAACCCTCCCCAAAATGGAGGGAACAAGCCTGTCAGCAATAGTAGCTACTCCGAGGACGTGGTCATGGGGGTTGAAATAGAACTAACGTAGTACCTATTACCATGGGGTCTTTGCTCCACGAGTTTCTCACGCCTAGCATACAACTTCAAAAACGTTTATTTGGTTCTGCCTATCTTAATCGACTGATCCAATAATATTCTAATTAAGTGGTTGCTTCTTGACGGGAGGGGCTGGAGACTAATGAATGAGGTAAGTTGTATCGATAGACATGAGATTGTCACTGTTGTGATTGTGATGGAGTTAGTGGGGGACGACTTGACGCTTGTCACTCACAATCATTTGTGTCTGACTTGTTGGAGCGGTGGAGAGTGAAATGATGTAATTGGACTGAACAAGGGAGAGAGGCGTTTAATTTTAATGACATGTACGTTTAAATGACAGGGAAAGGAATCAAAGCATTCATGCATCATTTGATTTGAAATAGTGCCTCTTGCTGCTCTCTTATATGCCTTTTCCGTTGGCTTCTATGACCATAATAACCTCCCCTATCTATTGAATGGCAAGTTGAATATAACCTTACCTCGAGGCTCTAGCAGCCGCAGTGGTCAGTAGAAGAGAAAGGTGACTTTTTAACATAGAAACCTGGTGGGAAAGGATGAATCTTAGGGATATTATGATTTATGAACATGCCAAAAAAATTGTTGTTGGACGATTTCGTAGTACCTTGGACTGATTTTCATAAACGTCTAAGCAAAGAGTCCACACTAATTTTCTCTATGTTTTATGATAAAAAAATTATATAGCAAAAAGAACGAAAAAGAAAAAAGGAAACTCATTGTATCCTCTTTTGATTTGATAGGAGGAGAAATTTTAAATTTTCTTTCGACAGTTTAGCTTGCTTGAAATTTTTAAAATGTATTAGAAATGTCAGTAACTTTACTAAAATTCTTATTGGTTTCTTAAGACAAAAATATCGCTAAGGCTCACCTTCTCTGCAAGGTTTAGTTTTAATTTTTTTGGATAATTAAGATTTAGTTTTAATATTTTATTTTAAACTTAACTTTCTCCTTTATTGGGCAGCCACCTCACTGCCACAACGAGACTCCGTCGTCTGCGGCCAACGCCGACCATCCTAGCCAACGCTTGCTTGGCTTGGCTATCAATGGTCCAGCGGTGGTATAACTGGGGTGAAGGATACAGGAAGTCGTGCATGTCGGCAGCGGCGATAGGGTGCGTTTGGGTAAAGAAGGAGCTTATTCTGAAGTCGTTTATCCTTTCATTAAATGTCCTCTTTGGCTACAAGTGAAGCGTTTTTTCTAACCCTCAAGAGGAAATTTATCTGGAAAACAGCTTCAAACAAAGCGATTTACAATGTTCCCAAACACACCCTTACTATGGATGAGGGCATTGTATAAAATTTTGATTTGATACATAGGATAATTTCGTCTTCTGACGAGTTTTTCAATACTATAGAGCCTTTGTTCTATAAAACCGCAAGAAAAGAAAAATCACTGCATAGTACCCTGGGCGAGAAGTTATTAGGTACGCGTGCTCATTACCACGTGGTGATTGACACTATCTACAATTTATGGGTCTCCCATGGGCCCTCTTGACAAGAGGAAAGTCGTGTCAATCACCTAATCACCTGTTTGTGGTGCGCATGACTTATCCGTACTGGCGAACATTATAATTTCTCTCTAGGAAGCTTTACCAGCCACGGGGGGAAATGGAGCTGCAGGGAGATGGAGATACTCCACCTCAGCAATTGTGCCTACTTGTCGGCCATATGTCTCCCATTCGTATACAGGACAAGTCCTATAGCTATCCGAATACCATTGCATTGCAACACGTGAGGTGGCTGCGAAAAAAAAACGGATAGGACAAGCATTTTCCATGGTAAGAATATTCATGGCGACTCTGAATATGATGAAACTTGGCAAACGGCCTGACGATATCTTCTCCTTTACAACCTTTAATGGATTATTATGTTCGCATTGCTACATGCAGAAAGTTCTCTAGGCTGCGTTTGGAAACACAGATTTAGATTTTGAGAGAAGTTTCACAATCCACATATTTACAAATTAGCACAAGAGAAATACTTAAATTTGAAAATTTGTTGTTTGACAACTCTTCAACTATGAATTTTTTCACAGCGAGTAATATGAATTTTTTAATCTATGTGAATTTTTTCACAGCGAGTAGCACAGGGGATTAGTGCTTCTTACGTGAAAAAAAAATGCTCAAAGGAAGGTTTCAATTTTTAATGTCGGTGAAGCGACGGAAATGAAGGAGGATGGACTGGCTCTATCCAATCTCGCCTTGCGCAAACCCCGTCGCCTCCAGATGCAAGACCTACGGTAGGCACCTATTGCCTCCGACTACCAGCTGGCGGCAATCCTCGGCCCCGATCCGACGCCATTTGAGATGCTCATCTCCCACCTCATGCCCACCGCGAATGAGGAACGGTCGCAAGCGAAGGCTCTCTTCAGTCTCTACAAGCAGGCGAGCCCCGATGGGCTTGCTCTCAAGCTCGCACAACTTCTTCAGTCGTCGCCACATGCTGAGGAGCGGGCCATAGCGGCAATTTTGCTTAGTAAGCAGCTCACGCGGGACCATTCGTTCCCCTCGCCAAACCTGGCCCCCACCACTCAGACGAACCTTAAGTCTCTTCTTCTTGCTTCTATCCAGCGCGAGGAGTAGAAGTCGATTGGCAAGAAGCTCTATGATACTGTGTTCGAGCTTGCCTTTACCATTCTTCCCGATGGCGGCTGGCCGGACCTCCTCCCCTTCATGTTCCAGTCCATCACCTCTAAGTCTCCTTGATTGCAGGAATTCGCGATGCTCATATTCGCGCAATTGTTGCAGTACATCAGTGAGACAATCGGGCAGCCGATTATCTTGGCCTGGCACCATTGTCTTCTTCCAGAGGAAAAATTGGACATATTCCACAAAGCTTCTGCCATTGGGGGAGAGGAATGGAGCACTGGCTACAACAAGCCTGACCCAATTGGGACGAGATGCCCAAAGGGAAGAGGATGTGGTGCCGGAGAGAGAGGAGATGATGGGGACAGGCCAACAAAGGATGAACGGGGTGAAGGGAGGCTCAGAGGAGGAGCAATTTGGGGATGGAAATAACTCATGGGAGCCCCCCGAGCTTCAGCCCAACCGTGAATTTTCAAATGACATGTCTGGCATGTCATTTCTAAATTCGCACTTCTAAACTTAAAATGTTGATTCGCGAATTCCTGCGAATTTGGGCGAAATTCAAATTCGTAGAAAAAAGTGGAAGCCAAACGGTGGATTTGGATTTCGGCCGTCCAAATCCAAATCCCCGTTTGCAAACACACCCTAACGTACGTTAAGAATCTTGGAAGATGATCCGGAGAGTATTCAATTTCAGACAGACCAGGTACAGTACCTTCCCATTTAAACATGTACTCTCCCTCTTTTAACTGAGGATCTTCTAAATAAGAACTAGAGATTCGAGTACTAACTGGCGTGAGATCTGGAGCCAATAGCTATCGGGTCAGAAATGGAAAGAAATAAAGCGCAGTAGGAGTGCCACTTGTTCACCCACCCTTAATGCAATTTCATTAGGATGGGTTGAATGGCTTGTATCCTTTGATGGGTTGAATGACTTGTATCCTTTTTGTATTAACTTTGCAGCTTGCAATTTAATGGCTTTGCTCGATTATTTAAACATGAGTATATTGATACTGAAGAAGAAGAGACTTGGAGATGCATTCATTGGGGGAAATTGGACATGAGTCATATGTCAGAACACTTGTTTTTAGGGCTACTAATCATGAATCATGGACGTGAACTAACACTAACACATTATCCAAAAAAAAACCAACACTAACACGCTGAACCCTCCCAGCACGGCAGCACGGAAGTTCACTCAGCACATTAGAGTATTTTGGGAGGACAACATCGTCATTTCACGTAACAAACTCTTCAGTCCCTGCTCCTTACTGTACGAGAATAATCATTTTCTAATATCAATCATGAAACCATGGGTTGCTACATGGAAAGTGGAATGTTAAAAAGTTGGAGATGCCAGAGAGGAAAGGAGATAGAATCAGAACTCAATGTTCCCAGAGGGGCCTGAAATCATGAAGATCACAGAGTTTGATTACATGAATTAATGACAAATCCCGTTCGAGGAGATTGCCAGATATGTGCTCTATCCCCCTCCAGCCAGCGTTTCTTCGGAGAGTCCAAAAGAGGCAAACAACTGCCCACCCCAATAACTCCTGTAAGTTCCATCATCCTGCATGATCTGCTCATTTCTGTTCATTTGCTGCACCAAAAGTCTCTTTGTGATTACCATTCCAAGCCCATGAAACTGTAGAACAGGTCATCTTTCCATAATTTGAACACAGCATTTACTACCTCTAATCACCCTTCATATATATACATCTCTCTCAATACACCACCAAAGCACGCAATAATACATCATCTCCCTCTCGTGGAACCAATCCCTGCCGCCTCCGACATGTCTAGTACCGCAGAGGACAAGAACGACAAAGCAGAGCCACTTCAGGGACCCCAACTTCAACCCAGGTATCTCACTTTAGATCTGAGCCTCTCTAGCGGAGATACAGATCAGGGGTCGTCCGTTATGGAGCTCAACCTGCTGGGCAAGTTCGATACAACAACGTCCTCCCCGCCACCCTCCGTCGAGATCTCCCCGGCCGCTGCGGAAGCCGAGACTAGGGTCTTCACCTGCAACTACTGCCAGAGGAAGTTCTACAGTTCCCAGGCCCTCGGGGGCCACCAGAACGCCCACAAGCGTGAGCGGATGCTGGCCAAGCGCGGCCAGCGCTTCGGCTACCCCTACAGCCATGGCTACTCCAGCATGGCCTCTCTCCCCCTCCATGGCTCCCTCCACAGACCCTTTGGGATCCAGGCCCACTCCATGATTCACAAGCCTGCTGCTTACAGTAACGTCTCGGCGAGCTCGGCGGCCGGGCTCCCTTACGCTCACCATGGCTGGTCCCGGCCTCTCATCGACCAACAGCTAGCCATCGGCAGGTTGGCCGTGGGTGTAGGCGGTGGCAAGGGCGGCGCTGCAGCTAAATTAGACGGCGCGTTCTTGGCTCGGCCATTTGGCGCTTCCGTGGAGGCAGTTCCCGACGACACGATTGGTGGGTGCTGGCGGGCAGGCGATGGCGCTGCCCCGTTGAAGTCTCACCAACAAGAGAACTTGCAGAAGATTGATTTGCCTCTCAAGCTCTAGGATTAGGCTTATTTTTCTTTTTCTTTTTCCTTTCTTTTCTTTTTTTGGTTTCATAATATAAGATAATAGCTTCAATTTTCATCTGCTCTTATTTTTCTTAATTCAAGTATAGTCTTTCACTTTGAGTCACAACATAATATTTTTGCTTTTTTATTTGTTGAAATACTATATTAGATATATTTAAATCTTGTTGATTGGTTATTAATTTGGTGTTCACCAAGAAGAGACTTTACGTTTTACAATTTCAAATTGTGTCTGGTGTATGGGAGAATCAAAACGCATGTAAGCGTAGTTAGCATAACATTTCATTTGTAAGCCAAAAATAAAAAACATCGGGGGTGTTTGGTTTGTTAATGTTAATGAATCTGACTTTTAATTAAGAGAGAATTTATTTAGAGGGGGGTAGTAGTTCTGGATTGGAGAATGACAAGATTGATATCCAAGACCTCCCAATCCAGTACTATAGAAGAATATATTTTTAATCCCATATTATATATTTAAAATATGCGTTAGGATTTCCAGTGTTGATTGTATAATTTTTTAAGATTTTTAGTCCTAAATCAGAGAATTTGTGGGACTCAAATAAGTTTCGAATTCAAAAATTGATAAAATTAGATCATACAAGATTGATCATGACCGGGTTCTGCTAAATGTTTATTCATATGTGTTATTCAAGTTTAAAAATTGAAGTAAATCTAGTTTTCTATGTTAAACAACCATGAATCTTTTTTTTTTCGATATAGAACAACCATGAATCTAATTAGAATCTTTGACTGGTTCGGTTTTCAAAACTATCTTTCTTATCATCGTGACATTAGTTTGGGTTTGTCCAACTTTGAAAACTATCTTTCTTATCATCATGACATGAGTTTGGGTTTGTCCAATTATCCCCTTGATCGATCATACCAATAGGTTAATTAACTTTGATATATGGACTAAAGCATTTCATAATAGGGAGAAATAGCCATTCACTAGCAGACAAAACTTAGCATAAAAATAAAACTTGTCATCATGAAAAAGGCAAAAAAATAAAGACTTTTCCATATGTTAATCATTAAAGCATAAAAAAATTAATCATTTTCATGCATAGGGGAAGAAGTTGCAGAAGAGAACCGAGGCCATCTAGAAAGGAGAAGATGACAAGCCTTGGATTTTCAATACTACCTCTTGAGGAGGTATTGAAAGTTGACGGCTCTATATATACTTACAACTAAAAATGGGATTGAAATCTCCTAGCCTTATAATTCTTTATTATTTTGACTAACGATATATTAGTAATATCTTATTATAAATACTTATCCACTAACGCTATATTAAGAATCCACTAAAATGACGAACGCTAGGCTTAAATATTAGTATTCAAAATCTTAGCTTACTAACGCCATATTGAGAATTCACCCATGTGGATTGAAAAATCCTAATTGACTACCCCCTATTAGGCTAAATTAGTGCAAAATGGGAATGTAGTTTTGTTGCTGAATTGAAAACTGAAAATTCATAATTCAGTCTTAATTTGGTAAATCTCCTCATGAGGAGATTAGCAAATTAAGCATGAATTGAGGAAAAATCATCTTTTAGGCTGAATTTTATAAACCAAATATGATTCAGGTTATTCTCTCCTAATTCGTGCTTAATTTAGGGCAAAATTCACAAACAAAATTAGCCCCATAATCTATTCCTATCAGCTATATTGTAGCCTCCAAAAGGAAGAGTTCTACATCATCTTGTTATATCCTCTCATATACTCCACTTATGAGAAGCCTCTATGTCACCCACATGGAGGGGGGATTTCACGTACATTCACATAAGGTTTTTTATTTGCGCAAAACTAGAGCCCAAAAAGATTTATTCAAATACTTATTAAAATAAGTTCCAAAATTTCAATTAATGTCATCCTATAAATTTGGGATTCTGTTATTTTTCAAAAATCTCGAACTTACCATTTGCCCCCCTCTTCCACTCTTCTTTCTGTCGGTTGGAAAAAATTATTCTAAAATAGCATAATTATGTCAATGCGTGATTTGTGATTTTCTATACAAATGATTGTCACCCTAGGCAAACCATGACAGTAACCAGACAATGCTACTTGTCCCCAGGGCAAAACATAGCAGCAACCAGGCAATGTTACTTATCACCATCCAAAGTGATGGTTGCTATGACCGGGCGAGTTTCAAGAATAACATAATTATGTTATTTTAAAAAAATATAATTATGCTATTTTGTGATCCGGCTTAAAAACTTGCCACTATGTTTGTTTGTATGGATTTTGTACCATTTTGATTCCCATAAGAGTCAAATGCGGTATATAATCCATGCCGCCGACCCCAGATAGCTGGGATAATGTGTATGATGATGATGATGATGATGATGCTATTTTGTGAAAAGTTGGCTAAGATCCTTCTCGTAGCATGGCCATTTCAGTTTTTTTATGAAGGCCAAATGGACTGATGACGTTATTTGATTGAAAAAATTAGCAATATATGTACTATATATATAAAAATTTGTGACTATATGTGAAATTCCCCCTTCTTTTTAAGATTATGAATTAATGACTGCTATTTAAAAGGGACTAATTTGAGTTATGAGTCCAAATCAAATATTGGTTCATTACACAGATTGAAATTCGTAGGGCAACCCATTCAGATGGGGGCATTTGACTTGAACAGTCAAAATCAAATTTCGGTTTGTAACTCAGTTCGAAGCTTGTAGATGGTAATCCACTGGAGCTTCTTGTTCAGTAGCGTGAAATCCACCATATGAGACGTGGGATCCATGAAAAAGACATAGCTCTTGTAGAAAAAGACGGACAGACACGACATGTCGATGAAGACATAAATAGTTCAGCCTTAAGACATGACAGATTCTAAAAGAAAACTACTGTTTTCTTTTGTTTGATAAAAGCTTAAGACACTACTTTATACAACGGTGGAAAGAAATTCAGTCTTGATATTTTTATTATGTTCAATTTAATGTCTTCTCCATCTGGCTCTTTCCTCGGGCTTTTATAGTAGCGGAGTGGATCAAGATGTGAGCATGTTTTGTTTTTCCTTTGTATGATGAGTTTGTTCAGGTGAATATATCTGTTTGAGGAGACCGAGTCACCTACCCAATTGGAAGTGAATGATTAAAGAAAAGGCTACCATGTTGAGCGCGACAAAAAACATGTGCTGGTTAGCCGCTCTCAGTATCTAGTCCAGGATTTAGTTGTAGGCTTGTGGCATCTTTTGGGATTTTCTATCTTGGATGGAAGCACTTTCAAGTATCAAGTAGCTTGGACGTGTATATAAGATCTTATATGGTTAACCTTTATAACAAAAAAAAAAAGGTTAACCTGCTAGGGGCCCGAGGATTGAAAGCCAAGGCACCCGGCAAGATTTGGTGATGCATTGATTATGTGGGTGGATTGCTTTGGACCAGAAACTTATTGCCCTTTCAAGGTGTAGGACATACATGACATTTCAACAATCGTCAACCCTCCAAGGCGGAAGAGGTTCAACTTGAATAAACATAATGGCATGTTGATGATGTTGTCACTGTTTACAAATGAAAGAGAAGCAAGTAAGACGTCGAGGAACAGACCGGCTCCCACATCCCCCTCTCTCTGTTGGTGACTTGCTGCTCAATCACAGACTCTTGTCGGACCAAACCAACATGGTACAGCGCAAACATTGGATTGGCCAATCAACAATACACACCATTTGTCTTCACCACCCTCAGGTTGTGATTTTCTGTTGGAAAATGCTCCAGACTTCCTCTCAAGTCTCAACTATGCTTACAATATATTCCCTCCATTCCATGTTAGTAGTGACAGTTGAATTTTTCAAAGTGAACCAATTTTGTTCATTTTTCATTTTGAAAAACCAAATTGACTTATAAAAACTGGGACGGAGGGATTATTTGAATAGGTAAAAAGTCACACACCCTTCACAAACTACGCCGTGAAGATTCGACCTCCATACTCTCCCTGGCAAGGAAGAGATAGAACTAGAGCAACATAGACTAGATGTGGTGAATCTGCTCCTACTCCCTCCATTTGTAGCAACATCACATGATTTTGCAGAAAGCCCGTAAAAGTTCTTCTGTTTTCCCACTCAGCCTAAAGAACCGCCTTGACTTCACTTTCCATATGCCCTATGGACATGAATCACCCTTTGTCGGAGTTCTTCTCTTCTCGATGCTTGTATACATGGAAGGGGAACACCACTTTTGCATAAAACTTCAATAATTTTTACATAATTTTAACATTAGAGGGACACCAAATTAGATCTGCTCATCAGAAAGAGGTCTCTCGTTGTGCTTATCATGTGTCTCGCAGGTTGGGATGGGGTCCATGGAGTTGGCCTCCTATCTTCACTGCGAGGGTTCGCTTGGCCTCATGTCTGATGGTGGAGTTTTATGGTTTATTGGTGCTTGCCCAACCCTTTGGAGGCATCCCTTGTGCATGGAGGTGGTTCCCGCATTGGGCGTCAAGGTTATTATGTTGGTATACTTTGCATTATGCTCGTGTGGGCCTTTTTCAATGTTTTTTTTTTTGGTTTGTTATGTGTTTGTGATCTCAGTGGTCTGTACGTGTACTCTATATCAATCTCTCGCAGTCATTTGCTATGTATGTGAATTCTATGTAGGTAAGCACACCAAGATAGCCAAGGTAAGGACCTTTACTCATAATACTGAAAACGGAATCCAAAGGCATAACACACCAGAGAGACCTCGAGCGCAATGCGAGCAGCAACGTAGGCACCACATGCACGCCCCAGGCAAACGGGCGGAACCTCATAGAAAAGAGAGGGGAGGAAAGGAAAAGAGAAAAGGGAAGAGGATGAGAGGAAGGTTTGGGGAGGATGTGAGGATGAAGCTGAGGGCCGGCAAGAAGGCCAAACTGCCGCTGCCACAGAATTCTGCTGTACTTCTTGGAATCGCCTTTCTGCTGTGCAAAAGATGGTGAATGCTTCGAAGATTTTAAACCTTGATACGTAACGTACCTTTCATGGTTTCTGGTTTGGTTGCAAGAAACCGTTCATGAAAGTTAAATGGGCCCAACACGATCCAACGTTTCACCACTAGTGATTTGCGAATTTCGACGCAAATACTTAGCTCTAAAGCTGCTGCAGCCAGAACACGATTAGAGACGTAAGCCCCTCCGAAATTTCAATTATTTCGTAGCTCGATCAGAATCCTCACTTTGGCTGTCAGATCTCCGATTTCTATGGACTGCATCTCGTGTTGGTTCGCCAGCTTTCACATTTCCTAGGTCCAGCTTCTCGTTACAACTTACTTCACTAGGCGGATCTGGCTTCTTCTTCACAGCTTGATCCTGCTTAGCATTTTTATCCGATCTTTTTGCTTTCTCATTCACAATTTCCTTCACTGCAACCTCCAATGCATCCAATCTTTCTTTAAGCTGAACTAGATCGGAATCAGATGACGTTTTTTCTGTCATTTCCACTTCCATGTCTTTCATCTTCTCTATCTCCTCTGTACCCTTTTTCTTCATCTCTACCTCCTGCAGCAGTGGGTTTCAACACCTATTAATCCATGCAAGCACAAAAAGTACTTGCAAGAGAAGATGGTGCAATTTTTTTCCACAACGAAAAATGAATCAGCACATAACCAGATGGAGCTGACAGTATGCAAGTCCAACATAAAGCATGGAAACTTATAAATCCTAATAGCATGAAGTAAACAGAAAAACAAAAGGAACTAAGAACTATGAAATCTATAATTGACAAAATCAACATTAAAGTAGCATAGATGCTAGCAAGAAACCAATCCTCTTTGGTGTGATGAACTACAAAGCCAGACAAGCACAAATAAACAGGAAGATTTCAAAGGCGTTATCCTCACAAGTGCTACCAATAACTAAATAGCTCATATGTAGCCTGCGGACAATATTCAACATCCTCAAATTGAAAGAGACACTCTAAAACTGCATGTTCCAACATGTTTTTACTCCAACAAGTAACTGACGGCTTATAAAAACTTCCCTTAACTCGATAAAATGGCAGATAGATCTTTTATATCAATATTACTTTTGTCAAGATTAGCTATGATGTCATAAAAAATATAATTTAATGCCACCTGTTATTAATGCACATGCCTCAAAATGAAGTACACATCCAATGTGATTCTTCTAATATCAAACCTTAAAAGCATCATTAAGTGTGACACGCGTCACACAATGAAAAGCACATGTTACTCTTTTATAAATAGAAATGATGACGAGTAAAAGGACCACAAAGCAGCCAATGATTGTTTAACTAATCAGAGAGCTGCAAAATACTTGTAAAATTCTGCTAAACAAAGTGGAATGAGCATATTTTAGAGAAAAAAAAAATCCGCCAGGAAAATTAACCTAAAGAGAAACCAAATACAGAATTTCATTACCGCTTCCATTCGTCTTATCTCATATCGTGCATACTGAGCTACCAAAAACACAGCTGTCATCAATAAAGCATAAAATTATCCAGCAGAAAGAATTCAAATGTTAGAACGTAACCACAACTAAACAAATAAAGAAATCAAACCTAGTGAAGGCATGCAGGCGAAGAACAAGTGTACCAAATGGAAATCAAGCCTGGAAATGGAAAAAGGATGACATGTAAGCATGGGTTGGAGTTACTTATACGAGTTTCTTCAAAGAATCGTTTTAGATATATTTATAGCAATTCGTTGCTGCAAGCCAAAATGGTGGCCTACTTCACATACAAAGATACTACACTGGAACTGGAAAAAATGAATGGAACAAAAAAAGCAATAAAGGTAAATTAGTAACTGGTTGGAAGTGAAATTTAAATTGAGTTATAGCATCAGAGGAAAAAACAGAATATGGAGGTCTTAAAAAAATATCTACTCGACTAAGCTAATAATCAACTATAGTCCTGGTAGAACTATCGTCCAACAAAAGGACATAATATCAGTCATAAAGATGATAATAACAGAAAAACACTACTCCTCGTAGAACTACAAAATTTTGAGTTCCTAAATTTTTAGGGTCTCAAAAGCTGCAAGGAACATATTGATAGAAGTACAGACACGAATGAAAATGTTAAGACATTAAAAAGATGAACATGATTATTACCCAAACTTTTTCTTTTTTGGAGGTTCAGTGAAGAGAATCTTGGCAGCGCTCATGAAATCAAGCTTTTCAAGTTGCCGATATGTATCATCTTGGCCAGGCTTACCAGAGCAGAGAGGCCGAGCTTGAACGAGGGCCCACCTGGATAACGCCGCATCCCGGAAAGCTAACTTCGAGAGCCAAAATCCTACTCTCATATTTTCGTCTCACCCAAAGCGGCAAGAGAAGCTCACCGTTACGAATCAAGCAATAGAAACTGGTAGATCCAGAAGCTCAAATGCATTTTAGACACAAGCTCAAGCCCTTGTTCCGGTCAAGCACTAGAAACTAGCTGTATTTCAAGCTGAAAACTCCAGCAATGCGAGATTAGTATGAGACAAATAAATTCTTCAAATGAGACTAATAACATAGGACGGAGGAAGCAATAGGAAGCAAAACTGAAAAAACAAATTATAAAAAAAAACTGAAAAATCCATACTTGCCGGTTCAGAAAGCACTTGTCTTTATGGCTACGCCAGCCTGAGGCCGTGTGGATGCTGGGGCAACGAACAAGGCAGACGGTCGCCGCCGGAGAAGAAGATAACAAAGGAAATGGCCTGTGACAATAGTATCTCTATCCTCATCACGGCCAGAGCTCGCCGCAAAAACAGCAACACCCAAATGCCCAATTCATTCTCCAATCAATTTATGCAATCACATTCAAATTTCATTTTTTTGTAAAAACTTTCAAAATCACTTTACAAAGAACAAGCATGATGATGATGCCCTCTGCAAAAAACTAGGGTTTAAGACCACGCCCCTTCCCGGGAACCAGAGAGGACATGAAAGCGGGCTTTACCCGACCCGTTCTGTCCAGAGAGGACATAAAAGCGGACTTACCCCCACGAGGTTTCAGCGGAACGGGTCATAAACCCTCGTCGCCGGACCTCTTCTATTTTAGAGCAGCAATTCCTCCACCTCTCAGAACCTCGCCCGCCGCCGGCACCGTCCCCGCGCTGATCCGGCCGTTCCTTGTCAGCATCAACTCCACTCTCAGAAACTTCCCGTCTTGTTTCTTGGCCGTCTTCTCCACCCCTTCCGCCACCGTTGTTGGAACGCGGGAAAGGGACGTGCGGGTGCAGTGACAGGCGGAGAGGAGGAACTGGCCGGACCAGGTGACGTAGGGTCGAGAGTTGGGTTGCTGGGTTTCCTTCACCGACCGCCATCTCCTTTATCTTATTCCACCTGTTCTCCCAATTTGCTGCAGATTCATTACAGGCCATACGTAAGTTCCTAGTCTTTCTACTTCGTCTTTATTGTCGTGTGTGTAAAATTTGAGGGGTAATATTTGCTTGGCATGATTGAAAGCTCTGAATTTTATAGAGTGTAGTATATGAAGTAGTTTGAGGAGAGAATGTGGGGGGAAAAAGGATCATCATTTCTCATGTATAGATGAGGAAATTTGGTTTTCCAGCTTGTGGATGGTTGTATGTGTTAGCTCATTTGTGCTTTTATTTTTCGGGTGGTCTGATGGGATTATGATATTTGCTCTGTAGAGTGATTGAGTCGAGGTTGCTTTAAGCTCGTTACTTATAAGCCGGTAAAATACTAGAATCTGCAAAGCGGGGAGTTCAGTCCAATTTTGGGGATGGGAGAAGAAGGAGAGAAGATGAATCAACTGAATTCAGGCAATCAGCCCTCCGCTTCTGCCAATGACTATGTGATCATCAAAGAAGGGGAGGCCGAGATTTTGATGCATCCTAACAACGAAGTGTTCTACAACAAGACCCAGGTGCTTTAATTATCTACTTTATTTTTTCTGTCAATTTTCATCAGCTAAGTTGATGTTAGCAGCTGCTAATCCTAGTTTAATTTTGTAAGATAATTAGTATCGGAGTATGATACTAATGTTGAGTATGAGATAACTGCATCTAGTCTGTTGGTTATGGGAAGCTGAATATGTCTCAAAGTCTAATCAATTACAAGTCAAAGTAACTTGTTTATATAAAGAGGCTAAGAACATGTTGACATGGCTATGCTTAATCAGGTGAACAACCGAGACATTTCTATAGCAGTTCTAAGGACTTTCATTTCAAAGCGCAAAGATGAACATGCTGCAACAATGGCCAGAAAGAAGAAAACAGAAGAAGGAATATCCACAGAAGGGTCTACTGAACCAGGAGAGGAAGCACCTGATTCCCATTATGTGAAAGAAAATGGTGAATGTGGGATGGAGACCAAATCAGCTGAGATAGAGTCAGGCAATAATTCAAATGTTCCTAAAAGTGGGTCGTGGAAAGTACATGGAGAGCTTAAACCGCCAAGAGTCCTAGAGGTATTTTTTTAATGTTCACGTCCCCTGATGACTTTTGTTCAGCAAACAATATGGAAAAACTAATGGGCAAACATGAGGACGTTTCTTTGAAGCATGGTGAAATGGACCACGTCTCATATTTAGTTCCTTGATCAAGTTTTATATAGCTGTGCCCGACTTTTCAAACAAAACAATCACTTATTTTGTTAAAAATATGCTTGCTGCAGTGAAATCATACATGATTTTTTATAGAAGAGATATCGGGTTAAAAAATTCCCGTTCTATACCTGGCAGAAACTTTATCATTCGTGTCTTTAAGTTTTCACTTTTGATATGCTATGTACATTTCAGGCTCTTGCTGCATCCGGCTTGCGGGCTATCAGATATGCACGGGAAGTTGAAGGAGTTGGTCAAGTTATAGCTGTAGATAATGATAAAGGTAAGTGTGGTTAGATACCATTGCCTTGTATCAATTTTCAAAATGAGGTAGGATTGGGGCAACAAGTAATACCTTGTCTATGCAGTTTCTGTAGAAGCTTGCAAGAGAAATGTAAAGTTCAATGGCTCTGTTGCCTCTTCTAAGGTGGAACCCCACCATGCTGATGCAAGAGTTTATATGCTTACACACCAGAAAGAATTTGATGTGGTATATTGTTATTTGTTTGATTGCGGCAGTTTTTTTAGAGTTCTGGACTCGTTTCTTAGTATCTATGGAGTCGATTATTGGCTTCTAATTCTTTACAGGTGGATCTTGATCCGTATGGGACCCCTTCTTTATTTTTGGATTCCGCTGTTCAATCAGTCATGGATGGAGGCTTGTTAATGTGCACAGCAACTGACTTAGCTGTGCTTTGTGGTGGCAATGCAGAAGTCTGTTACTCCAAGTAAGAATGTTTTGCTTGATTATTTTAATTGACGTGATGATAATACTGCTAAGAGTCTCTTTTTCACCTTTTCATCTATTGGTGATTGGAAATTTTATTCAATTCCTGTTTGGTGAGTCAAATTTTGTTGAACAGTCTGTTTCAAGAATGTATCTGTTAGATAACGGGTGTTTCCCAAAAGCTCAAACTATCAGGAAATAGATTGTAATCATATTATATAATATAATATAGTTCAGTTTACATGAGACAGGTTTCATGCAGCTTGCATGAGCCGAGTCATCAGGAACTGTCAGATTTCAATCCAACGGCTGGTGTCAAATCAGTGGGCAGCCGAGTGTGAATTACCACCTCCCCTGAGAGCCATCAGATCAAGGTCTGACAGCTCGAGATTACTCAGGTTCATGCAAGCTGCATGAGACCAGTCTCATTTGAACTTTTCCCAATATAATATATTATGATATAATGTGTGTGTGTGTGATATTCCAACAATGTCAATTATCTAAGGGTCATGTGCCAAAGCATATTTGATTTATTGTTCTCTTGTTTAATATGTGCTCAGATTTTTTGTTAATCAGGTATGGTTCTTATCCTGTAAAGGGAAAATACTGCCACGAGATGGCATTGAGGGTCCTCCTTGCATCAATTGAGGTACTGAACTATTAGTTCCAAAGAAAAAGCTCACTGCAGCTTACAAATGTTTTTTTTCCCTCCATTAAGTTTGATTTTCTTGTGTGTGTATTGACTCAGAGCCATGCAAACCGATACAAACGATATATAGTTCCTGTTCTCTCTGTACAGATGGATTTCTACATTCGGGTGTTTGTGCGCATTTTCACGTGCGTGACCTATCAGAGTATAAATAGTGATTAGTTATTTATTTATTTTGTGTTTTTTTTACTTATTTATTAGACTGTCTAACATGTTTTATGTATTGCTGCAGTTCTGCTAGTGCGATGAAAAACACACCTCTGAAGCTTTCCTATGTCTATCAGTGCGTGGGATGTGACTCATTCCATCTCCAAAGTGTAGGGAGGACCGTTATGAAGGTACATTGGTGGTTTTCTCAGCTGTTTCAGATTTCAAATTCTCCTCTTCTTTCTGTTTTTATGTTTACTTTATTGCCTATTCCCTTCAGAACAAAAGTGTGAAATATGTTCCGGGGTTTGGTCCTGCGGTACCTGAAGTGTGTGGTGATTGCGGAAAGAAATTCAACATGGGGGGCCCTATATGGTCCGCCCCTATTCATGACCAAGAATGGGTAATGTCTATATTAGCAAACGTTAAGTCGATGAAGGATTGTTATCCAGCGTATGATAGGATCTCTGGTGTGTTGACTACAATATCGGAGGTGTGTATCAATTAGGACTCAGGCGATTTGTGATCATTTTATTGTGGTATTTGTTATTGTATATGACTAAGTATAATGACAGACAATGGTATGACGATTTCTTGTCATTTTCTTTCTTTGTCTGCAGGAGCTACTTGATGTACCTCTTTTTGTGTCTCTTCATAGCCTCTGTGCAACTTTAAAGTGTACATCACCTTCTGCAGTCATGTTCCGTTCTGCAGTGATTAATGCAGGATATCGTATATCTGGCAGCCATGTAACACCTTTGGCAATGAAAACAGATGCCCCTATGGAAGTCATTTGGGACATCATGCGCTGCTGGGTAAGATATTGGGCACTTTGTTTAATGCAGGAAATACTCCCTCTGTTCCACGTTACCAGTCCGATATGGTTTTTCTGAATAAACTAATTTTAGTTCCTTTCCAAAACCTAGGTCAGACCATTAAGTAGGATGGAGTATAATGGAAAACTTCATCTCTTGGTTTGTTTTGTGTTTATGTAGCTTGATTGCCACAAAAAACTGAAAAAATATTAAATAGCTCATCCAGTTTGATACGCCCGTAAGTATAACCTTCTCATGACGTCCTCTTTGGTGTAGGTGAAAAATCATCCAATTAAACCTCAGCCAGCTGATCAATCAGGAACTACTATTCTTGCAAAAGAGCCAACAATCGAAGTATCCATTTTTCCATATTCTTTTCACATTTTTTGTGTTTATTTTTTTAATAAATAACTTCCTTGAGTTGCCTACCAGTCCTGATTGATTAATGCTCAGTTATACCAATGACTAATTCAATGTTTCTGCTTGTGCAAAACTAGGCAAATTTTACAAGAGCTGTTGCTTCCCTCAGCAAAGCACAGGCAAAGAAGGTAGCGCGCTTCCTCCCCAACCCTGAGCGGCACTGGGGCCCGAAGGTGAGAGCCGGGCGCCAGATCACTAGCAAGCATGCTTCTCTTTTGGGCCCAGACAAGATCAGCAATGGGTCTGTTAGCCACGAAGGAGATGAACAAGCAGGCTCAAAGCGCCAAAAGATGGAACAGTCAGCTGCCACTTCAGAGCAACATTAAGCACATACATGGTACTTTTAGTTTATAATGTTTTCGTTCTTTTCTAGAAATGATTAATACACCCTGAAATATGGGTCCAAGTTTGTTTCTCTATATTTGAAAGTTTGTTTCTCTGTTTATGAAATGAGCAAGAAGAACAAAACTGGTCTATTACATGATAGTTGTTATAATTGTGCCTTGTGAAAACTGAAATGAAATTGTCTAGAACGAATTTGTTTCTTCATATTGCTTGGTCTCGACTATTAATGCTACAGAAAAACCAATGTTCTAGCTGCTTCTCTCGACCCAGCTGAGCATGTAAATTCCAATATGGGATCTTTAAGATTTAGATGAACGCTTGTCCCTCAAAGAATAGCATATGAATTCAAGAAGGGGAATTTTAGTGATTGATTTTTGAGCAACTCAACATGCAAAAAAACAGAACCAAGTAGTAGGCCGTTCATTTTCTCCAAGCATAGACGAGCAGTGAGAACCCACTCAGGCTCTGCAGCTGGATCTCCTCCGCGGTCGACCATTCCATCACAGAGGAACTACTCAACGATGAAACCGACGGGAAGGAGGAAGACGAGCTCGTTTTCATCAAACTCTTGGCTCTCTTGCTCGCCTTGCCACCCTTTTCACTCGTTTCCCATGGCCACCACGTTGATGCAGTCCCCTTGTTATCATTACACTTCCTATTATCAGAACCTTCGCTCACCTCCCCCTGATCCTCGATCCGGAGCAAGAACACCGCTCGCTTGTTCTCTGGCGGGTTGCTAAACAACCAATTGTAGACATCCCATGAGACCTGAATCCGAACTCCGTCGACTTCAGTCATCTCGTTCCCGCGGAACTTCCACTTGAGCCTTTTCACTTGCAGCACTTTCTTCTGGTCGACGCAAAATGTGAGCCTCGGATCGTCGTCATCGCTTGCATGGGTATAGAGGATCGATACGTCTCGCATCTTGCCCCTGAATCCCACCTTGGTCGCGAAGGAGTCATCCCCAAATAGGTGTTCCTGTCGAATAAGCAGAGCCGGGCTCTTGAATGGCCTCCCGGTCTGCTTCTCATCAAGCGAGTCCCCTCCAACTAGGAGGGTCTCCTCCCCGTCGACGATGATAGACAAGTAGAAGCCAGAGGCGGGCTCGAGCCTGTCGTGGAACTTGACGCGTCTGAAGTCCCAGGAGAGCTGAACCCGGGTGTCGTCGCGGAGGAGGAAGGACTTGGAGCCACCCTTCTTCCATAAGAGCCAGGGACTGAGGTGGATAAGGTGGTGATACGACGAGCCGTCGTCGCCCCCGTGGCCGTGGAAATGAAGCTCGACGCTCAGAGAGCGGCCGAGAAGGGTGCGGTCCCACGTGACGACGGCGATCCCAGGCGCGGTGTGGTAGAAGCTGGTGGTCAGGCTCGAGCTGCCCGCGGAGGTGGAAGCTGGGTTGCCTGTCCTCCGGCTGCGGAAACAAGAGGCGACGGAGTCCGGCATCATCATCATCATCTTTCTAAGCTCTTCCTTGCATCTGATCTCGTATCCTGCTGTATTTAGATGTGATATGAACTTCTTGTTGGAAGGTAGACTGGAAGTGTTTGCAGAACTTGGACTGTTGAAATGCCTAATATCACTGTTTGGGTATTGACCGCTTAGAAAGTTGCAGAAGGACTTGGTCATGGGTCTTCTTGGTGGAGCGCGTCGACTCAAGGCTTTTTTGTTCAGTGACCGGGTGGTCGTCAGTCGACTTGTGAGCCTAATGTCTAGCATTACTCTAATACTGGTTAATGGCTACTGATTAATGTCAAAAGCCAAAGAGTTAAGCAGATGAAATGGATTATGGATTTCTTGCACTTATGAGGGAGTTATTTTCGACGCCACTACCAATTTTCAAATGGAAAAAGCTGGGCCAAACTCATTCTAATCTTCCCCTTGATTTTACAGCCATGCGACATCTAATGAAGGTGATAACCATTGGCTTTTGGCTTTTCCAAGTGCGAGGCAGTCAAACTATGTAATTTTGTTGATTAGAGTAGGATGAGCATGCTAATCGATATCTGAAAAAATTGTAAGCAGGTGAAATGGATTTAATTTAAAATTCTGCAGTCAATCAATGTGGTTGTATTGAAGACGATCGGTTGGTATAATGGCATTAAATATTGTAAGCCAAAAGAGAGTCCTGTCCTCTTACAATTGTGTCGTACTATAATGCCAGGAATATGCGCTTTTCAGTTCATAGATTGGGAAAGGAAGCGCTTTGATATCATATCTCATCAATAGTTAAAGCTATATAAATTGATGGCTTGTAGATTGTGGTCACTCGGGTTTACTTAATTTTGGTTGTAGGTATGAGCTCTGATCTAGAGTGTTCCTGCGTATGAGATTTCAGAAAATTGGACAGGAAAATATACTTGTTAATTATTGTTTGATAATCCCAACTTCGAGGCCTTAATGTATAACATAGTATTTTCCCACGTGGTTTTCTGCCAAGTGAACTCACATGCGAACATAGGATAAGCTGTAGCCATGGATTTCGAATCCAACAGGCGATACAGTTGTTCAGATCTCAGGCTATGATTCCAAGTATTTTGGGACATCTGATCTGTCTGTTCCTAATATAGTTAACGGTCTACGGAGGGATAAACACAAATCCATTTTAAGATTGGATTTCTTTGGATTGACAACCTAACTAACTGGGACAGACGGTTTGCTTTCATCTTCTTCTTCTTCTTTACACCTTTCCCACCCTTGGGGCCTCACCGGACCCAAAGGAGAATCGAAATCGGGAAAGAAAAGAAAACATGGGAGCGGTGAAGATTGCCATCTTCGACGCCTTGGCAACCTTCTTGTGGGTTTTCTGTTCTACGACGATCGGCCCGACCACGTACATCATCTCGTCCTCCCTCCATGCCCAAGGCGTGGCAACATCTTTCTTCATCACCACCGCCCTCATGGCCTTCTGGCTCCACGCCTTCAACTTCATCACGGAGTTGCTCGGCGGAGCCAGTTTCAACGCCACGGGCAACGCCTCCTTCTACTCCGCCGGCCTCGGATCCGATACTCTCTTCTCCATCGCCGCCCGCCTGCCCGCCCAGGCTGCCGGCGCGGCCGGTGGGGCTCTCGCGCTGGTGAGACTTGCTCCGGCCAATTACAGGCACCTGATAGGTGGGCCGGCCGTGAAGGTGGGCCTACACGAGGCAGCCGTGGCCGAGGGGTTGTTGACTTTCGTCATCAGCTTCGTCGTTCTGATCATCATGTTAAGGGGCCCAAGGATCGGATTGGTCAAGTCGTGGCTTCTCGCGGTCGCCATTGTGGGCTTGGTTGAGGTGGGGGCCAACTACACGGGCCCGTCCATGAACCCAGCCAATGCATTTGGGTGGGCTTACTTGGACGATTCCCACAACACCTGGGAGCAGTTTTACGTGTACTGGATCTGTCCCTTTGTGGGAGCCATTATAGCTGGTTGGGCCTACCGGCTCTTCTCCCCTACACGACCGGCTATTAAACAGAAGAAAAAGAAGGCGGCTTAAGAGAGAGGAAGCTGTTCTGGTTGGCTTTTTTTTTCAAACTAGATCTCATAATTTTCGAACTATCTACTGAAACATCATATAGAAAGTATATGTTTTGTTTTTCGGTTCTTTGTAGGAAAATTATTGGCCTGTTGAATTTGCTTAGATGTTGCTGATCCTAAATTAAGTTCGCTTAGATGTTGCTTATATTCATTTATATGCTCAAACTGCTGAGATTCTCCAGTGTCAAATCTTGGTCGAATATATCTACGAATAGATGATAGCCAGTGTCATCCAAACATCCCCATGTGAGGACGACATTAATTATTCTATCTATGAATAGATGATACTGCTCTGCTATGATCAGAAGTATGTTGGCCGCCTGAGGTCCTCTCTGCGACACCAAATATGTCATTGCCTGAGCGTATTTACTACTGTATCTAGTTTGAGAGAGACAAGCTAAGTAATAGGAGTATTTAGACAACTCAGCGTGAAAACATCACAATTTACAGCTAGTTAGGCACCGCATGCAGAGTGGTACATCAAGGATTATGTGTGGTGGTCACGGAACAGCCTTTAGACAGTCAAAGAAAAAACACTAGAAAACAATTAATGATCAGACTCCATTGGGCGGGGGACGGGGGTTTTTGGACATGATTCATCATCAGATCTTACCAAATGATTGACTCCCAAATATTGACATCACATTTAACAGGAATGGAAGACGCAGTCACTTCCTTGCAACAAATAAGTAGACCCCCTCCCCAAAAAAAAAGAGCGCCAATTCTAAAACCATCATTGTGATTAGTGATTACCACATATTTCAAGAGATAGCAGTAGTGATCTTCCCAGCAGTTTTTGGCCAAGAGGATTAAGAATATGAGGTAAATCACCCAACGAATTAATAGTTTCATTATTCTTCCCTTCTACATGGTTGAAGAACCAAAATCTAGCATAAGTTATACTCCTAATTTAATTGTTTCCATTCGCTAACTTATATCTAAACCTGATCTGGCTACTAAACATACAATTTATTACCTAGTGATAGTTACTTCACCAACTGCTACAGCACAGACGGGTCTAATTACCCAAAACAGAGTTCACGAGATTTTTTAGTGAAATGTGAGATGTTTAGAGATTTTTAACTCAAATTAGGCTGAATCTCTAGAGACCCATAATCCAGAAGCTCCTCAATCATCTGCTGGATGTAGTCATCTTCAGAGACATCAAATTGCTGGTGGTGTTGCAGTTGCAGAGCTGGAGTCTCCGTCTGAATTACAGTGGACCAGTTGGGCTCCATGGACATTATATTGGCCCGGTCTGCTTGCTGGTAGTCATGCACGACGTTGGTGGAGGAAGATATCCTCGAGGGCCTCTTTGTCGTCTGCTGGTCCAGTCGAAGAGAGGCCGAGTTGTAGCGGTGTAGTTTCGCGGTCAGGTTGGCTGACAAAAACCTGGAGGAAGCAGGACAGTGGGGATTGTAGGGGAAGTTGGTTCTCGCCCGAGTTCCGCACATCAGCCTGGCTGCTTCGTCGTAGGCCCTGGCTGCATCCTCTGCTGTCTCGAATGTGCCCAGCCAAATTCTCGTTTTCCTGATCACCCATAAGTTAACCACATTTATAAGTTTCAAAGTTTTAATGCAGGGGATAGTAGCTAGCGCCTAGGATAATTTTGTATAGTACACAAGGCTGCACTAAATGCAAATTGCTTCAGCCTTCTTACAGGCAAAAGAGCACATGTTCTTTAGGAAAAATGTTGATTGAAGTACAAAAATTGAACATAATCCACTGATCATGAACTTACAATAGAGGGTGGCGGATTTCGGAGACCCAGGAACCCCAGTGCCTCTGGCGAACGCCGCGGTATCGCTGCTGTGGCCTGGCCATGTTATGATCCCTACTTGGGTTTTGTGTTATGAAGTATGAAGTGCACAACTGAGTATCCTTGTCTTACAAGAGATAGGAAATTGGCAGAGGAAGAGAAACGGGAAGTAGAATGGAGTGGAGGACGAAGTGGATTTGCCGTGATGGCGGGGAGTACTTGTAGCATGTTTTTAAAGGGCTAGACGCTTCCACTAACCTCTGCTGGCTGCCAGTATGTCCATGGACCCCAGCAGGTTTCCTTCATTCTTGAATTATCTTGTCAAAGCATGTGCGATGGCCTATAATAGAATTCTCTCTTTCATTTTTTTTCTTAAAAACTCCACGGCTTAAACAATAGCATTTGACCATAGGAAAAAAAATGAAGGTTGTTCAGCTTAGCCATCAAGTTTGGTTTCCTTGTTACTGAAGAAAATGGTTAGATACACGAGTACTGCCCCTCAACATCGAAATGGTCCTAAATTCTACCTGCAACTGTAACTTCCACGAGATAAATCTAGCCTGATAGTGCCAAATCTGAGGTTCCGCTTTCTTTTCATATCATCCAGTCAATAGTATATATATTATTCTCGTGAATGAGCATTTGATCTGTTTATTTGGTAATTGCAGGCGTTTAATTCATACTTTCTGTGGGTGCAGTTTGGTTTGCGGACATCATGCTTGGCTGAAAATGTTAAAAAGGAAAACATCTGTCTCGTTCGAGGGAAGAAGACACAATGCGGAGTCTCATATTTTGGACAGTGCAGTCGACTGCTCATCCACGTGAGGCGAGGAATACATTTTCCTGAATTTGAGAGATGGGAGGAGCCATTATCATAGTTTGAAACCCTGCTCTTCTTGCTTGTGGTTTGCCAATGTGGTGGGACCTCTGATGTGTAGGAAGGTTTCCGAATTGCACTACGAAGCCAATCATGGAAGGATAAACCGCGTGAACGTAATAATATTAGATCGGTGACAGCTGGCTAGTTTTCTATTTTCTCTTTGTTTTTTGGTTTCTAATTCATAGGAAGGAAAGCACACACCAGTGTGTTAGCATGTAATTTCTACATATCTTACGCTTGCCTGTTTAAAACAAGTCATTAATCGAGACAATTTGATCAAAGAGGATGGAGGAGAGCAGCTTCCTTCACATTTTACTAATAATAGTAGAATGTAATATATATATATATAATGACTACATAATGAGCAAATAAACGTCTGTTATCCTTTGACAAGTCGTTCGCCGTGCCACAGGCCCACAAACAGAAGCACAAATCAACTGAGCATTTGTCTTGCCTCGCGTGTTTTATAAGTAATGCCAAGCGCGTGAAAAGCTGTATTCAGTTAATCACAGTTGCACATCCTAAGCTTCCGAGTTCCATCCCTTCAGACTTGAAGTGTCCTACTCTGTGGCATACACAGCTCAAGTTCACATAAGTAAACATGTGATGGATAAATCCACCCTTAGATAACGGAAATGTCAAAGGGAATGACATGAGGGTCTGGCCCAGATAGCGCGTGCCAAGAGCAGCAGGGAATGTGGGTGATAATAGCTGTTCCCCCTTTTGCAGTGGAATTGGGTCCTGCTTTAGCCTGTGCATAACTCTTTGTACATACGTCCATGGGACCCGGGGCCAGTGAGTGAAGAAGCCGGGCTAGCAAGTAGAATTGTCCTCTTCTAAAGCTTATACAGCATTTGTGACATCGACATCATACGTTTGGAACTTCAACGTCTTCCCCTAAATGTGGCATAAATCCGGGCCTTCTCTTGACCAAATCCAAGTGAAGTTGTAGCTACGAGTGACGTTAAAGTGACGACCAAACATGCATGCTTCATTGGCTTATGATTTTTTTGCTATTATTCATTGGCTTATGATGACCATGTCACAAGCAATAAAGTCGCACTCCCCAAGATATCCTCGACTTGAAGCCAAGAAGATGCATGTCACGCTTCTCGGCCAACCATTTTTTGGCTCGGTGAGAATGGGAATATAAAAGCCCATATAAAAAGGGTCAGCAGCTAATTGAAAATTGGAAGAAGCCCATAATTGAAAGTTGGAGCATATATTACTACCTATGACAAGCCCATAATAAAAGCCCATCCAGCCCAGTACCTTCAAAGTGGGCCACAATACAAGGCGAACAGATAAATTACTTCATGGGCCACGTACGGGCTAGGAATGGGCAGCCGTCTACGGAGTCGGTGAGCTGCGACCCAGATAAAAGGGTCAGCAGCTACTTGGAAGGGTTTGCTTCGCATTAGGGTTTTGCTGTTCGCGCAGGTTGCAGCCGCAGGAGAAGAAATGGTAATCCATCGTCGTCTTTCCTTGGCCAATCTTGTGTATAATGATTCTTTTTGCTATCATTTGAGTTGATTTGATTTAATTTGATTCATTTGTTTCAGCCGTCCCACAAGACATTCAAGATTAAGAAGAAGCTGGCGAAGAAGATGAGGCAAAACCGGCCCATCCCCCACTGGATTCGCATGAGGACCGACAACACCATCAGGTTCTTCCCGATTTCTTCTCCTTTTGTGGTTTTGATTTGCTTTTGGAAATTGCTTTCTTAAGTTTATTCGTCACCTTCGATCTCAGGTACAACGCGAAGCGCAGGCACTGGCGCCGCACGAAGCTCGGATTCTAAGGTCATGTAGGTTTTTGTTCAAAAAAATGCTATCACTTTTGACGGATTCGTACGACATGGAAACAGTAGTGCTCTGTATTTGCTGTATTGTACGTTGAGATGAGATCGAGGAAAATGTTGTTATTGAATCTGGTTTTTTGTTAGTGCAATTTGCTCCTTTCTGTGAATTGAGCCTTGTGTTGCTTAACTAAAAGTTTGTGCTTTTGAGTTTCCGTTAAGATTTATAGTATGTGCTCTGCGCTTAAACAACCCTTCGTGCGGGCAATTATTTGCAAAACTTTCAGATGTATAAACATTTGCCCTTCGCTATTCTTAGTGATATTGTCACTTTATTTTGCTTTAATTCCCTGGCATATGATTTCCTCGTCAGGTGTTTCCGTGGCACCTAAAGCTTTCTGAGTTAGTGTATGGTTGTTGATTGTTGGATATTAGCTCGCATTGCTGTTTAGTACACCTAAGGCTCAATAAATTGCTGTTTAGTACACCTAGATCCTACGCGGTCCGCACTATGCTGTATTGAGAATTGAATAACGTCGTTTCTCTAGATCCTCATTCTTTCGCTCTGAAATATAAATGCTGTATAAATTCAGTTAAGACATCATCCGCTGTTAGCACATAGCCAATGTCTCTTGAACAAAATATAACTAAAAGCCGTTCAAAAATGGCAATCAGAGTCTACTTTTAGCACATACGCCAGTAACACTTGCAAAGCATTGTTACGAACCATCCCGAAATGGCCCTTTGGACTTGTTTTTTTTTTCTTGGATTCGTAACAAGCCTTTAAAACAAACAAGCCAAACAAAAGTGGGATAAAAACTGCTGGCATCGAAAAAATACTGGGGAAGCTCTGAGAAGGAACAGAGACCCCCTCCCCGTCTTCCCACAAGAACCGGATGCCCAAAAAGGAAAAAGCAACGATAAAACAGATATAGCGTGTTGTAAATCAGAGAGACCCATGTCGCATCTCGCTATTCAACCAATAAACAGAGGAGAAGACGTGGAGTTCCACAACTTCAGAGAGGCGAACAAAGTAGCAGATGGTCTTGTGTGCAATGCCGTCTCAGCAATGCAGATCTCTTTAGCAAATGTTGAGCGCTGGTGTGTCACCCTCCCACTCATGTAAAACATCAATGATTCTTCGAGCATCACCCTCAACAACTATATTGTCAAGAGACAATCGTTCGCCATTTCGACTCTGCAGTATTACTTCTTCCATGACGTAAGCTGTCGAGGGAGCACTTGTTCCTCACCAGAGACCACGGCTTTGGCCATTAATTTTCCTAACCAACCATGGTACAGAAGCCCCCGTGAGCCTAGCCCTCCAACCAACCAGTATCTACAGTTGCTTTTGTTGCCAATGATGTTGTCAACACTACCTAAGAGTGGGAATGATCCAAGAGGAGTCAATGGAGGCATGGCTCTCAAGCCTGCCCTTGCTTCCAAAAATGTCCAGTTCCTAATGCTAGGATAGACAACTAACGCTTTTGACATGAGTTCATCAAGAGCTGATGAAGCTTCTTCAGGAGTGACACTTGATGAAGCATTCTTCGATCCCCAGACCCATGTTGAGCCAAGAATCAGCTGTCGAGCCCCTTGAACTGCAAGCCATGCATCAGCTAAGATGGATGGGCTCTCATCTTTGTATTCTCCGCTGTGACAGTTTTTTAAAGAAAAACCAATAAAAACAACAAAAACAATTTGTCCATTGGAATACTCTTATTTTTTTGGATAATTATTGGCCATTAGAAAACTCATTCAGAACAAGTAAAATCTTTGGATCTCATAATACCTACTATCATTTAGCAGCTGCAAGCTTGCAACAACACCTCTGCATGTTCTTAGCGGGAGCTTACCAGCAAGCTCTGGGAGCATAACTGCCTTGGCGCCTAGACAGATTATGACTGCATTATATTCCCCTGCAATCACATTTAGAATCCAGTGTATGAAGTTATTTTAGTTGAATTCCTGTTTAGAGCCCTTCTAATCTAGAGTACAGGACCTTTAGGTAGCAGACATGCTACACAACTCATAAAAATTTTACACTCATCATTAAAAGGATACCCCATCCTAAGTTCTTCTTACTTGTCCACCCATTTTTTCCATTGGCACACCTGGGTTGCAAAATCCAGCAGGATGAATATGATAGATTGAAAGTTTCCATATTTCCTATGACTTAAAATTTATATGCATGGCAACCTACTCACAATCACATATATTTAGGCTACAAACATTCAAAACAATACAGAGAAAATGAAATCTAGAAAATTTCTAGTAAGTGAAAGAAAACATAAGCATAGACACTTCTGTAAACTACCTGACAACTCAGATAGACTCTCAATTGATTTGTTGTAGATACACAATTCTATTCTTGCAGAATCTGATGCTGAAACTTTTTTGACGAAGTCCTGACAGGCTAAAAAGAGTGCCTACTAAAAGCAAACAAGACATGATTAAAGTGACGTTGATATGTATGAATTGCATATAGAATATCCAAAGGTAGATTTTCCTACCTCAAGATAGCGTTTAGGATGAACGTTCATGGCTTCTGGCATGTAGACAGCTGAGTTGAAAGGTAAACAAAGGTTCTGGATGAGATTTTGGGCAGCATCTCTATCAACATGTTCTATTCTACAGCTTTCAGGGGAGTTCTGAGCATTCTAGTTATAACAAACCATCAAGATCCTTGGTAAATTGATGACAAAAAATGGGCAAGAACTTGTGAAAAAGCTGTAGATAACCACCTCCCTCAGTATATCCACATTCTTCACGGATGTTGCTGGTCGTAAGATGCCTCTGAAGATAATGCATGTCAAATTATCGGACTAAGACTATAATGGTAAACTACATTTACAAAAGCATATCCAAATGCTTCTATCCCAATATATAGGAAAAGAAAGGGTATGAGGTATCTGGCCGCAATTGAAAAATATTTCAGACATGGCATGACACATATTTAAGATGCTGTCCCTTGTTTTTTTTTTACCTGGTTACTCATGTTAAAACAACCGAGCAAGACAAGTCACAGGAGATTGCAAGGGCAGGGTCACGTAGATGTGTTAAAACAACATCCAATTCAAACTATTGAAAGCATTTTTCTCTATTTTGTTTTTCTTTCCAGAAGCTAAATTCACTTCTCCAGCTTCAAATACTAAAGTTAACGGAACTTGGAGAATCATATATTAAAATTACCTTATAGAGATTTGTTTTTTGAACAAGATTATATTTTTGTGAGGGCAATGACACTCTGCCTTATCCGAGTATCTTAAATGTAGCACCCAGTACAATCATTCATGTTAACTGCCAATGGAGAGCTTCCAAATTGCATGATCAGATTTTTTTTTTCTTTTTCTGTTTTTGGAAAAAACAGGTTAGTTCATATAGGAGCCAGACAAAGAACTGAAACAACCAGCTTGCTAGGCCAAATAATGCTGAAAAATAGGTGCACGTACTGTAATCCTGAGTGAATTGATTTGAAGGCACTAACTTCAACTTTTTATGTTAGTTACTCTATTTTCTATTTACTGATCATTATTTGCATTCAATAGGACTTCACAAAGGGGACAAAGAAACCAGAAAACTCAATACTGAGAAAGAAATGGTTGAATGAATTAACCATAGTCACTATCGATAAGCTTGTGGACATCTATAGTATAAGGCAATGATGCAATGCAGAATAGTACCTTCTCCACACAAATATTTCATCACAGTGATTTCCCGTCTCTTTCTTTCTTGTTTCCTCAGCAGCTTCCGCAATGGCTAACAACTTTTGAGTCTCTTTCCAGCACTCAGCACCCATCCAAAGAAGTTTAGCTGTGAATTTCATATTAAGAATATGGAGAAAATAGAATTAGATTCAACTCGAATTCACATATTCATTCTTCAAGCTAGATAAAAATGATTTAACACACAACAATTCCTCCCGGCCCTAAGGAAGTAGCACATGAAACATATAGCAATTAGCAACACTAAATTCTGCTCTGCCATGCGAACCGTACGCTAAAAAATGTACTAGAAGTATGAACCTTTAGGTGAAAAAGGATGGAGCAGCCCTCCTGATATTCCGGATGCACCACCTCCGATCCCCACTTCATCGTAGATATCTATAGATAGATGGGATTCCTTGGGATGTTGCTGCATTTGATACAAATCATTTAAACAACCGTCAGCAAGTCAGAAAGTTAAAACATTTCACTTAACCAATATTTTAAGAAATTTCAGACTAATTAATTTCTGTTCTTTACAAGATATCTGTTGAAATAAATTCCTAATTAAGCAATAAAAAGATATAACGAATTCGTGATCGATTTCCAGAAGATGATAGAGTGCAACTGTTGGCGGAAAATTAAGCGAACAATTGTTTGCACTATTTTCGTCGCAATGCGAAACTGAGTAAAATTGCTAATCAGCAGAGATATAATTGAGAGAACGCATGATGAAACCTACTTGCAAGAGATGCCAAACGACGGACAAACCAGCGAAACCAGCTCCCAGTACCGCATATTTGTGGTGAATCTGCCGAGACGACGACTGAAGAGCGCAGCAGGAACGACGCAAGCTACACCTGTCACTCGAGACAGCAGCTCCCACCGGATGAAGACGATGCGGGTCGGCTCCGCGCATGCTGAGCCTAGAAGCCGGCCG
The DNA here is from genome assembly GCA_039654745.1 of Houttuynia cordata. Classification (NCBI taxonomy): domain Eukaryota; kingdom Viridiplantae; phylum Streptophyta; class Magnoliopsida; order Piperales; family Saururaceae; genus Houttuynia; species Houttuynia cordata. Next base: position 6,863,801 of record CM077513.1, on the reverse strand, counting down.
CAAGTTGGCCGCCGTCACGGCCACGACCGCCGGGACCATGGTTCCCGCCCTCATTTGGCGGGATGACGTTGGAGAGCATCAGGACCGGCTACTTGTCGACCGAGCGAACCGGGTCGAAGCGTGAAAGTGGTTTTTCCGCAGTTGCCCAACCAACTCCAAACCAACAAACCGGTACTCACGTCATCTTCATCGCTCTCCTCTTTCCGAGCTAGAGCTTTGGCTCCTCGTCTTCTGCGTCGCATTTCCCGCTGATCATCATCTACAGATCCATTTCTCGCCAATCTTTTTTTGGTGGTGGCCACTGCGAATCGCAGTAGATGGCGTCGACGATGCTCTCTCTCGCCTCCGTCTCTGCCTCCGACACCCCACTTGTTCGGGACCTTCGCAATGTATGGTTTGCTGTTGTTTGTGTGTTGAATTGTTCAAATTATAATCATTTGGGCTTGTTTTGATCTTCCCTTGATGGGCATGGGATTGGACTAAGCCGGCGATCCAACTTTGTCCTTATTATTTGTTCTTGTTTTTTTTTTTTTTTGGTTTTAGGAAACCTTACTAAAACCATTTGATGGCTCCTCTGGAGTTGGAAATCGTTTCGGGAGGAAGAGCAACAACCTCTTCTTCCGTTCTCAGGTCCGCTTATACATTTTGGTGTTATCTATATATTTGAAATTTATATTGTGTATTTTGATGTAGCATCTTTTTGCGAGTAAATGCTGTGCATCTAAAAATGAATACTTTGCGGAAATTTGCTAGCCTCGGGGTGGAGTAAGCATGACAGTTGCGGTTAAAGTGTCGCGTTTTGAGGGCGTGACAATGGCCCCGCCTGATCCAATTCTCGGGGTTTCTGAGGCGTTCAGAGCTGATACTAGTGATGCAAAACTTAATCTTGGAGTTGGTGCGTATCGAACTGAAGAGCTCCAGCCTTATGTGCTTAATGTGGTTAAAAAGGTTAGTGATTTAAGTGTTTGTATTAACTCTTCACAAAAGCTTTGATGGCGACTTACACATTTAGGACATTGCTGATTAATGACTTGATCACTGATATTTACTTATGTGGAGAAACTAATGACTGCTGGTGAATGATTTTGAACATGTGTGCGGCTGATTTTATCTAGTGCCATCATGATAACCTGATGGATTAACTGGATTTGTTTCAGGCAGAGAAACTTATGCTGGAGAAGGGAGATAACAAAGAGGTACTGTGTCATTTTAGCTCAATCCGATGTTCTCTTCCATTCTAAGATCATGTCAGCAAAGCATTTTTGTTAATCCAAGCTTCTATGCTGTCTTGGAATTCTTGTTTCCATTTCATTTATAGTAAAAATGAGCGACAAACTAGGATTTACTTGACCAACTTCAGATAGCTGCAATAATGACTCTGATGATGATAGTCCCATCCAGCGTGTTGAACTAGCTAACCTTTTTTCAAATATTATTCTTGCAGTATCTTCCAATTGAGGGCTTAGTGGCATTCAATAAGGCTACAGCAGAGTTAATGTTTGGAGCGGATAATCCTGTTATTAAACAAGAAAGGGTATGACCTAAGTTTATTTTGTTGTGTTCATATTATACAAACATAATAAGTATTTGTCATCAAATTTCACATAGAACATAAGAGTTTCTGTTTTGGCAGTCTTCCTTGTCTTCTGATAAATGTGTTATTTTTTCCACACACAATTGTACACACCTTCCGCAAGTCATGTCCTGACTCTTCTAGAAATATGGGAAAGATAATAGTGCTATGTTGTTAGCCGATGCCAATTGGCAAGTGGGATTATTTCTTTTGTTTAGGTTGCAACTGTTCAAGGACTTTCTGGTACTGGATCTCTGCGGCTTGCTGCAGCATTTCTTCAAAGATACTTCCCTGATGCAAAAGTTTTGATATCATCTCCGTCTTGGGGTGTGTAAATTTGTTTAAACTGATATTTATAGCCTTATTCAATGCAATTACTCTGGTATGCTCCTAAAAGATCTCATAGCGTTTCAAATTTTTGTTAACAGGCAACCACAAAAACATTTTTAATGATGCCAGTGTTCCTTGGTCAGAATATCGGTACTATGATCCAAGTACAGTTGGCTTGGATTTTGAAGGGATGCTGTTGGACATAAAGGTATACGAACTTAAGTAACTTTGCCATCTGCCTATACTGATTATTAACGTAAGCAATTTTTGCTCCTGCTGGGAAGTGTTAATAGAGGCAATGGCCTTCTCCTCGCATACCAACAAAAGAAATAGTCCCTATTTCTTTCTTAAAGCATGCTTTTGAAGTAGTGAAAAACTTTGTTATTAAGGTCTTTCTTCTTTTACAGGCTGCACCAGATGGATCTTTCGTGCTGCTCCATGGTTGTGCTCACAACCCAACTGGAATTGATCCAACTCCAGAACAATGGGAAAAAATTGCTGATGTTATTCAAGAAAAGAATCACATTCCATTCTTTGATGTGGCATACCAAGTTAGAAAAAACTATTCTTGTGATATTTTGATTTTCTTTTCCGCTTTCCCCTTGCAAATATATTTTAAACTCATATATGGTTTCCCTAATCTGTTGAAATTTGCCTCAGGGGTTTGCCAGTGGGAGCCTTGACACAGACGCTTCATCTGTTAGGACGTTTGTTGCACGAGGTATGGAGCCATTCGTTGCTCAGTCTTACAGTAAAAATTTGGGGCTCTATGCGGAAAGGATTGGAGCAATCAATGTAGTTTGCTCTTCATCAGATGCTGCATTAAGGTATGCTGCTTCAGAACATGTGAGTCATTGCTAGTAATTTTGTGTTATTTCCTTGGTCTTAGACCTGATAGCATGTGTTGTGAATTGTGATAAAAGAGTGAAGAGCCAGCTGAAGAGACTTGCACGACCAATGTACTCAAATCCTCCTGTTCATGGAGCCAGAATTGTTGCCAATGTTGTTGGAGATCAAATTCTTTTCAGCGAATGGAAACAGGAAATGGAACTTATGGCAGGAAGAATAAAAAATGTGAGGCAGAAGCTTTTTGACAGCTTATCTGCGAAGGATAAGAGTGGAAAGGACTGGTCATTTATCCTTAAACAGATAGGCATGTTCTCTTTTACAGGGTTGAACAAGGAACAGGTAAAAGTCCCTATGGTGTCTCTTTCATCAAGTGTGAAGTAGACATAGATATTTTGTTTTGTTATTTTCCAACCATTGTGAGGTTTTTATCTTTTTGGTACAAATTATGAGGTTTTTACTTAGTTTCAAAGTTTGAAGTCATTATATGCGTATTTGATGTTGTTTTTTGTGTTATCAGAGTGATCATATGACAAATAAGTGGCACGTGTACTTGACAAAGGATGGCAGGATATCCTTGGCTGGACTGTCTCTAGCCAAATGCGAATACCTTGCAGATGCCATAATTGACTCTTACCACAATGTCAATTAATGAAGCCAAATTCTGTTCTATAATTTTTTTTTATGACAATGTTGGAAACATATACCTATTTTCTTTTTTTTTTACCTTTAAGGACTGACTGGAGATCGCTGAGTCTTGTCAGTCTTCATAATGCGGCCATTGTTTGATCAATAATAGATGTAATTTCACTGAGAGGTTATTTATATGTAAGTTCAAATCAAGTAAAAATTCTGTTGAGGTTTTAGCACCAAATGTAGCTGCTGTGAAGCTGCTGCTTTGAAATATGAGACTTTACCTAATAACTTGAGTTTGAGTTCCTGTATTTGGCTTCAGATGAAGGTGATATATCTGAAAATTAAGTCCCAGTATATAGATATAGAGGGAGGTGAAATAATAGGGCTTTTTACATATGACCTGGCGCCAAACACCGGTTTGTCATATTACCCGGAATCCTTTTCTTCCTTCCATATGACCCGGAAAGTACCCAAAATGCCCTTAGGTTTAGGTATAAGGCACCCACACTTTGGTTTTCCATATTACCCGGAAAGGGAGCGACTACCCGGAGAAGCTGCCGGTGGTCGGAGAAGAAGGTGTTCCGTTCGGCCGCTCCGCCCGTATCATCGCCGGCGCCGGCGTCGTCGAAGTCCGAAAAGGTCATCTTCGCGGCAACAAGCGGGAAAAGGAGCGGGAAAGATCGGGTATTGGAAAACAACTTCAACGGAGGCAAGGCACATCGAAAAACTGGTAGGTGAAGTTAAAATACGACGATTTATATCTTGAAAGTTGGTTCCAGAGAAGAAAGTTGAAAACGTAGCAAGTTTTCAACTGTTGTTACAGTCGTGTCGTCGACAACACGACTGTAACCATAGTCGTGTTTGATGAAACACGACTCATATACGATGCACTCATATACGGTTTTCAATATATCGTGTCTCACGGATTTGTAACTTATGTCGGGTTTTTAATGGCAGGTACGGATGGAGAAGATAGTTCTTTGTTTACACTACGATGGAGTTTTGACGGATTCTGGTAAGTACGTGGGCGGGATACGGAAGCTCCTGCCTATAGATACACGAGTAAAGTACCTGGAACTGTTGCAACTAGTCGAAGAAAGATTACCGCTTACGTCTACACCTGGTACATTAACTTTGTCATATCATGTTGAATCTGAAGAATACACATTTCTCCTTGAAGACGATAAAGACGTAGAGTCAATATTTATACTTCACAAGAGCAAGCAAGGCACAAATGGACTACTCCGCCTGTACGTGGAGTGAACTTCTACGGGCAATAACACCGAGACATCGACTCTCAATAAGGAAATAAATGCCAATGCGAATAACAGCCCGGCCGAGAGGCTACCAGAGGCAGAAGTGATGCCGGGCAGTAACACACCGCCGGAGAGGCTACCAGAGGCACAAGTAATGCCGGGCAGTAACACACCGCCGGAGAGGCTACCAGAGGCACAAGTGATGCCGGGCAGTAACACACCGCCGGAGAGGCCGTCCAGCCCGGGCAATAAGACACCCGCATCAGCAGTCGAAGGAGGAAGAGATGGGGACTATGCGAGGTGAGACTTCTAAGGCGCGGATACAAGCAACTCGTGTGCTATTATAGTCGACTATAATAGTACACGACTAAAAGGGTTATCGTGCCGTATTGAACACGACTATATACTCGTCGTGTTGAATCGTAGACGACTATAAATCAATTCGTGTTGCATAAAACAATACCTCATAGTACACGACTAAAAGGGTTATCGTGCCGTATTGAACACGACTATATACCTAGTCGTGTTGAATCGTAGACGACTATAAGTCAATTCGTGTTGCATAAAACAATACCTCATAGTACGTGCAATCGTTTTGTCAAGTCCATTCATACATGTTTTTGCCCGCAGTTTCGGAGATGGAGAAGGTGAAGATGAAGAAGAAGATGACGATGAAGATTCCAGTCCAGATGAAGAAGAATTGTTGGATGAAGATGAATTACCGTGGTCTGCAGATGAGTGGGATGAGCCTCTTACAGTACCACATTTCAGCCAGCCATATCACACGCGAACATCAACCTCTAGAGGTCCAACGGTAAGAGACACATCTAAAGGGAAATCTGTCGCGTCGGAGGACGATGACTATCTCAATATTGAGGGTGATGGTGGTTGGGATTGGGGTACCTATTCTGCAGAGGCCGGTCCTTCAAAACATTGTGAAGAGGAGACGATGTTGACCGGAAGTTTGCAAGCAGAAGACTACGAGGCACAACTTACCTTAGGGGCTAGATTCGAAAGCGTCAAGCAGTTCAAGATGGTTCTAACTGATCTGGCAATCAAGAGGAAATTCATGTTCAAAGTAGCGGATGAGAGCAAGGACACATTCGCTGCAAGTTGCAAGGTTTCGGGGTGCAAGTGGTACATACGAGCGTCGAACAGACTTGATGGAGTCAGCGTAACAAGGAGGGAAGAACGGCATATGTGACACTTCTCTAAGTTCGAAAGATCATCCATTGGCTTCTCACCTCTGGATCGCGAGGAAGTGTCATGGCCTCCATAAGGATTCAAACTCCATAAAAATCTCAAATATCCAACAATACATTGAGAAGCATTGGGGCGTCACCGTCAACTATAAAAGGGCATGGAGGGCGAAAGAGGAATTGATCCGATTGATCGATGGCAACCCTGAAGACGCTTATCGTATTTTGCCACAATACGGAAGGGAATTAGAGCGGTCTAACGCAGGTACACATGTGGTCATCGAAAGATCAGCTGATATACCTGATATCCCAATTGAGTTAGCCGGCTACGACTTCAGACGTGTGTTTTGGATGTTCGGCCCGGTTGCAAGAGCATTCCGAAGAACACTGAGACCGTTGCTCACGCTTGATGGAACATTCCTAAAAGGAAAGTACCCTGGAGTATTATTGGTTGCTACAGCAATCGACGGCAATCAACAATTAATGTGTCTTGCATATGCAATTGTGGATAAAGAGAATATCAAAACGTGGTAAGTTTAGAACCAGGAAAGACGACTGTATGAGTAGTCGTGTTAGGCACGACACGACTGGGCACACAGTCGTGTAATCGACAACACGACTACTCATCTAGTCGTCCTTTGCTTATAGACGACCTTGTAACAACCTGAAGCATTCTATGTTTAATATGTTTGTCTCTCACTTGTACAGGACGTGGTTCCTCACCTTACTTAAATGTTTTCTCTTTACGGACCCCCCGGCATCCCTGGACACTATTGTCTCTGATAGACAGAAGGGCCTTCTGAGAGCGGTCGCCGATGTCTTTCCCGAGGCTCACCATGGGTTTTGCCTCCGGCATATGGCCGCAAATATGCTTAATACTTGGAAGGATAAGTACCTGAAGGAACTCCTATTCCGAGCTGCAAAATGCTTCAGGAGACCAGAATTCGACGCTACGATGGAGAAGATGAAGGAACACAATGAGGCGGCCTGGAAATATGTTGACAATATTCCGAAAACACATTGGGCGAACGTCGAATATCCGGGTAAAAGGTACGGCACTCTCACGTCGAACGCGTCAGAAAGTGTAAATAATATGCTTCTAAAGGCAAGGTTTTGGCCAATAACTCGGTTGATCGAGCAAACGCGGGCGACCACAAGCGTCCATTTTCAGAGACGCCGAATAGAGGCAGACGGCCTACCGACTCCGTTAACAAAATATGCACAGAATCATATCAATCAGATGAGGAATCAGAGTGCTGGAACAGTTCGAGTTCAACCGCTATCATTACGGCAGTTTGAAGTGACATCTTTATACCATGTGGTAAGCATAAATTTGTTTTCTGTAAGAGACGCCTATAACAAAGTCGTGTCGTCGAAGACACGACTAGCCATACAGTCGTGTCGCACGACTGTATTGTCGAATACACTAATGTTGTTCATGTTTTCGCATCAGGATGTTGTGGACCTTACGAATAGAACATGCACATGCGGCTTCTTCCAGAGCATGGGACTTCCGTGCAAGCACGCCATGGCATGTATTGATGAGAGGAGTCTGGAAGCGGTAGAATATTGTGAGAAGTGGTACTGCGCAAGTACGTACCGCACCACGTACGAAGAAGTAGTGTTCCCTACTTTAGACAGAAGTCAGTGGGGAAATTACGGCGTATTATTTAAATGCGAACCGCCAAGGCTTGAAGCTCCAAAGAAGGGCAGGAGAAAGACAAAAAGAATTGAGTCACAGCCCGATCCACCTGCAAGGCCACGTGCGAAATGTGGGAATTGTCGTGAAGTTGGTCACAACCGTACAAAGTGCACAAAAAGCCCCGTTCCGAAAGAACATCGGACGCGCAGGAAACGAAAACTTCCGCAACAAGGCAAACTGTCTACGAACGAGACAGCGGATGTACGCCGCTCCGGCTTACCTCAGCCCCCACCATTCTTCACTTAGGATGTAGTCAAAGTCTTGTATAGCGCAGAAGGCCTACCCAAATTAACATCTCTACTGTCGTGTATTGTGAAACACGACTACATATAACGTCGTGTTGAATCAGAGACGATTATATACGTAGTCGTGTTGTTCCAGAGACGATTATATGCGTAGTCGTTTTCCATCAGAGACGATTATATGAAACTAACCTGTTGTATCAAGGCCGTATTCACATTCATGATAGCGATATTTTGTCTACATCTGGTATGAGTCAAATATGTGAACTTTGTACATTAAAAATGAACTTTGTACAGTGAAAGAGTACGGCCGGAAGCCGTACTTCTGGTATTTACAGGAAATGAACTTTGTACATTAAAAGAATGTGAATAAAATGAATTTGAAGTTATTCTTTATCCGGAAGCCGCAAAAAACCCGCAACTGTGAATACATCTTTTGTGCCTTGTCCGGAATCGTCGTCAAACTCGCTGTTAATAAGCCCCCGAATCAAGGTTGAAGCGATGACTGGTCGCCACAGTCGTGTGATTGTGGACTGGTCAAACTCCGGGGGGTTCACATTGGACGCCAAATGCGCGACGTACATCATGATGAAGATGCCACAGTCTTTCGAATTTTGTTGCCACGGCGCTTTGGTTATCTGAGTCATCTTCCAGTCTAGCAAACCAAACCACCCCAGCTTGCCTGCCATAACGACGTTCATGAACTGCGTGAATTTGTCAGCAGCTTTTCTGTGATGCGGATATAATTGGGATCTGCCAGACAGTGGGTTGTAGAAGCGCCATACACAGTGCGGGAAATGGACATACAAGAGGCAGAAGTGGGAGCCGGTGCGGATTGGGAAAAATGCGTAGAACATATTCCTATTCAAGCCGTCCAGCATCCTCCCGAGCTTTTTAACCAATTTGGCATTATTTCCCCCTTCCTGGTGCTCCTGCGAAAGCGAAAGAGATTTAGACAACGATCTAATAATATCATAATTATTTACTTATCACTCCTTCTGCAGGGAACACTTACGTTGTCGAATATCTCTTTGAATGCGTGGCAACCAAAAAATGCCCACGGATATTTCATCGGGTTTCTCTCGTTGCACTGGCTCAACAGACTTAAAAAAGCATCTATAACCTACAGAAAACATATTGAGGAGTCATTACACTTCGGTAAGGCAACATGCAACTTCCAATTAAAAGTCGATTATTCTATATATACGATCTGCATAGTAGTCGTGTCCTCGATAGACACGACTATGCGTATAGTCGTGTATTCCATAGACACGACTACGCGCAAAGTCGTGTCTTCGAATACCGACTTTATGTCTACAAAAAGATATGAGGAGCATAGGTTTACTTACATTGGTGTTTATTTCTATTGTTTGTAGGAGGGATAAATAGTCGTCATCACATAGCGTTGGGATTGGATAAGCCTTCCTCGGATTGGCCATCCATCCATCTATTGCCACTCTATCCCGCTCTAACAGTACCCCCTTGTCGAAGCATAACTCCGAATCGGCATAGTGGTCGGGGAGAGCAATTACAGACTTAGACTTCTGAGGGGTTAGGAGGACATCGACGTCAACCGGCTGTGATGCGGTTAAGCCAGTGCCCTCGGCGACCTCCTCCTCCTCCCTCGCCTTCTCCTCCTCAGCCTCCTCTTCCTTCAACTCCTCCGTCTTCTCCTCCTCCATCGCCTCTTCGTCTGCTTGCACCTCCTCCTCCTTCCCCTCCTCCTCCTTCGCCTCCTCCTCCTTCCCCTCCCCCTCCTTCGTCTCTTTGTCCAGAACATCCGCCTTCACCTCCTCCTCTTCGACGTCCCCGCCCTTCACATCCTCCTTCACCTCCTCCTTCACGGTTTCGATATCCGACTGCCGTATGGAAGAGATGACCTCATCGATGATAGAGGTCGCCTCTCTATCGGATATGGTTTGTTCGGAGTCGGCTTTCGGCTGAGGGGACCTATTTCTTCTTTTCTGCTCCTCCGCCATTCTCCGTATATGGTCCTCTTCTCTAATCCTCTGCTCCTCCTTCGAGCCGACAATCCTGAAGCGCTTCCTTATCACTACACCAGGGGGGAATATGTCCCGGCCGTACGTCGGACGGGACTCGACTTCTGCACGCTCCATATCTTCCTTGAATTCTGGTTGGAGCTTCTTCAAAAACATCTTGGCAGAGGATCTCTTCGCAGCCCGTTCCATCTTGTCTTCCTCAACCGCGCGTTTGATGGGAGCTGAAATGACATTTTACTTCTTCATGTCAGTAGTAGCAGCACGATAAAAAACATAGTCGTGTTATATAGAACACGATAAACCACATAGTCGTGTACAATGAAACACGACAAATATAGTAGTCGTGTATAATGGGGCACGAAAAAATAAATCATCGTCTACAACTTACCTTTACCCCATTTCGTCGAATCCAGATGTGACTTCCTTGCCAGCTCCTTCGTCCGCATACCGATAGGAGTGTTCTTATTATGCTCCTTTTGAAGGGGCCGCTTCTTTGGGTCCATCTGATGCACTGATGACGATTGTGGCCCCATTTGGGGCCGCTTCTTCGGCTCCATCTGATGCACCGATGACTTCTTTCTCTCCATTTCGGGGCGCTTCTTCGGCTCATTCGTCGGCTCGTCAGTCATCTCCTCCTTCGGATGCTCGAAGATCTGACCTTCTAACAGCATTGACGCTGAGGCGGCAGAGGACTTCATAGAGTGGAGAATCTCTCGCAGAGGTCCCACTCTCCTTCCTATCTCCTCATAGGAAGATAGAGCTATCTCTATTAGTGACTGTATGCCCTGAAGGGCACCCTCCAATCGGCCCATTGCAGTTGCAGTCGACTGGGCAGCCTTTCTCGAGGAAGTGGAGGCAGGTTGGTTGGGAGTCGTCTTCATTTCCGGCCTCTGCCATCGTGGAGGATGGGCCCCTGAGGTTGACGAAGCAAGGAGATATGCCTCTCCGGCCATGGGGCTGATTACGTCGACGAGTTCCTCCCCTATTTGAAGATTGTGGAACACTCCCGTCCAATAGTCGGCCATGCGGTGCTTCTTCTGTGCACCTTTCTTCACCTCTGTAATGAGGGCCCCACTTCCTGGCCATCTTTTCGCCCGTGGGCTGGTAGGGCCCATGACAGGATGGAAGATTGTCGTGTGCTCAAAAAACCAAATCTGCAAATTAAACAGTTGAAAACATTATAACAATGCGCGGTTGCCTTAGTCGACTATAAGTTCAACACGAATTGAACTATGGTCGTGTCCTAAAAAACACGACTATATACCTAGTCGTGTTTCATTATACACGACTATAAATATAGTCGTGTTCTATAATACATGACTATATATATAGTGGTATTGTATAAGACTTTTTCCCGATCGAAGACTATGAATGCTACATACCTGAAGGACATATGCGGCGCCATTTAGGCATCCACCGCCCAGGCACTCTCCTTGCGATCTCGCTCCCACTAGGCGGCTGGTATGGGTTATACCAGAAACCAACATCTTATGTATAGCCCCAGCCCAATTGTATGACCTCAATCTTGGGAGGTCGTCAATGTAACGGTACAAAGAGGGATGAACCGCTCTAGTGCTGTGTGGAAACAACACCGTGGAGAAGATGAGGCAGATGATCATCCTCGCAATGTCCTCCTCTTCCATCTTCAGTTCGCCCGCGCTAAGCTTGTCTATCATTTCCTCAATGTGTGGAATGTCTGCTCTCCTCGCGGCGAAGTACTTTCTGAAGAATTGACCTTCCAGTCGGCATGTCAAAGAGGGGACGACCTCAACTCTGTCGCCCTTTGCGGGCAATCCGGTGATAAGGGCAACATCTTCCTCTGTGAAATGTAGCGTCCTACCCTTGATATTGAAGACCTTCGCCGACTCATCCCAGTACCTGACCAAATGGTCGAGGAGGTTCCGAGATACAACAACGTCCTCACCTTCAAAAATGACAGCGAAACCAGCCTCGTTCATCACTTGGGCACATCTTTGGTGACGCTGTAGGAGGGCCGCACACTTTTTCATCGCCCCCGGTTGACAACACGTCTTCAGCGCCGGTCGCGCATTATATGTTCTCTTCTCTGGTCGGTCCATCGGAGCCTTCCTTTTCCTGCCCCTCTGATTTCGCTGCCGAGGTGCGAAGACAAAATCATGATCCTCCTCCTCTTCCGGTGGTATTTCCTCCATAGACTCATCTCTTTTTTTATCCATCTGCAAGGAGTGAGGTATAGTGGTCAGTACAAAAGTGTCCTCGGTGCAACACGAAAATATAAAAGTCGTGTCGTCGCGGACACGACTAAATACACAGTCGTGTCTACTCTAGACACGACTTTATAGTTCATAGTAAAAATTAAAAATTCAAATGTCCGACCTTATGAAACTAAAATCAGGTAGGATAGTTGTAACTTACCGTAGTTTAGTCGTCTGTATGTCTGTATTTCCTCGCAGGTGCCTTCACAGTCTTCCTCGCCGTGCACCGAAGCTCAATCCGGTCAATCCGCCTGTTGCATGCAGGCGGAGGGAGCCGCGGGGGTCTTCTCAAGGTTGAAGATCAGAAATCCCGACGGATGCGCTTCAAATCGCCGCCTTTGTCCACTCTCCCTCAGTCGTGTCGTCGAAATCCAGCAGGGGGGCAGCTCGATATCGAGATGGGGGACGCGAATAGGCTCGAACTCGTCCGTGTATTCCGTCGGTTGAATCGCCGCTCCAACTCGCCGGTCGCCGGTGCCGTCGCCGATGGGAATCGCCGGAGAACTTCACACTCGAGGCACAATGTTAACACGAAAAAATAGAAGAAAGGGCATTTTGGGTACATCAAGTCCAGATTCCGGGTCATATGAGATTTCACGGGAAAAACCTGGTAATATGGGAATATGAGATTTCGCGCGAGGTAATATGAAAAAAACTCGAAATAATAGGTATTGTGCAATGGAGTTATTATGGTAAGTGTTTCGTGTCTTGTTCTTTGACAGCTTCTTCATACCAATCAAACCTCGATATCTTTGAGGTCCCCTGAGGTAAGACCTGAAACACAGGGGCCACCAAAATTAGGGCCGTCAATTTTCACCATTTTGATAGGCCTTCATCCCACATTAATTGTCTAAATTGGAAATCCAGAATGTACTAGACAATTAATATGGTTTTAGGCTTTATAGTCACTTAAAACAAAGGGAAAAATTCATTAATTGGAAATGGTCTTTACCAAAAACGACCTCTTTTAACCAAGAGTTCGGTTGTGTATGCTAGAAAAGGAGAAATTATTGGGCACATCTGGCAGCTCGCTTCATCTTTAATGCCCCTTTTACACAAGCAGTTGATTTTCATCTTTAATGCGCACATTGCACACGCGATGCATGGTTATATATAGCGTGTGTGCAGTCGATCTCAAAGGCTCTCTGGTGCCCTAGAGTATTCCGCCGGTTGTACCCATTAACCTCTCCTAGAGAAGTGCTAAAATCAGCATATTTCTCGTGAGTGCTAAAATTATACATGATGACATCATTGATATGGTGCCGCATAGTAATAATAGTTTATAACTGGAGTATGTGCTAGTTTTATGAGAAAAAGGGAAAAAATCATACATGATGACCTCATTGATATACTCACTGACGTCAAAATTCATACATGATAAAGCTATTCAGGAAGGGTTGATGTTGGTTCAGTTTCTTGTGTTAGCATTGGATGAAGATCTTGGTTTGCTTGTCCATGAACTCGGTGTTTGATGTGGATCAAATTTGGTGGAGATTTGATCTCTTGGGATTCTTGTGTTGTTGAGCTTTGATTTGCCTAAGGAAAACAAGCTCGAGGTGGAAATATAGTGGTTTATGGTCACTGTTGGCCGATTTGATTGTGGTATATATCTTGCATTTGCATTGTTTTTTTTGGTACGCCATTGCAAGTGAAGCTAGCGTGCTTGAGTGAGGTAAGTTGCTTGGGGCTTGGCATATGAATTTGTTCCTTGTTGCCTTATATTTGTGTCTGGCTTAAAGAGATTTCAGTCCAAGGTAGAAGAAGCCACATTTGCTCGGCTGATTGTTGTTGTTGTGGCTCGAGAGTATAGCAAAGGTGGAGCTTGATCAGTCTCCCAAGGTTGAGATTATTGCGATGATGGAGCTCATGCTCCTTTGCGGGCTTTGAAAATATTTTTATGAAATAGATCCGTGGCTTCTTGCAATCGATCGCACGTGCCTCGACCTTTTGCTTGTTCGACTACACATAGTTGCCTATTTTGGCTTTTTTAAGACACCTTCCATGTGTGGACTCTGTACCAAGGCCACAAGCTTGGTGTAAAACTTTTTTTATACACTGAGAAGTCAACTCATGTGCCCCTTCATACTTTTATAATCAGCTTCTCCATCTCGACTCCAACCTGCTAATCGATTACGAGGTTCCCTATTGGGTATGGCTTGTCAGTGAGAAGCTTTGATTGTTTCTGCCTTTCGTCTTCACTCACAAGAAGTCTTTTACATGGACTGCTGCTTGATTGTGGTTAATAATTTTTTTTATTTTGATAAATGTGTCTAATCATTTTTTTATTTTGACATATGTGGCTAATCATTTTTTTATTTTGATATATGTGGCTAATAAATTTAAAGAGCTTATCTTATGTGGATTTTTTTGGCAACAACTTATCTTCTGTGGATGAATAAGTTCTCACGTAGCACAAACTTGATATTTGTTGTTCTTTTCGCAATAATCCTCCTTAGGATTTTGTATTGGTCCAGTAAGTTATCCAATATGTGACCATTGGAACGAAAAGGAGGCGCCTCTTCCAATGGGGTAGCCCAAACAAGTAGTCTTTCATCCTTTCAGAAAATCAGACTAATCTTTCAAACTAAATTTACACCGTCGAGAGAGGTGAAATGGTTATCTTCGCCCATTGATATATGAAGCTCAGTCTGTTGCCTTTGGATTATCAGTATCTGAGGCATGCTAGCAAACTAATTGATTACACGATAATTTTTTTAATGGGTCAAACTTCAACGATGCGTTTCTTACTCATTTCTGATCCGTTTTGACCTATTCTTTTTTTTTTTGCTTCCTTAATTTTAGTGCTCTTTCTTATAATGATGAACAAAATATCAAAAAATGGAGATGTCCGATCGGAGACGGCATCGAGTCAGCGACTGTCCAGTTGGAGGCGACAATGACGCAAAAATTGAAAGAGGGGATGTCCGATTGGAGACGATGTTGAGCCAGCGGCGATCTAAGTAACTATCCAGTCGAAGGCGATGACGACAAAGCGAAGGGGACGAGGTTAGCACAGATCGAAGGGAACGAGCTTTCAGCGGCAGAGCGAAAAAAAATACCAGAAATGATGAGGTAAATGAGGAAAGATAGAAGCAGAGAAATTTCAGAATTTAAGAAGGTAAATACAATCATTTTTACACGCTCATGGATAATCCTGACACACAAAAGCCGCGTTTTAGAAAATTTCCTAAGGAGGAAATTTTTAAAAAAACGGCTTTAGCGCCAGTTTTCGAGTAAAAGCCACTTTTGTAAGATGAAAATCGCTTTATTTCAAAATCATTGTTCCATACGTGATTTTGCAAAAAAACTACTTTATCTACCTAAAAAACGGTTTTTTCTACCTAAAATTTGCCTCCCAGCACCCTATGTGTGTGAAAACTAAAAAGTAGCAGTTCCATTCCTTGAATGTCACACTTTGCGTATGAGACGCGAGGCAAGGGCATTTGGGGCTTGAAAAATCAGCACCATCCAGCTGGTTAAGATTTTTGGGATAATCCACAAGGGCAGTTGGGGCATGAAAAATCAGCACCATCCAGCTGGTTAGGATTTTTGGGATAATCCACTAACCAGATAGATTTTTGGGAGTGGATAAAACTGTTTTTTCACGACCCAAACGGCCCCTAATGCAACCTCATTGGATGTATCTTATCAGGAACAACAGACCTCCACGGGTTCTGCCCAGGAAAAAAAACCTCCACGGTCACTATTTAAGAAATGAAGCAGCGATACATCAGACAGTATATTAAGGTTTTCGTAGGCGGATCATTACACACACACGACTTCATACGTATATAAGGGACCCTCTCTACCTGGAGACAGCCACAGCTCTGATAGAAGTCAAGTTTTCGTGCAATGGTAGAGGTGATTTGCGATAAATAATATCCAAGATAAATAATGAAAATATTAGCACCATATTTACAACTATATATGCTGATTGCAAGAGAATAACTCATAAATTGAGCCATTTACGCATACAATGAAGGAAAGGCGCTTCCTTGCTGATGCGCGCAATCAGCTTCCTGTCTAAGTTGCAGAAGCAAGTAGTGCTGCCACCTAAAGAATAACTTTTCTGATATAGATTTGCTAAAACAGTATTCTGACATGGCATGCAAAACTTTGTTCCTCTGATGGCAATCAGGAGGAAGATTTCAGGCTTACATGAGATCCTGCGTCTGCGACCCGAAGAGCACCCCCAAGTTCTATTGGCACAAGAGGGATGAGGGAATGAAGGACATCAGTTATTAGTGGCCTATAACTTGGTTCAGGTTGGACACACAACACAGCAACTGCGGCAACCTGCATCCATAGCTTTATTGGTGTTATTATCAAGAAGCAGTGCTTTGTTGGCCGTAACCATTATGAAATAGTATTTCTGATGACCTGGTACAGATGTTTCAAATCCATTGTATCTTTTATTACAGGGTCCACGATGTTTGGAAGCTTTGATCTATCAGTTAGTTGAGGCATGGCCTGCAGATATTAAAAACACAAGTAGAGAACGTTCATAATAGTAGTGAAAACAGCTTAGAGAGAGAGAGAGAGACAGTTCAAAATATTAAATAATACAAAACTCGAAAAACAAACAGGAATAAACCAGAGAAACTATGCATACCCATGTGACAATGGATTGACATTGAGATGAATTCATTTTCTCTACTGGTTTTCTTCCCAACAGGAGCTCCAACAAAACAACTCCAAAAGCATACACATCACTTTTCTCTGTAAGTTTACCTAAGAAAATTAGATTAAAAACCGCTTAAATAATTCCCAAAGAAATCAACCAAGTTGCTAATCTCAAGCAACATATCCTCGTATTCAATGCGCAGCAAATAATGTTTTACAAAAAAATTGAATATTGTGCCTACTAATGGAAATTATGTACTGAAATCTTTTGATCGAGAAGGAGAACTCAGCAAATTTTTGCCATACCATCTAAGAGGTATTCTGGAGCTACATAACCAAGTGTACCAGATAGCTTCACATTGCTGTTACTTTGACCTCCGGATATGACAGCAAGGCCAAAATCTGATAACTGAACCCATGGACATACAGATAATATAAAGCAGATAAATACACAAAAAATGTAATTTCAATTTATAAAAAGGAGAGCGATACATATGGACAACAGTCCAAAACAGATTCTATACCTTGGCATTGAAATTATAGTCCAGAAGAATATTGGATGACTTCAAATCTCTGTGGATTACCGGGGGATTGCAATGCTCGTGAAGATACTCCAGTCCTCTGCCCAGCATCAATATAGGTACTTTCAGAGTGCCAAAAATAGTGTTGGATTTATTAACTCATAAAGCAAAACTGACAAAAAAGTAACCTTGCCGTGTCCAAAGCAATTTTCATGCGAGCATGCCAGGTTAAAGCCAACCCATTAGAAGGTCCTGAAATAATAACAACAAAGGTAGCAGTTTTGATATACATATTTTATTTAGTCAATTATTCAGCTTGACGTGTTGCATTACTGGACTATCTACATTGCTATACCATGCAATTGGGATTCCAGTGATCCATTCTGCATCAATTCAGAGATAAGAAACCTAGTTTGGCCATGTACACAATATCCCAGAAGAGAAACAATGTGTGGATGTCGAAATCTGCTCATCAAGTCAATCTCATTCTGCAATTAAGAAGAGAAATGAGTAAACTTTGGAAAGATACGAACTTGAAACATGTGAGCCAAACATTCACATAAGAGAATACCTCAAATTCTTTATACGAATCGGGTTCACAAAGATCTAATTTCTTCACCGCGGCAAAGATATTTGCATCAAATTGAGCCTTGTAAACACAACCAAATCCACCTTCCCCTAATAAATTGTTATCACTGAAATTATTTGTTGCCACTTCAAGTAAGGAGTACTCAATGACGGACATTGTGCCCTTCCTGCCAGTGGTCTTTAAAGAGCCAAGCTTACCCAAAATTGGGCCAAAATTTAGGCCTTTGCTAACATCTATTCGTCCCATGTCATCAGGCAAAAGCAAAGAGTTAAGAAACTATTTGACAGCACAAAGAAAGTGGAAATACAAAAAAGTAAAATGAGAAAATACCTGACGTTTTTACACCTTTGGGATTTGTTTTCCATTTATCATCACGCCGAAAAATCCAAACACAAAATGAAGTAATAACCATCATGGTGGCAATCGAAGATCCTACAACTATCCCCAAAATCAGTCCCTTATGCAAATGATGATGCGACTCATTGGCTGTTAAGACTCCTGAAAGAAGACAAATTGATGGCAAATTATATGAACTCCAAGGCTGATAACAAATAATCACCTTAAGAAAAGTCAAGCAGAAACTTTACACATTTCTACATATCAACTGAAGCTAAACATTGCAGAAATTTAATTAATATAAAATTAGAGATTCTGTACGAAAACATACAACAAGTCTAAGTACACTAAAATCCGAAACCACAATTAGAAAGCTCCGAGAGGAAATCAACAGAGAAGAGAACAAAGTACTTCAGTAAAGCCGACTACTTGAACAAAAAAGCAACATGACTCTGTTTCTTATCCACTTATGCTCCTCTTCATACAGAAAAATATGCAAAAGTAGAGACATTTAAAGGTCAAACAGATCCCAGCACACTTCTTAGTTCTTACCGTAAGGAGCAAGCCCCATTGGTGTGGAAATCGAAGAAACTGGCTCGATGTTAGGAGGCAGGGCAAACCCAGAAACGGGCGCCATTGATGGAGAGATTCTGGCGCTAGTAGGAGTTGAAAACAGAGGAAGGCAGAGGAACCAGATGGGAAAGAGGCGGGGAAGCTCTCCCATTGTCGGCATTGGGACAAGCTTTACTACTACGACTACTATATATTGAAGCAAAAAAGTAGAAGCACACACGCCTGGAGCCTGGAGGGTGGTGACCCAACTGGGGGGAGCAAAGAGAGAAAGAGAGATGCTTGCTCTTTGTTGGTTTTGTAATTTGAATCTTGGCTTGTTCGTTCGGGGTTGCAGAGGATGTACCCAAGGACAGAAACTGTTCTGTTCTTAGCGGGGAACCGGAAAGCTATCACTTTCTAGTTTTGTTCCTTTTCCAAGGCGGGGCAAGGGGCAGCTGCACAATCATGTGGCAGTTACGGAAAAGAAGCCGTAAGGGTGAGGCCACTATGGAAAGGGCAGGGGCGAGTGGGCCCGCCATTTCCGTTTAGTGAAATGACAACAGTGCCCCACTATAAGGCAAATGGTCGAATTTACACTCCGGTGCTATGTATGGATTTTATTTTTTGTTTTTGGATTTGAAAAGTGAAATGAAGAGTTCCTGGGGTGTATTTGGTAACGTAGATTTTAGACTATGTGATTTTAAGAATCATATGATTTGTCCAAATCTTGCGTTTTGAAACTCCTTTTTTTTGTACGATTTAATTCTTTCCTAAAATCTCACATCAGAATGACGCAATTTTGATTATAACTTGAAAGAGGGTCACTCAAAATGACAGAGCCGACCTTGTTATTTACCAAATCACACAAAATTCTTTTCAATTGGTGATGTTCTCTATTCTCTAGTGCTTATGCTGATTTAAGGCAAATGTAAAAGGGGTTAATACAGGGGGCGGGCCTGAAAATGATATCTTCATCTGCCACCCCAAATGAGTAAAAGGAGGAGAGTGGCATTCAAACCTTGCAGATGAAAATGAATGACAGTTCTTCGTTTTTTTCCTTCCGAGGATCAATATAATGCCCGATTGGTAAAACTTGTCTGGCCAGATTAAGGAGCTATGATGCATACATTTTCCACTTATAGATATTTATATGGTTGGATTCGCAGGGGAAGGTGGCGCGGTGATGGCAACACGTTTTACTCATCAAACATGAGCAATGTTGAGACGAGTAGCGATTTGCATTGCCACATTTTAGGGTGTGTCATGTTAGGTTCATACAAGTTGCATCTCGTGTCAGGTTAGACCGTCAGGTATACAGCGATGCCTTGTCATAGAGGTACAATTAGACTTATGTGCTTCCAAATCATGAAAGCATTGATCTACAGTGTAAATATCTTTCAAATTATATTGTCAGAGATTGGATCTTATTGCTAGTTGAAGAATTAGGCATCGCACAATTTTTTTTTTTTTTTCTTAACCACTAATTCAGATTTGATTATGAGCGTCTACGACTCTTGCGAGATATGCGTCGTCACTGGTGCTATGCTATCCACGGCATGACCCACAGGGGTTTTGCATTTGAATGATCTGGACCACTGTGTACTGGTGGTCCTGATTGTGACCAAAAGTGCCCAAGTTTCTCCACTCCACTCCACTCCTGTCCCTCCCTCCTTTTTCCTTTTTTTTAGGCAAATCCGTCACTCCCTCCTTCCCCTTCTCCAGTTCATGGCCGCAAACCAAGTGATTGTGCGACGTGCAACACGTTCCTTTACAAGAACATAGGTAGATCCCCACTCCAGATGATTCCTTATGAAGGGCTTTAATCGAGCAGTAGTCCTCGTATCTCCAGTCTAATAGTAGCTGATTACATGGCCCGAACGTTGTCTGTTTAGTTTCATCCGATCATGCTTAGCAATGATAATAAGGGCCGTTTGGGGCGTGAAAAATCAGCTCCAGCTGGATTCCAGCTGGATGGAGCTGATTTTTCACGCCACACGAGATCATTAGTCTCCATAGACCACGTAACTACTGAGGGCGACTCCTAATGTTTTTACCTTCTTTTATAAGCGAGGAAACCATATGAGACAAGGGGGCATAATAGTAATCGTGCATTGTCACTAGTTTTCATAATTCACATAGGGCAATATAGTATTTTCAGTGAACTCAGTTGGAAGCGCGGGGCGTTAACAAGTTCACGCGATCTATAAATTCAAAGGAGAGTGGTTGGGGAACGTGGATTGTGGTCGGGGGAGCCTTCCCGCATTCATTTAACACCAAGCTGGCACTGCGACCTCCTATTTCAAAAAGTGATGAGTATCTACTATCTATTCGTCAAAAAAAGAAAGATTTGCATGGGTAGCAAAATAAGGGAGTAAGTGATTTGTATGGAGTACAGTTTATGGAAAACACAAGCATCTCAAAAGTGTGAATCGCTGTTTAAAGTTAATCTGACTATTAATTAGTGGCTCCTTGGGTCGCTCTATCCCAACACTTGAGCACACTCTACTGCAACAAGCCTTTCCCTTTTGGTAAATTATTAAAATATCTTTTTTGGGCATAAATTCAGTATGCTATATAAACATGCCTTGATAGATGCACATCCAGTTTGCTTCTTATATTTTTTGGGGGTACAAATCTCATCCCTATTATGAAAATGGGCACTCTGAAACACACAATGTGTACTGTGTATTAGAAAACAGACACACAGTCACACACACATATACACAATAAGTAGTTGACCTGGTCAATAAAATATGAGAAATTAACTGGCAGTACTGGTGAGCGGGACAAAATGTGTGTGTGCTAACAATAAACAATTCGCATGACCTACAATTTGCGACTTTACGTGTCTTTATTCTAATTATGACCCAACTTGGCACCAATGATCATTTTATTTCTGATGATATATCACCAATGATTATTTGCATGGCTGTGGCCATAGCAATTCTGATCTTATTTTCTAATCGGATAATTTGGACGCGGTTCGTACTTGATAAATAGTACACATAACAATCCAATTTGGAAAAAAAGAGTGACATTACTTTATCCGTTAATTAGAAGAAAAACAAGACATGGAACTAATGGTAGAGACAATTGACCAAATTATTGCTTTGAATGTGACAATTAAAATGAGAATAAGGGAGTATTAAAGACAACATTCAAAGGGTAGGCATGGCATACAAGTAACACATAAGTAGAAGTGTAGCTGCGTGGGTTTACCTTGTCACACAGAGTCTCGAATGGAGCCCGTCTGCAATAGAAGGTCCCCCAGCTACATTATTTAACTAAGGTGTAGTCCACTATCTCAATTTTCTTTGGCACAATCACTATCTCAAATTGATTAGTAATATATAGCTAGCTTTGAGTGGGATACGAGGTGGGTACCGGATGGGCCTCAGTTACATCCCTATAAAAATCTCTCATCCAATTCATTGGGTCTGTGAAAAAGAAAAAAAATGAGGAAAAATTAAATTTTTTTTAGTTTTCTTTCTATTTGAGAAAAGAAAAAGACATAACTGAAATTTTGTGTGGTCTCCACGAGAGCGAAAAATAGTTTTCATCCGTCATACTTTTTTGTCCATTCAAACACTTAAAAAAGAAAGACTTTGACTTTTTTTACTTTTTTTTTCCTTATTAAAATTCTCTCTCACACGCACACAGACGTAGATCAGTATGTGAACGAGTTGAATCGCAACGGAATTTTTTTTAGTAACGTTGCTACGTTAAATGGGAGAGTGATAGAGAATTCTTATCAGCTTAGCTGGCCACTGGCCACTGGGTACCTGAATGTGATGATTGATGACCCAGCTAGGAAATCAGTATGGGTCCTGCAGAGTCCAGCACTGAGATTCCACTCAAACTGATACTGGACCAATTTTTTTATTCTTTTAATTAAACAAAAGCTTCTCTGATAACGCGGCAAAGACAAAATTCTGAATTATTAATCTACAACCAACCTGCTTCACGTATGGGAGTATGAAGTATGAATTCGCATTGGAACCAAAACACTACTAATAAGATGTGGTATTCATAGCTAAAATTATTTGATGTGCTACATTCCGTCAAATGTCAGAGAGATCTTTGTTCGACTTTCCCTGATTATTTCCATCAGTGTCCTGATCAGAAGCATCTTGAAGAGGAGGCATAATTGTTTTCCAGAACCAATGACGTCTCCACAGAAGCACCATTTCTTCAATGGGTACACCTTTGGTTTCCGGCAGAAACAGGTAAACGAATATAGTCATCACAGTAATCCATCCAGCAAAGAAGAGAAAGATCCCAAACTTGAACGAGCAGAGCAGCGACAGGAAGGACTGAGCTATCACAAACGTGAAGAAAAGATTGACCGAGACTGTTATGCTCTGGCCTGCAGACCGAGTTTCCAAAGGGAATATTTCGCTTGGCACAGTCCAACCCAGCGGACCCCATGACCATCCAAAAGCAGCAACGAACAGACAGAAGACAACAACCACTGTTATGGAGAAACCCTTTGAAAGCTCTTTCTCGCTGCTAAACTTGAGGCCCAGTATTATAGCCACAATCACCTGATAGTGATACCAATTACCAAACAGACAAATATCAACAGAAATTCATCATCAAAATTAAAGGGTAAACATTGGCAATTATCCCTTACCTGGCATATTATCATCTGAATTCCACCGCCAAGCAGTAAAGCTCGTCGACCCCATCGATCCACGGTCGCTATAGAAACGAGAGTGGAAAGTGCAAGGACTGCTCCGGTCATTACTGAGGAGTAGAGGGAGGCATTCCCGCCAAAACCCATGCTTTGAAACAAGACGGGAGCGTAGAAGAGGATTGAGTTGATGCCAGTGAGGATTTGAAAGGCAGGCATCAGAATGGCCATCACCAATTGAGGCCTGTTCCTCGGCTCCAGTATGTTCCGAAAAGGGTGTTCGATGGAGTTTGCTAACTCGCTGGCTTCAATCATGTCTTGATATTCAGCCTCTACGTCGGGTGTTCCTCGTATCTTTTGGAGGATCTTCCGTCCTTGATCTGTTAAGCCTCGTTCGATCAGGCTGTTGGGTGTCTCGGGGAGGAGGAACCCGCCCACCGTCATCAAGAAAGCAGGGACTGCCGCGAGTCCGAGCGAGAGGCGCCATCCCCAGGGTATAATCTTTCCCGTTCCGTAATTGATCATGTTAGCCGTGAAGATGCCCAGAGTGGTGGCCAGCTGAAACATCATGTTGAGAGCTCCTCGGAGGTGAGCAGGTGCCATCTCCGATAGATAGAGCGGCACGGCCTACAGAAATTCATAAGAATTTGGCGGGAAGTTAGATGTGAACACTGCAAGCAAGCCGCTGCACTAGTTATTAGTAGTTCATGAGAGTAAATGTGCCATTCTATTCCAAATAGAGAATGAAACAAAAAAGCAATTGGAGCGTAATCGGTTGATCTCACGACTATATTTAGGGTTCATATTTGGACGTGGCCCTCCTCACATATGACCCGCTAATAAAAAAAAGCCTTCCTGGCCGTGGTAAGTGGTAACATTACTCTAACATGAAACTTCAAATTGTGCCATAAAAAAACAAAAGAGTTTAAATGCAGACAGGCTTCATTAGACGGAAAGAGTATGAGCATTCGATAGGCATGCACATTAAAAAAATTTCATTCCCACACCTAGACTCTTGAATATGGACCACGAGTTCCATTTCCACACCTAGACTCCTAATAAATATCAACTAACTTAATGAGAACACCGCCTAGAAATGATTCATGCCCAGCAGACCAGTGTCACATGTCAAATGCTATTTAATCAATGTCACGATCAAGGGGCACTAACAAGTCCACCAAGTTATTTCCGTGGTTGATTTGCCATCTTTCGCGCTAGGCGACAATAATGCATCATCTACATCATCAACCTTAGAAAGTCGCCCACGCATTTTCTAAAGTTAATACAGCATTGAAAGCTACCCCTGTACTCCAATATACACTCCCTCCGGAATTACTAGACACATGGTTTTCCAAAGTGAACTGACTTTGGAAAACTAATTCCAGACGGAAGAGTTTAAGGTTGTGGTGGTGCCCACGTACCTGATTTCCAAAGCCGATACCAACTCCGAGCATGATCCGGCCAAGCAGCAGCATCCCCAGGTTCACAGCACCGGCGTTAAGAGCTGCTCCGATAAGAAAGCTGATCCCGCCACATATAATACTCCTCCTCCTCCCGTACTTCCTGGTCACCGGCGAAGCCCCTATGGATGCAACCAAACCCGCTAGATACAGGGAGGAAGTAAACGCGGCCAGGCCTTGGTTGTTATACTTGCAGTAGTTGTTCTCCGTCTCGTGATGCTTCTTTCTATATACAAGCGGGAAGAATTTCCTCAGAAACGGGTCCATGGATGTCACTCCACCTGCCAAACTCGAGAAATTTCCGATCCATGAGGAATAGATGTGATAATAAGGCAAGAACATGAAGCGATATATGCTCACCTGAAATTCCAATGTCGTAGCCAAAAATGGCCCCTCCTATCGCAGCCACCATGGAGGCCATGACGACGAACAAGGTAGCTCTTCCCCGGTACTGTTGCGCTCTCTCCTTGGAGACGCCGGTCGGCGCCATCGACCCACCAGCCATTGGAGCGAGCTCAAGCAATCGGTCGGCTAGCTAGATTAGGAAATGAATGGCAGACTGCAAGCTTTGATCGCCAGATCCGACCTGAAGTCCTGGACTGCAGTATAGGCCCTTCGGGGTCAACTGATTGTTCATTTGACTCCTTAAAATTTGGAATTTTTTTAGAGGATGCAATTTCTTTATCTTCCGTTGAAGTGTGGCTGCAAGTTGCAACCGGGTTTCACTATCACAAGCATCATACACGTTATCCTATAAATCTGTGATCTCAACTCCTCCAGAGCTGTTATAACATCTTTAAGAGCTAAATAAGTAATCGCTGAAAGAGAACGATAAACCATGCACGTTGATGTAAATGGACATGTGCCCTACGCATCTTTATCTGTAACTTAGAAAACAACAAGTGAAGAGCTATGGTGCATCACAGCTGGTTTTATGTCCATATTCCACATGAGTCAGGTCCTTAACATTTTAAAGTTTGCACTCCGTTTGTGGTTATTCAACAAAAGGTAGCTCTTTTTGGTGTCGGACTTCTTTTGAATTAGCCAAGAATGACAATTAAATATACCATTCTCACATCTACAATGATGTAAATGAATCTTTTACACCTCTTTAATGTTAGATGAACAAGTTACCACACACATAAAATAAGATTTAAAAAATATTTCATTAAACACTTAAGAGACACAAATTTAACGTAATTCACCGTTAAAACAATGATTATGTCCACAACATTTAAAGATAAAATCTACTATTATCAATTTTGGATATACTCTACTTAATATTTAATGATGAAAACCCTTTTAAAAACTATAAAGAAATCTTACCATTAAATAGAAATAGAATCCACAACGAATAGAGTGAGAAAGAACTAACACAAACTACTAATAATTTGTCTTCTCTATTACAAGATGATTGTCTTGCAAAGAAGATTGCACTTAAAAAATCCTTCATTTCTTTCGCTTTCTTCCACCAAGAAATCACAATTTTTTAATTCCAAAACCCCTTCAAAGTTGTAGCAATTTTTAACCTTTTTCTCTAAAATTTATTTGTAAGATAATTTATTTTTTCACAAATAAACATCTCATTATTTTAACAAATTACACTTAATCTTAAAATGGGTTACACTTAATCTTAAAATGGGTCACATGCCCTTAGTGCAGAGTGGGATATCCTACCAACGGCAAGGGGATATTGCCTCAAGCCTTCGGTTCCACCTGACCAAAAAGGTGAAAAGATTGCGTATAGTCAGGTAATAGCAGGGACCATAGCCTACGGGTAAAGGATTCCCATTCATTGTTGCCAAAAGATAAACCTCATTCATAGAATTGACAAATAATATGTTCGGTTGCCAGTTTCAATTTCTATCACAAATTTCTAGAAGACATTAATACATCTAAACTGGATTTGAAAGAGAGAGCATCCTATTCTGGCTAACAGAAGGCTTAATTCTTGGAACGTACTTTGCAAACCTCGTTAGTTATGTGCGTGAAGAGCCGGTTAGGCGAGTTCACGGGCAAATCCTCAAGGACCTCAACCCACAAACACGGTGAATCAACCAATATCCAGGGGCCTCAAAAAAGTGGAAGAAAGAATAAGCAGAAAATGGGAGATTCTCACCTGGGGCCAGAGGAATTGCCGGTCAATCCCACCAAGTGGAGAACAGAGTTGCCTCGTTTGGTAATGATCGGATAGTAGACGTTAATTTCACAGGATGGCCAACCTCAACAATCTGTTCTCACACCTCAAACCAGCATTAACTATTTCCAAACTGCATTTGGCAGAACAAGCATCGGCTATGGCGTAACTTTGCGCGGGACATATGTCCAGCAGAAGCGCCTCGGCGCATGCAGTGGAGGGCGATTGGACTAAAAATACTGAATCACATGTCAACAACCCAGCTGCGCCTAAGAACAAAGAGATGGATATTACTGGTCGTCTTCCTCCACCCAAACTAGTGTGGTTACGTCGGCAACTTATTTCCCTTCTTTTGTTTTTGAAATTAAAAGCCCACAACCAGGCAAAGCCATTTGGGTATGCCTAAAAGACCTCTCTCACAGAAAAACCCCGGCCGGCCAGGAAGAAACCAGCACCTAGAATCACGAAACTTATTTCCCTTCCACAGAAGGACCCAAGCCCAAAAGATATTCGCAATTGATGAATGAACTCAAATCCCAAAATCTCAACCGCCTAAAATGGACATAGCACTAAAATCTTATATTACGCATTTAGATGAAAACATCAAACTATACTACTATTCAAAGTAGAAAAGGTGGAATGGGCAATTATATATACACAAATTAGTTTTATATTACTTTCGTCAAACTTTAAATATTTTAAAAAATTATGAAAACTTAATTCAAAAGTTATTTAAAAATTAAAAGTGAAATTATATAGTCCTATTCTATGTTGAAGGCCTCATCATATTAGTCCGCTTTTATTTCGTGTATAAAAAAACTATCATTTGCTTGAGTGCACATTAAGATGGTTATCCCATTTTTAAATAAGGGACTACCTCTTTCATAAAACTATCTCTTACCTTTTACGACTTGATGAATACCAAAGTCAAAACATTTATACATTAGGTATGAACTTCTATTTGTAAATGATCCCCAACGTAAGAACCAGGGCTCAAACTATGTTGGAAAAACATTAAGCAGAAATCATGGAAGTGTATGTATATCCGCCATCATTGCGACATTAATGAAGTCAAACCAAAAGCCGCCAAGTCCAATCTAAAATCTCCTGTAATTCGAAGAATTCGATGTAACTCGGCGAGTAATATCTGCAAGTCGTTGCCAGATTAAGAAGTAACTGAGAAAAGGAGGAGAAATTCTGCTCACTGCAGGAATGGAGCTCGGCTACACTTAAGAATTGCCATGCAACGCGACGGCAGAGGCTTTTTAATCTGTCGCAGGTTGGCAAGTTACACGAGGCGATGAGCCAGGTCGATCGGATCGAGTAAGTCCAAGAAGCAGGATTATTGAGGTTTCCTAAAATGGAAACCTGAG
This sequence comes from Houttuynia cordata, assembly GCA_039654745.1. Classification (NCBI taxonomy): domain Eukaryota; kingdom Viridiplantae; phylum Streptophyta; class Magnoliopsida; order Piperales; family Saururaceae; genus Houttuynia; species Houttuynia cordata. The sequence continues at coordinate 6,835,559 of CM077513.1, read as the reverse complement.
GTCTGCGATGGAAAATCGTTCAGGAAGACGAAATTCGTGTTCTGTGCCAATAGGAACTGACCATTTAGCAGAGTTCCAATCGACCATAAAGCGAAATCTTCTTCAAACCACGTACAAAACGATGTGAAGACATCCACAGCAGATGCGTGCGCTTCGATTGAAACCAATTGAATTCCACTGACAAGAAGCTGCTAAGCCTGTTCGTCGAATTGCCCTGCAGCCATATAGACCAAATAAAGGATCAGCTATTCTGCACCACAAAAGCTGATCTATGGCTTTCTATGATGATCGCCAAAGGCCCCACGGATTATTGCAGATTTAATTTGTTTCTTCACTCAGGTCGGGTGCCTTATGGTTGACTCCGAATTTGTTTCTTCGGTACTTTTCATCGTCTTGCTTGCTGTTGTCTCCCCATTACTTGACAAGCACACATCTTTCCAGAAAGCAAACGAACCCAGAGTAATTGCTAATTAACTGAAATACTAGATCAGCTAGCTTCATATAAAAGATGCACCAAGCTAAAATATAGTACAAAAGAAGAAGGTAAAAACTAACGCTAGCAAATAACTCCGTTACTTATGCCATCATGGTCACCCACTCCATCCGGCAATTGTTTTTTTTTGTTTAAACAATAATCAGAACTTTAATTAGGAAGATAAATACATAACATTGAATACATCCACCCCGGGGTGTTCCGGATGATGCTTACAATGCACATGCAGAACGCGATAGACTTTCAAACCTCGACCTTACCGTTCCACGAAAAGGGAAGAAGCAATTAATCAAGCGAGATAACTTCAGACGCACACAGCGTGGCACGACGAGTCCTTGGCTGCTCTATTAGAGGCTTGAAGCCGGCAACCATGTAGCCTGATCGTTCCACGCAGTTGTGCGTCTAAAGGCTTCCCCCGCTTCTCATTTTCTGCCCATTATCTGCTTGACGGATGATGGGAGGAGGATTAAGATGGTAGGGTTGAGAAAGTGGGATTATATAGTTCAAGCGGGCTGGGCAAATTACGGGAAATGCCACCAACAGATGTTTTTCATTTTTTGGTAACCCACCAACAGATGTTCTTGACTGTGAAGAATAGACAAATTAACCTTAAACATCTATGATCCAGAAACATCTAGTTTCTGGCCTGCAGAGAGACAGAAGGCCCCTCATGAGAGCGACGTTCACATGAGTGAAGAGACGAAGGTTGGCTTAGGGATGGACGTGGCCTAATCCTTGTCTCCTATTCCCATTCTTTTTTTTTTTGATATAAAACTCCTATTCCCATTCTTGAACCCGAATCCGTTGCCTGTGCGGCTTCGGAGAGTGGAACTACATTGCCAATTGTTGCGTACAAAATGGTCCTGCTCTCTTTTGTCCATAAATTGCTGGCGCAATCTCGTCTGGTAGGCGGTTCAGCTACGGCGGCTGAACTCTGTCAAGAATCCTTCTGTCCGAAGCAAAGAATCTCATCTATAAGGGTAATAACAACTAACTTTTTTATATACATGTTATAACAACTAACGTGGTAAGTCCAGAATTTCACAGGAATATTAGTGATGATCTCTTCGTCCTGATCTTGAAAAATGGTAGGATTAAGGGGAAAATGAAGGGTTAAATCGCGTCAGCATTTGGAGATGCCAAATATAGGGTTCTAGATCACTGCATGCGCCATACGGCATCCGCGAGACGAAGGACAGCATTCATCACCCAATGAACAAAGACCTGGACATCACGTACGTACAGCGTACGTGGTTTTTGTCGGACATGCATGTTGTAGTATTTTAAACCAGGGTGGGCCGTGGGCCTAGTATTAATGCACGTAAAGCCCACTCTAATTTGCCCATGTGCTTTAGCGGTCCCTTCAATAGTTTCCATCTCACTTGTAGCCACAGTAGGTTGTGGCTTGCTCCTGATTGAATTGTGGCGATCGGTATGTAACCATCAATTAACAACCTTCAAATCCTTCGAATATAAGAACCTTCAATTTAATAACGTTAGTACCATATGTGGATTTTTGTTATTTGCTTTTGCTCCATTCATATGCTTAAATGAGACATGATTATTTTCCCAAAAGAAACTCATTTACATTTGAATAGTATTTTCGGTAAACAACGCCGGTTTTGTTGCCACAACTGATCAAGGCAGTGGACAACTCAGGGTGTGTGTGTGTGTGTGTGTTGGGGGGAAGGTACTTCGTTAAAATTTTGTAATGTCCATCTATGTCTATCCATATTCAAGCCTAGAGAGAGAGGAGAGCTGGATGTGGACCGGGCTTTGAAAGGTCAAGGCTTGGTCGAGGTCAATTTGATCACTCTCTTCTGGTCCATCAGATAGATAGATAGGTATTGAGCAGGATGTGGGTTGGGCTTTGAAATGAAAAAGACCCGCACAGGTCCTTTTGGCAAAAAGCCAATGGATTAAATCAAATGATAATTTGCAGGGGAGCATGCATGGCACTCAGAACCAACATTAAAAAAGATTGCTAATCCGAGAACTAGAAGGTGGATAGGCGAAATTCAAGGAAGAAATACAACAGACTTGAAATTTTATGCAATTATGTCAAGTGGCAAATCTTATAAACCTTCGTGTATTTTTTAAAAAAAGTCTCTCCTATAAATCTTCGTACATGAAATATTGTTCGAGTCCGCCCATTACAAATGAGATCAGGTTCACAAACTAAGGTATCACGAACATCTATAAACTAATTGACATGTATAGGATTTGGAGATCACTTCCAGTCCAGCAGTGGCAAACGCTGCCCGTAAAAAAACAACTCAACGCTTAGCCGCAAAATTACTGATACCTGGCTTAGCCAGTCTTCTTACACGCCTTCAAAACTAATAATTTGGCATGCATCTGCCATCGTCCCCCCCACAGTAAATGACTCCACCAGATGAAGATGAAGAAATGCACATGCAACGATGAAACAATACCTCTCCGGGACCTGCAAATCTTCATCCTCTTCCTCTTCTGCAAATTTGGCACGTATACCAACATACCGCCATTACTCTCCTTCATACTCCATAACACAGGCACACAGCATATATATGTAATGTATTTAACTGAGAAGAATCATGGCTGCCTAACAGAAGTAGGGAAGCAAGAAAACATGAGAGGCCTTGTGTGTCTGATTCTTCTTGCACTTCTTCTTGCCACAGCTGCAGCCAGGCACCACCATGAAGGAAAAGAGGGGAATGCTATGCATGCCAGAGGAGTAGGGGAGGAAGACAAGAGGAGAAGCAACCGCCGGCGGAGGCAAGCTTGCGACCCACTGTACCAGTACCTGTTCGGAAGCTGCGGTCAATGGCCTTTCCCTGGCAATCCTTTCCCTAACAACCCCTCCGTCCCGTCTCCGTCTCCTCGACGCCCGCCCAGCCGCCGTACTCCTCCACGACCCTCCCCTATTCCCTCTGCGCCTCCGTTCCTTCCTTCTCCCCCTACCGGTCCTTTCCTCCCTCCTCCTCTCGTTCCTTCTCCGCCGCCACCTATTTTACCAATAACATCTCCGCCGCCCGTCGTTGTCCCCTCGCCGCCGCCAGTAGTACCAGTCGTATCCCCACCGCCGGCTGTAGTCTCTTCTCCACCGCCAGCTGTCGTTTCGTCCCCACCGCCGGCTGTAGTCCCGTCCCCACAGCCGGCTCTGGTCCCGTCACCACCTCCTCCAGTCGTTCCTGTCCCGTCACCGCCTCCTCCAGTCGCGTCGCCCCCACCTCCGTTACTTTCACCGCCTCCTCCACCAGTATCCTCCCCACCCCCTCCACCCTCGCCGTCACCACCTCCTCCACCAGTACCCTCCCCACCACCTCCACCCTTGCCGTCACCACCTCCTCCCCCATTTCTATCGTCCCCACCACCACCTCCGCCGTCTCCTCCGCCGCCGCCGCCGCCACTCGTTCCTTCTCCACCACCACCATCTCCTCTACCACTCCCACCGCCTGCGGTGGTATTTCCTCCACCACTGGTCGCTTCACCACCACCTTCTCTGCCGTCGCCTATGATAGTTTTCCCGCCACTTCTTCCAAATTTATCACCACCGCCTCAATTTATCATATCTTCGCCACCATTCTTCCCTTTTTTTACACCACCACCTTCCGACGACACTCTGTTCGCGCCACCTCTCGTCCCAGAGGTCCCGGTGCAGCCGTTCCCTTCGCCGGACATCTCTTCGCTGCCACCACCGGAGTCCCCTCTCATTGACCCCATATTTTCTCCGCCACCTTCGGATATTCTACCACCGCTCGATCCCCCTCCGTCGAACATTCCTCCGCCGGACGGTCAGCTGGATCCTCCAGCGTCAGATCAAGTTGCTCCCCCGCTTGCTCCGCCGTTAGTGCCAGAGTTTTCATCTCCACCTCTTGATGACCCGACGACGTTCTCTCCGCCTCTGCCGTGAAGCATTAAGGCCCTTCTTGATCCCTTCCTTGCATGCCTTCATCTTCAACCGTCTCTTTTTGTTGATGTTCCAAGTTATAAAAGCCTTTGTATAACCAAACCTTTATTACTTAATTGCTCTCTTGTGCATTCTATCATAAGATGCATAGCGAGTCTTATTATGTTTTGTCGAGTGGATTACCTTCCCAAAATACACCAAAACATAAGCCAACAAAATGGAATGATTTTGACTGAGGATAGCTAGTGATTGCTGTTCACATTCGGTCATGTTTTGAACAGAAAGCTGATATCAATGGTATGCCTTCCTGTCGCAGGAAGCTATCATATGATATGGGGTTACATCATATTATCGATTGAGACCACTTTCTGTACCCTCGCATTTAGGATTTGTTTCTTCCCAAAATACCAGCTGTAATTGCAATCTGCAACTCTTTCCTTCTTCTTCTCGACTACTGCGTTGATTTTGTGGTCAAATAAAGCAACTCTTTCCTTCTTCTTCTCGACTACTGCGTTGATTTTGTGGTCAAATAAAGCAGATATAGCCTCTATACAGTGAATGTATGCATACACTAATGTATCCATCTAATTTTCGTTGTGTGAATCGATTTATGTGATAGTACCGTTACATGGGCTGGAAATGAACGCCAAGCAATGACAAAATGGCTATTTGTGCTCAGGATTCATATACCATCCATTTCGTTTGAGTCGTGCTCAAAACACCGTACCAAATCCTCCCATAATACGGTCACTCCACCGGTTGCATGAACGCACAGGGAGCGTTTCTCCCGCGGTGCCCTGCGCGTTCATGCAACCAGTGGAGTGACCGATTGAGCATTTTGTAGAGCTTTTTCTGCGGTTTGCTGTGAGGAACACTGAGAAAGACCTTTGATAGGAAATACACACATCTACACCGTGGTAAGTTACAACAATCCTTATTGATTTTAGTTTCAGAAGCTTCGACTTTTGGATTTTTAATTTTTATGAAGAAATGTACAGTCGTGTCGTCGACACGACTTATATATTTCTGTGTCATTCCGACACGACTTTTCTATTGACCACTCTACCTATCTCCTTGCATATGGATACAAAAAAAGATAAGTCTATGGAGGAAATACCAACGGAAGAGGAGAAAGATTAGGAATTCATGTTTGTACCTCGAGAACGAAGACAGAGGGGCAGGAAGATGAAGGCTTCGATGGACTCATCAGGCAAAAAACATACTATGCGCAACCGGTGCTCAAGACGTTTTGTCAACCGGGGGCGCTGAAAAAGTCTGCGGCCCTCCTACGGCGTCACCAAAGATGTGATCAACTGATCAGAGAAGCTGGTTTCTCTGTCATTTTTGAAGGTGAGGAGGTCGTAGTTTCTCGGAACCTTTTGGACCATTTGGTCAGTTATTGGGATGAGTCGGCCAAGGTTTTTAATATCAAGGGGAGGTCGCTACATTTCACAGAGCATTGTCGAAATGAAGATGGAAGAGGAGGACATGGTGAGGATGATCATATGCCTCGTCTTCTGCACGTTGTTGTTTCCACACAGCAGTAGAACGTTGCTGCCCTGTTTGTACTGTTACATTGAAGACCTCCCAAGATTCGCATATAATTGGGCGGGGGTTATCCATAATATATTGGTTTTTGGTATAACCCACACCAACAGACAAGTAGGTATCAGATCGGAAGGAGGGACACGGGGCGGTGGAGTACTAAACGGCACCTCATATGTCACTCAGGTATTTAGCATTTTTATGTTTTTAGTGTCTTCGAAAGACATGACACAACAATGCTAAGTGTCGTATCTTATGCAACACGACTTTATATATAGCCATGTACTATGAAACACGACTAAGTATATAGTCGTGTTGCATGAGACACGACCAAATTTCTAGTCGTGTACTATTATAGTCGATTATAATAGTACACGACTTGCCTGTATCCGCGCCTTTTACTAATGCTTTCATCTGTTTACTATGCAAATTTATTTTTTTTAGCACACTACAATCTTCCATGCTGTCGTGGGCCCTACCAGTCTACGGGTAAAAAGGTGGCCTGGAAGTGGGGCCCTAATTATAGAGGTAAAGAAGGGTGCACAGAAGAAGCACTGTATGACGGACTACTGGAAGGGACTGTTTGATGATCTCGACGTATGAGAAGAAGTCGTCGATGTAATCATCCCCATGGCACAAGAGGCATCTCTCATTGCTTCGTCTCCCTTTGTGGCCCCTCCTCCTCGACGACAGAAGACAGAGAGGCAGGAAATGAAGAGGGCTCACATTCAACCTTCCCCCTCTTCCTCGAGGACGACTGATCGTTTAAAATTAAAACCCTTGCAAGTGCACAAGGCAATTGTACTACGGTGAGTATTAATAAGGGGTTGCAGTGAGTGTGTTGATAGAACCAAATTTTCAACCTTCTTCTATATCTGAGGAGTTGCAGTCTACGGCACTATCAACAGAACCTTCTATGCCTAGAACACCATTCATACCATGTCTTGACCAATCTAACTCTTTGTCTAATGAACATAACTTGTACTGTTTCATAGATAGTTTAGTTGATTCACTAATTGAGGAAGCTTTCCCAATTGGGTTACTAGAAGAGGCCCCTAAGGCCAAAATGGTTGATGTGGGGGAGGAGGTTCCCTTTATATTAAAATTCTCTGATGACCTTCTTTCATGGTTAATGCAGGGACCCCTCTTTCCAAAGATACCCTACCCACCACTCCATCCTTTTATTCCACGATGTGCTCCATACTTAGGCAACAAGGATAGAAGCGTGTGGTGCAATTATTTAATTGATCCAGGTTGATGACTTGATAATCTGGACCCTACAGAGGATCGTGACTCTGTCTGGCTGAAGACGTTAAACTTAGCGCTTGGTGGGAGGCAACCCACGTATTCAGGTGTATTCTCTCCTTTATTTTAATTTTCTTTGCTATATGCTCATTGTCATGCTATATTTTGTTCACATTGAGGACAATGTTCATAATAGGTTTGGGGGAGGGAATATTGCTTGCATATGAAAAAATCAGAAAATTAAAAAAAAAATTATATTATAAAAATTTTGATTAGTTTTTCTTAGGTTTTGATAGTTTGTCACGTAATAATGCATGCTTCAATTCTTAGTGATTAATTTACATTGGAAGTGTGAGTAAGTATACTGGAGGATAGATACACTTAACTGAGCATATCTTTCTATTACAGTCCTCTTGGAACAAAGTGCTTGAAACTAAGAAAACTCACTTACACACACTAGTACATAAAGTAATACCATCTAGAGATTTGTTGAATACTAATCTATAGTGGGATGTCTTTAGTCAGAGTCATTGGATGATGTGTAGTTATCTGTTGAGCTTAAAAGATCATGATAGACCATTTACTTGGCTATGGCAAGGGATTGAAACCAGAAATAGGTTGAGAGTATAATACAGCCTGGACAAAATAAAGATGTGCTGAAATATATGTGCTGAAAATGAAAATGTGAAAAAATGAAAACAAAATGAAAGGAAAGGGGCTGCTTGACTTTATAAGATTAACTTAGGCTGATGCTTGGGCCCGAAGCGGTCTCTTAAAACCTAATGCCCTAAGCCAATTTGGTTGGGAGTCATTGGCCTGAGTCATTGCTAAACCTAAGCATCTTGAAGTCATGCCTTACACAGTCCTAGCGAAAAAAGAAAAAAAAAAGTCTGTGGTGTATTATTCTCTTAAATCTAGAATGTTGGACCCGAAGGAGGTGCGCAGATCTGTGCTATCATGAACCTAAAGATTACGATGACTATGTAGATTCTGAGGTTCTTTGGTTAATGGGTAACACTGGATCTGTATAAACAGAAATTTAGAATGTATTGCTACAATGTTCTACACTTTTACTATTTATATTATCATGCTATATAATATTTGAGCATAAATTTCCAAGATGAAAGTGTGGAATAAAACCACTTACTTGAGGGCTTCTATATTCCTGTTGATTATGAACCAAGTACATGTGGTTGATTTTCTTAAGCATTGTAGTGTGCATTTGTCGGGATAATAGGTTTGTGTGTTTTGCAATGTTTTAATTTTTGCTTTATTTTTCCACTTAGGTTAATTAGATTAATAAATACATGTTTGTGAGTAGCATGGCTGCAAACCCTCACGAGACAACACTCGTCCTACTAAGGCCACCTAGAGGTTTAACGGCTTGTTGCATATGCTCAATGCAATCGTGTTCCCTACGAAAGTGGTGTTACTTTTATGCATTAGTTCCTTAGTTTGTTTGATTTTATTTTGTATTGTTTTTGCTAGGGACTAGCAAAATCTAGGTTTGGGGTGTGATCTATACATGAAATATGTATTTTATTATCTCCTAAGCTTATGATTATGCTAGTGTTTGATTAGAATAACTACTACTTTAATATAGTTTTTGGTTTTTGTAGGAAACAAGAGTAATACACAGAAATGAAGAGAAAGTAACTCGAATGGTTAAATTATCATAACTTCGTCTACAAATATTGGATTGGACTGATTCAAAGTCTCATGTTAAAGTTCAAGAAATCAGCTTTCCAACGCCACCAACCACGTGCAATTCGGAGTTCGGGACAGAAAGTTATATCCATTTGAAGTTTATGAACAGTAACTACGATCGATCGGAAATCACTGCGATCGATCGCCAGAGCCGCAAAAGCACTGTATTGAAGGACACGATCGATCGGCATAAAAACGATCGATCGTATCTACTGGAATTTTTCAATCGCGCATGACAGTAACTACGATCGATCGGTATCATACGGCGTCGATCGGCAAAGCGATCGATCGGAGGAAAATAACGAAGGAATTGCGATCGATCGGATAGCGAATGATCATCAATACGGACGATCGATCGCCGTATGCGGCAAACCGGAATTAAGACCTATTTCGACTTGGATTTGGAAGGGGACTTCGTGGCTTCTCTTCACTATTATAAATAGGCCTTTTGGGAGAACGTTTTGGGCACCACATATTCAACCTAGAGAGCAATTTGAGACCTGGAGGCTAGAGCAAAGGAAGAAGAAGATGATGAAGATGAAGATGATGGATTCTCTTCCCATGCTTGGCTAAACTCCTATCCAAGGCGTAGATGAAGCCCAATAATCTGGTTGTGTAGTTTCTTTTCTCTCATATTATTTTTACTCTAGTTTGTGTATGAACCTTTGTTATGCAATTAAAGTTAATTCATTGAGTTTATTCTTTGTGCTTGAGAGAGACAAGAGTGGATTTTACGAATTTCATTCTGAAAGATTACTTGCATGTCTGAGAGGAATGTGAGTGTTCTGATTTGTCATATGTTAATAAAGTTCATTGATTTATGCTTGAGAGAGATAGATCACAATTCAACATGCTTAATTGATTTATGTGTTACGTCCGAGAGGAGAGCACTATAATTTGAATTGACAGGTGTATGTCTGAGAGGAATACACCAGCCAATTGGAAATCTTTATTTAAAAGAGAGAGAGAGACTTTACACTAGTTTATTGTGGTGGATTCGAAGCCTTGGAATTCCACATATTGATTAAATCTCAGCTTAGTTTAGTTTAAAGTTCATTGCTTTCTTAGTCTAAAATCAACACTGCTTTCTTCTCTTGAATTTGGTAAAAGATTAATCCGTCCCTGAGGTTCGACAACCCTTCAAAACTCACCGTAGTACAATTGCCTTGTGCACTTACAAGGGTTTTATATTGAAACGATCATTACATAACCAGCCTGACACTAACATGGTTCCTGTAACGACCCTCACCTCACAGTTGTCCTCTGAAGCAACACCTGCTGAAAAACAAAGGGACGCCTGTTGAGTTCTATGGTGACGACAGGGAGGGACGATAGGTCGGATTTCGTACCTCTTTCGTCTAATTTGTGTTTTTGTGCTTTAATTGTATTTCTGCCGATAGAGGCGATGCCGATGTCGGCACTGGTATAGGACGCAAAGGCAGCAGCTTTCTGCTGCTTCCATTTCATGCTCTTTTCGCCAGATCTGCCTGGACCACGTGCAAACTACGGGTTAGTGGAAAAAAAGAGGGGAGGAGAAGGGAGGAGGGTGCTGGCCAGACAGCAGTGTCACGACGACGGCCGTCGTGATAGTCGCCCACCCATGGCGCAAACATAGGTGACCAGAACAGGCCCTCTCCTTGAGGGAGACGAATGTTCGGTTCAGGATCAAACCGGTTCTAGCTGAACCAGTTTAACTGTGAACCGAATATGTAATTATTGAACGAAACCCGGTTCAGATTGAACTATCGGTAGACATCCACCGACATTTAATATGGCTTTCAATTGATAGTAGCTTCTGCCCATCTATGTATTGCGGTGCAATATGGTACATACAGAGTCATCATGGTACATAGGCTCAATTTTAATATTTTGGGTTTTTTTTATAGATAATTTCAAGCCCAGTTGGTGTATTATCTTTATGTACTTTATAATGCTATATTCCTGGGCTTTTGTCCCTTATTTCATGTTGATTTGACTAATAGATGATGACTTTGATGATAAGGAAACCCTACTAATAAACCTAGATGGTTTAGAGATTTAATCATTTTATGAAGATAATAAAATAATGATATTTGATGGCTAAGTTCGAGGGTTGAGAATAACCTAATCAAGATAATGACTAAAATGTCATTGGGATTGTGAGTCAAATTTTGATTGACAGTGACTCAGAAACTATGGCCATGAGTTTCACAGTCAGAGCATGTTGGGTCTGAAGGTAAAAAGGGGTAAGCTACAATGCTTCAACGTGAGAGTGAGAGTGGGCTGCCACATGAGCATATTCCCACGACCATAGAGGGCCTTTGTTCCACATGGCTGGAAGGGGTAGTGGTTATCCTGAATGCAGTTGGGACCAATTAGCTCCAGCATTGGAAACCATGTGACATGGCTATAATGATCATATGTGGATAAGCTATTTCAGTGCAGAGATATTGATAAGATTTGATTGGAATTGTCTATCATGTAGGAATGACATTCAGTGAGTATGTCTATACGGAACAAAGATGTAATTATTGAACATGAACTTGGGAAGCAATAAAAGACTTTGCTTGAAAGGTTAATAAAAGAATTAAGTGGAACCCTGTGATAGGCTGCATAAGATATTAATGCAACTATTGACTTTTGTTTTAATGCTGGTGATTGTGTTACGATATCCCACTAAGTATTTTTATACTTAGCATCTGCTCGTGATGCAGGTTCTTTAGTAGAAAGTTGTCTTCACGTAGCACCGGGTGGTAGACAATCAGAGTGAGGATGACTTAACCGCTTCAAAGTAGGCATCAGTCTTCTTTATTTTCTAGTGTATTTTGAAATAGATGACAGACTTGCACATGAAGGACTTACGTTAGTTTAATCGACTTTGCATATATATTATTATATTTAAATATAATTTCGAACCACATATATCACGACCTATATGCTTGGTTGATGAATTTCAACTAATGATTTATTGTATAGAGGAATAATCCTCTAATTTTCCGCTACTACTTTGATTTAACAAAGGTTTTAAAAATATGGGCCGTGACAGTTCTGTTCCTCAATAATGTGGAAACAATCAAGATCCAAATAAAGATCAACAAAATAAAATGATATACATCCTAAATTTATAAGTAAATTAGGATACAGATATAAAACCCTAAAAATGTGAATACTAATATTTTTTTTTTTAAAAAAAAGACAAAAATCGAATCAGGGATGTACTAACAAAAAAGAGTGAAAAGTTAGGACCTTCCTGGAGATACATTTGCCCTATATCAAGTCAGAAGAATCACTCCAACAGCTGATTTTTGCTGATTTTCTTCTAGATCAATTGAGTATTAATACCTACTCAGCAAAGGCATTGACAATTGCAAGATCAAGCATATTAATCCTCTAACCCACTAGCCAAATTCAAGAAACACACTCACAACAAGATCAATTGCTCAGTCCCATCAACCCGTTTTTGCTTATGGATCAGAATTTTAAAATAAAACAAACTCCATAACTGTTTAAAATCTAAATACATTCACCTCATCAATCAAAATTCACAATAGCGAAGTTTCAACAAAATCCATCCTTTACAATGCAACTGGAAAATGCCAGATTTCCCATCTGAGATCAATTAACGAGAATACAGTAGCATAAGCTTCTTGTTGAGATGGAGTAGAAGGACCCACTGAAGTTGAGCTGGTTCAAAGGTGCAGAAAGAAACTATAAGTAGAACCATGGAAGAGAGCATATATTCATTAAACGCTGCAAACAAACTACCCACATATTTAATCAATTTGGGGTGAGTTGCAGTAAGAAAATGAATAAGCAATAGAACACAACATAGAAATATCATACTTGAAACTTGGAAGGGCAAGAAAGAATAGCATATCCAGTAATGGCTCTTGATTTAGGCCATAAAACATACTAGGCATTTTGTATTCTAGATAAACAAGAAAAAAGGAGGTAAAAAGCTTCATACCTCTATAATGTCACAACTAAACAGCCATGCTTCAGGAAGAAATCCATCCGCTCTTTTGTTAAATAGATGCCTACAGGCAAAACAATCTTCCTCAGCTTCACCCTTGAAAACACCAATCTAGCCAAAGCTGTGCCACTCAATTCCAATTTGCCCTCCAACAAATACAAATTCTTCAGTTGCTTATGATTTGCCACCAATTCCTTCAAACCTGTCTCCGTCACTCCCAAGCAGGACTCCAAATATAAGGTATCGAGGTTCTGACAACTTTTCCAAGCGATGGATAGCCATCTATCTCCCCCTCCTGACTGCGGTGCCTTCAGCACCTCTAGCTTTGGGTATTCTGCATCCATCCCAAGATCTTGAACCTTCGTGCATCCGGTCAATTCTAAATGCCTAAGGTTGGGGCAGTTCAACCCAATTCCCTTCACCCCCCTTCCTGTAATCTGCCGACAATAGCTCAACTTGAGATGAGCCATTTCCGGACAGGCGCAACCGATCTGAGAGATAGTTTCATCAGACAAGAGACTACAAGATTCCAACTTTAGAACCCGGACTCGACGGTTGACAACCGAATCAAAAGAGGCGTTGCCTCTTCCAATAAATGTACTGGCCATTTGAATTTCTTCTAAATTCGGGCAATTCCGAAGAAGATTGAACAATGTCTTATCAGATATGCGACAACAGTAAGTAAGGTTTACAAGTACCAAATTGCAAAGGTAGTTGGAAAAACTCGATACTGCATCGTCAGTAACAATGTCCACACCTTCGAGATCCAACTGTTGGAGGTACTTGCAGGACTGACTGAGTCGGCAAAGTGTGTCAACGCTGAAGCCTCGACATCGGCAAAGAGCGAGCTTCCGCAGCTTCAAACTTGTTTCACATAGCCGGAGTAGGTAACTATCAGGCACATGCATATGGCTGAGTTTAAGGGAAGACAGTAATCTGCTGCTTGGAACATTCGATAAAAAAAACTCAAAGCCAGGGTAAGGAATGCAGGTGCACTCACGGGCCGTCACTTCAGATAGCAATGGACAGTTGGAGAACAGATAGGCCATTGATCGATCAGAAATAAAGGGATTCCCAGAGAGATCCACAGCACGCAGAGATCGGAGCTTGATTGAAATTTCTAGAATTCCTTCATCAGTCACCCTCTCGAATATAGTGTTTTGAGCCCAGGGGACACTCGACTCATTGTTACTGATATCGAGTCGCTCAAGATAGGGGAAGGACTCGGCGATGATAAAGAGATCGGCATCACAGAGGGAGTTGAACCAGGAGAAGGAGACGGATTTTAGGGTTTTCTCCATCCTGCTTCCCAGAACGCTCATAGCGGGTCGGGGAAAATGATTTTGGTGGAGGAGGTGGAGGGATTCGAGGGGGAGGCCGGAGCGGGAAAGATCCCGGATGAAGCGATCGAGGTTGCCGAGGAAGGAACCAGAGATGGTGATGGATTTGAGGCGGGGGAAGCGTTGGAAGAGAGAAGGGAAGGCGGGGAGGGAGAAGAAGCGGTGGGAGGGGGATGAGAGGGTGGAGATGAGGAGGTTGGAGATGGAGAGGAATCGCTTGCATACCAAGGAGAGGGGCTCCAGATGGCGATGGTGGTTCAGTCGCCGGAAAATCAACTCCCAGCATTCGTCCGGGAGCTCCTCCCACGACCTGGCCGTTGACATCTTCGCCTGCTCGCTTTCGGACTGGACCCGGGAGGAGCGGGCTCCGCCGGACGTCCCCCAAAACGCCCACTCCTTACTTCTCCCGGGAGTGCAACGGGGAATCAGACCAATTTGCCAACGAGTGAGCCCTCGCGTGACTGTACAGGGGCTGATTGCTCTTTCCTTAATGCAAATAGGCTTAGCCTATTAATGCTCTGGATGATTAGGCGCTCCTTTTTTTCGAATTTAAATTTTCAAAGTTCTAAGTAGAGTTGTTTTTTTTCGTCTGGTTGTATTTCGTGTATTACATCTACCTAGGGCACCGTTTGGCAACCTTGATTTGGATTTAAAGGTGTGATTTTTAGAATCACGTCATTGAAAGAATCTCGTGTGATTTTGCAAATGACAGGGTTGGGGCCTATCATTTTGGGCAACTCTTTTTTGCGTTATAACCAGAATTGCATCATTCTGGGGTGAAATTTTGGGGAATAATCAAATCGTACCCAAAAAGAAGTTGTCAAACGCACCCTTAATGAATTATCAGCCAATACATTCATGTACGCAGGGACGGACCTAAGTGTAACCCATGGGATCCATTTCACTATAAATTATATATATATATATTATTATTTTTTTATAAATAGGCTTAATTCCCTTGCTTGACCCCTGTCTCAAAATGGCCTGACCCCCTTCCTTGAAAATCCTGCATCCGCCCTTGCATATACGAGTCTACGAGTATTTGCTATGAATTGGGATCGGATACATATTGCATACAGTAGATAACCATTATCAAGTTTTAAGCACTCCCGCATAAAAAGACTACTAAGCACTTCGTCAAACCATCATCGACTCATTTTGATTGCTATTCATCTCAGTATAACACTTGTATGGACAAAAAAAGACCCTTGACGCATATCTTAATTTTTTGTTTTTTGTCATTTTTTTGTAAGTCAAATGTAACACAAAAATTAATCATCGTTATTAACCTTATGTGAAAAATCAATAGTTTCAACTTTTAGGCAATTAATACCAAAGATATGCTTGAGAGATGATTAAATAAAGTACCTAACCTTGTAGTATCTGTGGTTAAACAGCTGAAAGCTGCACACATCTGTTCATTCGCTGTCAGCTATTCGGAGCTTTATGGTTTCATAACTCATAAGTGTTTAATGGTAGATGTATCATTGCCTGATACAGGGATTTTGTTTTCGTAGGAGAGGAATTTTAGGCAGCTGCAGCTTTCATGAATCCAAAGAAAATTTGGCATGCGCATAATGGTAAAAGTTCTTTATCATAAGGCCACTTGACACACTTGAAGCATAAGTTTATAAAAATCACAAAGCGGAAAGAAGAAATAGTGGTGAATTTGACAGCTCCCATCAAACTCGGCTCAACTTTGCTTCGACGGGGCAGCTCGATCATCTTTCCAACTGGCTGGAGTAAGGGCCATCCTCGGGCACTTTCTTGCAGCAGTTCCACTTTCCATTGCCACAACCGCATCCCTAGTTGCTGAAGCTTCCGTCTACTTTGAACTTTGAAGGCATACAGGTTGCAATTGCCTCTCGTCTTCACAAAATGCAAATTTGTAGTGACTTCAGTCAGTTGATCTGCCTAATTCGAAACCCTGCCCTTAACCCTGGAAGATTGCCGGACTTGTGGAGCATATCAGATCCCTGTTACTGCTTTTCCCCGAAGTCTCGCTCACCCATGTCTATTGGGATGCTAACCTTGCTGTTGATCAAGTTGCCAAAAAGAAAAAAACTTTGCTGCTAATCAACTAGCAAACTTTCCTCTGGATTCATTTTTATGTTGCTGGCTGAGAAGGCCAAAATTCTTGTAGAAAACCATCTTGGCCGAGCTCTAAAACCGGGAACAGCATATTCCAACTACTTTTAATCGCTAAAGTAGCAATGTTAACACAGCTACACTTAAAGAGTCATGCAATTTACCAATCACATGCACTTCCGAGTCCAATATAACCACTGTCCCACATTAATAGTCATATTTGGTGTTTCAAAGTCAACTACAATTAGTTCACTTAAAAAACCAAATGGCACTATTAAGGTAAGACGGAGGGAATATTTTGAAAAAAGGCTAATACAAGTAAGCCAATGTTTATCCTTATGCATTTACTAACACAAAATGCACAACATGCACATCAATCAAACAGAGAAAAAGAACCACATGTAATTTGAGGACAGTAACAATAAAAATACCAGCTTAAAAATCCCTCGTACAGCATTTTGTCTAAATATAACAAAATAAAGAATTAGACACAAGACAATGAAGAAATTATTTCCAACCCTAGTTCCTACAGCTTAAAACATGATAGTGCACTACAAAGATGAGTCACCAATCTTGAACTTGATCGTCTTTGCCAATTTTGTTGTGAAATACCAAGGCGAATCTAGTTGTAGAAGCTTCTCTTACTCAAAATTTAGTCAAGTTTCACTGAAGAAAACAGGAAATGCACGAACCAGAAAGATGAAAGGAACCCCACCGTGCCAGTCGCAAGCATAATTGCAAGAACCATGAATAGGGAGTATCCAAGGTACAACGTTGCCGAGACAGGTCCACTTAGACTCTTAAGGTCGAAAACTAGGTAATTAATAGAATATAGGAAAATGTATAGTGCAACGGAGCCAGATGCAAAGAAGGATTTCCACCACCACTTCCAATCCTCTACGCACAGGTGCATATAAGTAAGGACCAAAGACACTTCAGCACATACAACAACGAGAAGCATCAACACGACAAAGAGGAAGCCAAAAACATAGTAAACTCGTCCCATCCACAAACTAGACATGATAAAGAACAGCTCAATGAAGAGAGTTCCAAATGGAAGGGTTCCTGCTCCAAGTACCAATAGCCAGGAAGGGTATTTTTGAGGTGGAATTTCACGAGGAATCTGGTTAGTTCGGACAGGGTACTCAATATGTGGAGCTTTGGCCCCAAAGTAACCACCAATCAGAGTCAGTGGGACGGATATGCAAAACCAAAGCAAGAGAAGGATAATAAACAATGATATGGGTATGGCTCCTGTGCTATGGCTCCCCCACAAAAGGAAGTTTAAGGTTGTGAAAATAAGGAATGCAATCCCAGGAAAGAAGCAAGCAACTTTCCAGGAAACTGAGACCCATCCAGTATGGTCCCCGCATGCAATTGTCTTCCACAGCCTCACTGCAACATAACCAGCAGCAATGCCCAGAAGAAGATAGAAGAATAGCATACCAGTAATAAGTGTACCACGTGAAGCTGGAGACATAAATCCCAGAGCAGCAAATAGGATGGTCACAACAGCCATTCCAAGGATCTGAACTCCATCACCCACCATTACACACAGAAGTGATGGGTTGTTTGGAGCCCTAAACACATCCGCAACAACCAGCTTCCAACCTGACAACTCCTCATTCATCTGTGCTTGTGCCTCCTTATCGAGCTCTTCATATCGTGTCAAATCCCTTCTTACAGTCCGTAGAAAGATCACAAGAACAATGCCAGCCAAGAATGCAATCACCATCAGGGAATTGAGAATTGAGAACCAGTGGACCTTAGATCCTTCCATCTTCAGGTATGCATCCCATCGAGATGGCCACTTGATATCGCTCTCGACAAATGATACTTCATAAGAGAAAGACAGAGGTTGGCCCTCCTTCACAGCCATGGCCACGGTGGACGGATCACAACT
Organism: Houttuynia cordata; assembly: GCA_039654745.1. NCBI lineage: Eukaryota > Viridiplantae > Streptophyta > Magnoliopsida > Piperales > Saururaceae > Houttuynia > Houttuynia cordata. Next base: position 6,817,394 of record CM077513.1, on the reverse strand, counting down.
TATGGGTGAGGGGTACTTCTCAAACATCTTCAAATTTTTCATAGAATCAGCATCATGTGACACACTGCAAGGTGCAACTTCAAACCCAACAACCATGTAACCAGGCTCCTCATTCCCAGCCTTTTTAATGGAGGGAACCACATCAGCAGCATCCCCGGTCCCCATCACCCGAGCCACATTGTTCTCCTCGTACTTGTGCACCAGAACAGTGAACTTCAAATGGTTAAAAACATAGTAAACATCCTGAACCTTAACTCCCACAGGATATCCCGTCCAGCGGAGAACATAGTCATCCTTCTTCGTATACCGAATGGCAGGCAAATTGTCCAATATCAGATTCACCTGATACATCTCATCTATCCTCTTAGTCAGAATTTTAAATTCCTCAGCCGATAACGCGTTGGATCGGCACAAAAATATATCACTCTGGTTGGTATACATCTTAAATCTGTAAGGAGAATTCTCAATGCGATCCCCCATAAGGAGCTCACCCAAATTCTCCGCACTGTCTTTGACTCCTTCTTGGGGTTTGCAGAAAGGAAGGCTGTAATAGCTAAAGGGCATCTCGGTATCAATCGAGGTCAGGGAATTAACCTTCACCGACAAAGTATTGCCAATTCCATATCTGTGGGGATAGCTACCAGGCAAATAAAACCCATCTCCAGATCGAGTACACAAGCAAACAATCAAAATCCAGATGCAAAATGCACGAAAAGAACCCATCATTGCCCACCCTCTCCCCAGATCTGCCGAAGATTGGCAGGTACAATGGTCAACCAGAGAAGTCCTAGAAATGAAACCAACACTTCAAATCAAGAGAGAGCTTATGGATCTAAAGTATGTAAGTACATAACGCTTAAGATCCAGAATGAAAGCGGCGCGTCAAAAAGAGAAAGGAATAGCATAAGAGACTACTGACCTTGCAGACAAGATAAAGCAAGTGGGGATCTCTGGAGCGCAAATCCGCCTGAATCTCTCCTCTGAGAGAGAAGGCAGAAGGAGGAAGAAGACCAACGGAGAGATGGGAACGAGCACTCTTCTGATTTATCTCCTCTGGAAGCTGGTGTGGCTCCTTCGGCTACTTCACGGCGTGAGCGTCACACGTTTCGGTAGTCCGGGAGAAACGGAATTTACATTCAGATCGGCCCCTTCTTTCAAAAGTAACGTAGCCAGTAGTCACGCACCATTTCGCTTCCCGTGGGCAGTGGCCCACCAGAGTACTGAACGCCTGGAAACCCATTGGCCAGATGTTTGCCGTGTCGTATCTACACCGACGAGGAGGGGCTCATGTTTCAGAACCTTTAAATTTGCAACACATTGGACGGATGGCCTCCCTGCATTACATGGCAACCCATTTGCCATTACATGGTTCCACCTATACTTGCAACAAACAGCGATTCGTCACCAACTAGTACGACTAACCCATGTCGGCCAAATGCAGCCAAACTAGATTTGACCATTTTTATCTTTTAGAACAAGGAATACAGTTGGCTGTTTACAAGTAAAAGAACTTACAGCATCTACGAAACAAAATTACAAGAAGTTATCAACCGTTCCTATGGGATAGTTTATACAGTGTTCTGTACAGATAGGCCAATATTACTGGTTATCACACTGCATAACTGTATGCATTTTCATAGTTATAGTTATCTTGCTTGCATACTGGAGAATATGGTTTTGCAACAGTGTTTTATCCTGATCTGGATGCAAATCGCATCTTTGGCATAGTCCTTGACGAATATTTTTTCGAGCGCTTCTCAGATAAATTATTTTCTGCAGAATGTGCCCCAGCAAACTTAACACCCAATCCTAGTGACTTGGGCCGTTTTATAGCCTCAATGGGGTCAACCATTCCTTGGCCATCTTTCCCCAATCCCCCGCCTTCAGTAAATCCCATCTTCGCCATCATCTTCGATCCAAACCCTCTGGTATGCGTCTCAAACGCACCCAATCTTGATGCAGTTACCTGACTTCCCCCAGTAAGGCCACTTGCATGTTTTTTGGAGTGCTTCTCAGACAAATTATTTTTTGCAGAATCTGCCTCAGCACTACAAGCACCGACCCCAGCAAACTGAACACCCAATCCTAGTGACTTGGGCCGTTTTATAGCCTCAATGGGCTCAACCATTCCTTGGCCATCTTTCCCCAATCCCCCACCTTCAGTAAATCCCATCTTCGCCATCATCTTTGATCCAAACCCTCTGGTATGCGTTTCAAACGCACCCAATCTTGATCCAGTCACCTGACTTCCCCCAGTAAGGTCACTTCTTTCATCAGGACTGACAGTCGTGTCTACAGGTTCAACTTGCATATTACCACTCGAAATAAATGAAACTGGCTGATTTGCGTATGCTGGGGCTGGCTTACTACCCTTTTTCTTCCCAGATGACAGTTTCCTAGTCTGCTTGCTTGGAGCAGACTGAAGTTCCATCCTCAATCCACCAGTTGATTTTGGTGAAGAATATTTATGGCGTTGCTTATTTCCTCCAGGAACCTTTGGCGACACCTCTGCAACTGCAAAATCTTCATCTGGACCTAATAACTGAACCAAAAAACATCTATATAAGTTCTCTTAAAAATGGACTTTGCAGTAATATTTCTATCTTCAGACAACCCTGTAGCGAAATAAAATAAAATGATACGTCCATCAAACAGGAGTTGGTCACTTCATTACCACCAACAACAAAACAAAAATACCATGGACGGTGAGGCATGGAACAAGCAAAAATCCATTTGATAAAAGTTCTTGCAAACCACCTTTTCCAAACGGACTTCATCAGCTGCAGATGGCATGCATGTGTGGATAGTTCGTGTCACAGTCACAAATCTGAAGAGCAAGGTTTACCCAATGCATAAGAATCAGAATTTACTTTAAAAGAAAAAAGTAACAGAAAAGGGTAAGCATTGACAACCTTTTCTTTCCAGAACCTTGACAACCACTTCGCAGGCGATATATAGATGCTAGCCTCTGCACCTAGTAATGAAAATTAAAAGAAGTACAAAAGATTCACAAATAAGGATTAACATATTGATTTAAAATACATATGACAATGTAAAAAGAAATAAAAAATCGTATCAAAACTAGTAAATTATATCTACGAAAAAAAAGTAATGTAACGAACAATAGACACCGTTTTCCCTTTCCTTTAAACATAGTTGTACATAAAAACCACACATCTTATTTAAAAAATTCGGAGCAAATGGGTTCAATGCTGCAAGCAGAACCAATATCATTTTGCATTCTGTGGTCTGGAAATTCAATTTTTAATGAGACTAACAGTCTAGTTAATGAACCAAGTTGATCCACCCATTTTACTTGCTTGACCATGTTTTCTACGTGCAGCTCAAAAAAATTAGTTTTCACGAGTACATACAGAATGTGCACACAGGCGTTTGCATTTGTAATATCACCAACCAGGTGAATGCTGTTACCCCACTCATGTGAGGTAAAATTCAACAAGAAGGTCATTATATGTAATTCTGAATTTATTAAACAGGATTGAACCACTAGTCGCTCATGCCAGAAGAACAAGCACCTTGCTGGTTTGACAGCCTGTCCATATCTCAAAAATATTGCTTATAGATGCAAAGAGACATTTATAAGTTATAACTGAAGTTGCACATATTTACAAATAAATAAATGCCAGCAAGATCTACATTAACGTTTTACAATTAACAATTCTGCATAATCCTTTACGACAAGCTTCTTAAGTAGTGATTATCTCATATTCTATACAGACAAGCTTCTGAAGATCCTAGTTAATTACTATGTTTCTAATTAAAGGGGCGTAGTCACATCTAATCTAAAATCAACGTTTCCAATTTTTTCAACCAAAAAAAGTTATGGTGGGGTCATAAGATATGGCAATGGCGCTGTCATGTGGAATTGAAGTGATCTCCTTGATAAATTTATAATGGTGAGATGCGTGACCATGGTGCTAACAATGCCTATTTTAAGAGAAAGGGAAAGCAAGTCGTTAAATTAAGTGGAAGTCCAAGACTGACCAATAAAGAATGAATTCTCATCAGTCGTCACATAAATCATGGAAAACATACCCTTCACCCCTACTAACTGTCGACATTTGTTAAAATGTGATTTAAATGAAGCCGATATATTAACCATTTTACTCCATCCACTAGCCCTTTTTACTCAACCCACACATTTGAAGGATAACATGAAATGGGACAATCAATATGGAACAAAATTTTTTCAATTCCAGACAATTACTAGGGAGCAATTATTGAACATGTGGCATGCCAAAATCACGTGATTTACAAGGATAAATGCAAACTGTCACTGTTTTGTAGAAAAAGAAATCCTGGAATCAATATTCATTATTCATATGCCAGGCTCATAAATCATTGAGCAAAGTATTACGGCCCAGTCTAATCCTAAATATTCAAACTGGCCTACATACTAAAAGCCAGTTTAGGTAATAGCATCTTCTGCCATCAACTGCATCATAACATTGAAGCCAACTATAGCACTTTAACACTGTTCATGTTGTCATTCATAGGAAATAAAGCCCAAATATAAATAGACACCTTAATATGCCTGAGTTAAAGATACCTGCGAGCAGTCACGGGAATGCATGGGTTGAAATGATAACATATCAACCTCGTTTAAGACCATGTGCCTCAATGTCTGCACATGCAAAACCATATAGATATTAACTACAACTGGCATCAATAGCCTTACAAAGGATAAAAGTAGTCTGCAAAAGTATCCATGTGTTTATTGAATGTAATAATTACAAAAAATACGTAAAAATGCAGCACTTTTCCTGTTAAGAAAATATGGCTATCTGTAAATAAGACGGAAAAATAATAGCTATCTTCATTCATATTGGGCCTCCTAACATTAGCCTACCCCCAATAAAACATAAGCTAGAAACTCATTAATCATTAAGCTCCTACACTAATCTTAATGACAAATAATAACCTTTCACTAATGAACCCCAAAGGCGGAACCCAACCCTACCGCAGGACATAACATCTAACCTCCCTGATTAACATTTGCAAACAAGTAAGATAGATGTAGGAGAAATGCACACTTCTTATTAAGAACAGATTAATTATAAATAGAATTATAAAAATATTTCATTTCCCATCAACTGACTGAACCGTAAATGTCATATCTCATCTCATATCATATCATATCATACTACTTTAAAAGGCACCGGCTGTATTTTGATTTTCTGACTGGAATTTCCAGCTAATGACCCTCTAAATTTGTTTAAGACTGTGATTAAGTGTTAACCGTGGTTAAATTAATTAATTTGTTAGGGGACAGGTATGGTATTTCATAGAGGACGAGACATTTTGCCACCCCTTGGCCAATTATGTCCTTGTTACTTTGTGTGCAAAATAATGTAATAAATATCGGTTTACAGGGTAAATTTGGCAAGCAAATAATTATAACATTAATTAGGGATAATTAATGGCATTATTTCCACCCATTCTCCATAATAAAAGTGGCGTTTATGGCTATAAATGAGCATTTAAGATTCATGTATTTCACTACTTCCATGTTCAAATTCCATTTATCTCATATCTATTGTCTTATAATGGACTACCAGTGATTTTTGCACGGGCAAAACTCCTAGTTAAATAAAACGGGTGCAAACAAAGTTGAAAATCTATTCATATTAATCTCACCAAATTAATTTGCTCAAGATTTACACCACGACGCATCATTCGATCCCGACGCTTTTCGGTTATCTTCTCTTTTCGGTGTTTCTTTTTCTCACCTAAGTACACATTCAAAACCAAAAGAGACAAATGTATCACTGCTAATAATCTTCAATACTGTACATAACAAGGAAAAAGCAGTGAACTCCCGTTCAAAGAAATACACATCATATGAAGCTCGGAAACTCAAAAGAGCTAAAAAATCTTAGGCTATCCAATAAATGCGATTGACCTTCAAGATAGACTCATATATCAAGTGCTCAAAACCCTATAACAAAATGGGCCTTCCAAGGTGGCACCTTAAACTTGTTAGCATATGACAAAATAAAATTGTTGCTTTTAAAGAAATTTGAAGTTAAACTGAATTTGTAAGCATACTACAACGCCATTGTCATCAATTCACTTAATGATAGATTCTAGGACTTTACAAAAACAAACCCAGTTCGGAGCTGTTGGAGGTCTGGAGCAAATTTATGAGCCATGAAGTTAAACCCCTTCTCAGCTAAGAAAATCATAATCATAATCATAATTTTAATTATAATCAAGTGGCGCCTTTTCCCATTCTCTGCTAAGAAACTGACTCTATTTATATAACCAAGGAGAACACCCTAAAGCATATAATGTTCAGACACATTAAGATTACTTGCCTCCTTTACACTGAGGACAGAACCAAACCCAAGAGCTAAAACACACTAAAAGTGATTGTGAGGTGTAATAGCACAAAGACATAATCGTTGATAAGCAATAAAAATTAGTATATTATTACCTGGATATCTCTGACACTTCTTAATATTAGTATCTCTAGGCCATGAATTAGGAAGGCGAACATATGTTTTTTTCTTTCCAAATGATGTTCTGGGATCTTTAGCAAACAAAAGATCATCCAAAGCAGCTTCTTCATCATTTACGTGTTGCAAATGCCCACTTGTATTGCGCCGACTATTCTTTTTTGCCTTAGGCTTCTTCATTCCATATTCCCTCGAAGCAATTTGTAAGGCAGTTCCACCCAGTTTCTCCAAACTGGCATCACTACTACTACCGGATGAAAATTCATTACCTAAAATATCCAACCCTTGAGACAATTCTCGACCAATTAACCATTTGGTGTTAAGGTATTCCGACCCACCACCAATTCCTTCCAAGTAATCTTCTACTACCTCGTCATCAATCTCAGAACCACTGTCACATGATACATCAACTGATTCGTTATCACTAGAAGCATCAGCAGATCCTTCATCACTAGATAATTCATCAGAACCTGTGCTTTCTTCATCATCATCATCATCATCCTCCCCAAGTTCAAATTCTTCACCTGAACCATTAGCATCTTCTGTATACACTTTTACACCTGCAATAGACAAAAACCCGCTGTTCTGCCGAGATGATGAATTATCTTCCATCAGTGTCTCATCCGCTTCAGTCATGGATACATTACTACCCAACCATTCTTTATGTTCTTCAGAAGCACTAGCTTCCCCTACTTCTTCTTCAACAAAACCCAGCCCCTTGTGAGTGTTCTCTCCCAACACCAAGTTTGAAGCATAACTTTGTGCTAATTCCTCAATGTATGGATGAGGCTCAGGTGTCCTATCTTCATAAGCAACAATTTGTGTCGAGTTGGACTTAACAAGAAGAATCGGTGAGTCACTTTTTTCTCCAGAAGTTTCCCCCATAAAAGAACCCGCAAAGGAAGAAGCCCCCTGCAGTTCATGGAGAAAATTCTTATAAACAAAATAATGCATACGCATAATCAAACAATCAAGCTGCTCCTGAAGGCATTTATCTCTTTACAGGATAAGTAGGGAACTACAAATCTACGCAACTAAAAACTATCTTTACAAGACAGAAATGTGTTTATGTTTGTAATTTGTACAGCTGAATTGGCGCCCATGGTTGTACATGTAATACATTTTGTAAACATTTGAATCGCTTGTGAAATAGAACAACAAAAAAAGGATCGTCATAAATTATCTAAACTTCCATGGCAGGTGATTTATCCAAAAATTAAGCTGCACATCGAGGCATCTATTAGTAGTAGAATGCTAAAAAAACGGACATAAAATTTTAAAATCGAGTGTAATCGAACTAGCCAACACAACGAACACTATGATTGCACAAATAGTCATCACTCAACATTTTATGTATTCTCTACGCAACTCAATTCAACTGATAGATCGAGACGATACTCACATTTCTGATGAACGACTTTGTAATTTTTTTTCGTTTATGAAAAAACAATAGAAAAAATGACAGCAATTTTCAATTACCTGAACTTTCAAATCAGGATATTTGTAGCCAAATGGATTCGTAGAGGAATTTGGGCGGCGCCGCTCAATGTTGCCCTTTTTCGGGGCGTGATGTCCACCATTATGTTGGACAGATTTCCCTGCATTTCAAGATGGAACAAAAGGCTACAGAGAACCGAAAGATTAGAGAGAACGAATTGTAAATGGAGAGTTTTATGAACATTAACCCGTAGCTGAATTGGGATGCCAATCACTCAGATGACCTCCAACGACAAAGAGACCTCCACTGAGCGATTTGTCGGTTTTCTTCACATATCTTCTCTTCCCGCCTGCCATGGTAGCGGTGGTGGTGGTGGCAGTGTCGCCGGCGACAGGAATCGAGTTTTCCACCCCCAATTTTCCAGGAGAAAAGCCAGGCCGGGGAGAGGCGACTGAACACGTCACACCACACGTGGGCTTAGCTTTGGCAATGGGCTTTTTGTAGCAGAAGCAAGCTATTTTGGGCCCCCATAGGAGGAAGAAATTTATGTCAGAGGGTTATCCCCCAGGATATCCTCCACTTCACAGAAGTCGTGGATTTCTAAGATCGACGGCCCGCACATGGCTGCACACACTCGGCATCTGCGCTCTAGCTGAAACCATTTATTTGCCGGACGCACATATCGAGTATTCTCCACTTCACAGGAGTCGTGGATTTCTAAGATCGACGGCGCAGACATGGCTGCACACATACTGGCTGAAACCATTTATTTGCTGGACGCACATATCTATGGTGCGATAGGTGAAATGTTAAAAATTTTATATCAACTTGAAAATAATCATGCTGATATTTTCAAGGGAAAATTTTAAATGAGATCGCTCTCATATAGCTTATATGAGGCCACTTTGAATCGTAGCCCTTCGATCTTGATCTAACGGCTACATATAGCCATAATGATCTCACCCACTCTCTGATGTGACACACTCACCCACCCACTGATTTAATATCCATCCTCCGATCGGAATCCAACGGATATAAGAATTGGCCTCATGCTCCTTATATGAGAACGATCTCATGTAAACCCCTCCCTATTTTCAAATTGTTCTAGTGTGTGCGCCATCGATATTGGTAACTCACAACTTCCATTCATTGGAGGATATGCGGGAGGATTTGAGAGGGAGGATAGAATATTCTCCCCCCATATGATGGCTCCCTTCAGCATCGGCTCGTGAAACCCAAAAGATGATATGGGCATTTTCCGTCGTGAACAATGTGATCCCTTCAATGGTAATCATCATTCATGAGATCGGCAAGGATTAAGGGCTCAACCAAGGTTCAAAGCCCACAAATTTTGTTACACTCTGAAATGAGAACTATTTGTGAACATTTCGTCAAAAAGAATAAGAAGAAAACTTTTGAGACAACATTACCTGAATTTAATTATAAAATGTAATCAGCAACATTCAGCAAACAAGTGCGAACATTTGGTTAACATATTGGAATCTATTGTAATCCTTTTTCCTGCTCCAAAACATCTCTTTGAGGGTGTATAATGCTCAATTAATGGGGCTCTGTGTTGAGAACATGTTTAAATGTCCTTGATGAATTTGCTATATAACTTGGGGGTTTTACAACATGGGAGATATGATAGATCTAAGAGTGATCTTTAATAAGGTGTTGTAGATAGACATATAGACATCCCTATGCCAACAAATTCACAATGCTTGAAGGAGTGAACTTTGGAAATCATTACCATTGCTAAGTGTTGATGTCCATCAGGCTTTATTTAGCTTGAGACAAAATTTGCTGAGAACCCATTGTCAAATTGGAATGTCCAATTAGGAGCAAATAATTCCTCAAGGAGAGTTTAAGATCGTGCAAAAGCCTATTTGTTTTTTATCTTCTTGTATATCATTTTTCAACTAGGGTCTGTTTGGCAGCAGCTACATAAAAATCCAGCTTCTTCATGACTCAAAAAATCCAATTTTCATTATTTTTCTTAATGACAATTTTTGTAATGTTATAAAAAAGATATGGGTAAATAATAATAAAAAATATGATTTTAATCATGAAAATATAATTTTTATTTTATTTACCCCTATATTTTATATTTATTTACAAAGCATGCTATCAGACTCTAAATTATTCCCCAAAAGCTACTTCTTCTCAACCAAATACCATAATTCTTCAATTTTACTTTTTGCCTAAAATTTAAATTTTTCACTCCTAAAATCTCCTCTACCAAATAGACCCTTATTATGCGACTATTGGGTATCTTAGAAGGAATTGTTCTAACACACATGAGATGTAAATAAGAAATGGCCGTGATAAACAAGATGATTTAATGTGCGTGTGATATATTTATTTGGTCTCTTCTACTATGTTATATTTTAGGGGCCGTTTGGGGTGTGATTATAAGCAAATATCTAAAACATGAGATGTTTTGTTTGCCGTTTGGGGCATGATTAAAAACAAAAGTGTTGCTACATTGTAGGGGCCGTTTGGGGCGTGATTATTGCAAAAATATCCAAACTGGATATTGGATATATACTGTAGCATCCATGTGGATTTTTACATCCAGCTGAAACACCTCAGGATGTTTCAGCTGGATATATAAAATATCCAGATGCTACAGTGTAGCAAAACATCCCATCTGGATGTTTTGCTTTTTTTTGCTACACTATAGCAGCTGAAACACCTCAAGATGTGTTTCAGCTGGATATAAAAATCCACATGGATGCTACAGTAAATATCCAGAATCCAGTATGGATGTTTTGCAATAATCACGCCCCAAACTGCCCCTTAATCACGCCCCAAACGGCCCCGTAGTATTAATGTTTTTTTCATATCTAGCTGAAACACATCAAAGTGGATTTTCCACCTTCACTGGATGTGAAAAATCCATTTGATATTTGCTTATAACGACGCCCCCAAACGTCATCCACATTAGGATCAGCTTTCTTCGTTAAAGGTGCATGTCAGTGTCAGCTTAGCGTTGTCGGCCTGTCAGCCTTGTCACCTCGACGGCAAACTGTAGAATAACTAGACCCGTTCCAATTTCCAAAGGCCAGGAAGACCAAAGGTTCTTCGCAGAGGAGAAAGACCGACCACAATGTGTCCTTCCCTCCTCCCGGACCATCTCGTCGACGTCAATCCTTTAAGGTTGATGGATCTTAGCATACATGCAGCATGGATCTAGCAAGAAGTGTTATTATAATTCTAACATTGACTTGCTTCCTTTCTAAATCCTTTATCGAGTCAGGGTTAAATCCAACGCTCTATTTGGATCTTGACAGCAAAAAATGAAAAACGCGCCATAAATGTACGGGGAGAATGCGATATCTGGAAAGGCCATAGCTCCATAATTATGAACTCTACTGTATTCTAGAAATATAGAATCGATGGTTCTGTAGTAGTTCAGGACACATGGGACGTGAGTTGCACACCTTTACCAATCATACTTATATCCAGGACATTACAAAGAAACGACCAGGAGACATGATGCCGTTGGCGATGATTTGTGGACCGAAACTTTGTTTGCTGCTTCACATATGGACTTCATGCACAAGATGAAGTAATTACCAGCTCATCACTTCGACTTTCTCTGTCTCACACCTATTCTCCTAAAAATTAATTTTCCTGGTATCAGAAAATAATGAATTGTCCTAGTTCCATACAATAAAGGACACTAAATTAATTCTGAGGAGACTAGGTTGAGACATACAAAAAAAAGCACACTAAGTTAACGAATAATTGTGTTACAAGTTTGTGAGATCCCCTTTGGTGGAGATGTTTGGCTGTTCTGGTGGAGAGGTAATTTACATGTTCCCTCCAAACCACATAAAATGTCTTCATTGGAGTGATAGAACTTAATGCAAAAGAGAGATTTAGGCATACCTGTAGCCATTAGAACCTTCAATGGAGTTTCTGCAAATCGTCTTCAGAACCACGTATTTCTGGTTTAGAACTTGGCTGAGAGCAATCTCACTTGAGACACCGTATTAGGATGGCTAATTGTGTATTTATAACTAAACCAGGACACCACTGTAAAGAACCCTAGAATCCTGACCATCCATCCATAGGTCATCAAATGGTTCAGATCTACCACTCAAAACCACAACTTAATGGGTATTCTGACTTAGGCCCATTACCCAGACAGTTCTAAAAGCCCAAAACAATGTCAATTGAGATAGTTGGGCCACTTTATGTTTTATTACAAAAACAAGCCCAACATTCTCCCACTTGGCACAACTTCTCAATTGAGCCATATAAAGAAGAAAATCTCCCACTTTGCTCAATTAAACTAACCAAGTGGGTAATGGGAAACTTTAATAATGACTTTCGTATGCGCATATAAAAAGTCATAACCATACAAAATACCCTTCGAACTGTATGTGATAACTTTATACTCAATCAAAATGTCATAATCGCATGAATCAAGGCGGTTATGTCCTCAAAGGAGAACATTCCCTTCAATGTATCACAATGCAACTAATTCATTCTAGTTGAGTGCTATATGTGGCAAAATATTTTATGAGTGAATGCATGCTCCCACTCATTTTGCAAATATTGTCTCATACTTTAAGTGCACTGAAAAATGAGACACACCGCGAGAAAAGAAACTGGAACTGCTATGATAAATGAGTAAAGTCCAGAAGTACATAAGCAAAATCAAATGCACGATGAGCTAATAAGACCCATATGATCCACATGACTCTTAAACAGAGAAGGGGGCAAGCCCTTAGTCATTGGATCAGCAACCATAAGCTCAGTGCCTATATGCTCAATAACAACTGTCCCTGCTTTAACACGATCCCGAACAACAAGATACTTGATGTCGATGTGCTTACTTCGACTTCCACTCTTGTTGTTCTTCGTGAAGAACACAGCAGCACTATTATCACAGAACATCTTTAACGGCCTACATATGGAATTCATAATAGTAAGTCCTGTGATAAGATTCATCAGCCAAATAGCATGTGACGTGCCCTCATAACAAGCAACAAACTCTGCCTCCATAGTCGATGACGCTGTAAGGGTTTGCTTAATACTTTTCCAAGAGACAGCACCGCCTGCCAAAAGGAAAATATAACCCGATGTCAACTTTTTCGAGTCAACACAACCAGCAAAGTCTGCATCTGTATATCCGATCGGTTCCAAATGATCAGAATGTCTGTATGTAAGCATGTAATCCTTCATTCCTTGTAAATACCTCATAACCTTCTTTGCAGCTCTCCTTTCTTGGCAAGCCACTTCTGATACTTAGGGCAACCTTTCTTTATGTGTCATGTCTTCTTGTAGAAAAAGCATTTGGTTTCCTTGGTGACACCAGTAGACTTTATTGGCACACCTTTACCAACTTTCTTCTTAGGAGCACCATGGTTTGCCTTCTTTTGTCCTTTATGAGAAACTAGATGGGCACTTTCTAGCTTCTCTTGCTTAAGTCTCCCCTCTTCCTGTACACACATACTCAGAAGGTCATTAACTGACCACTGAGTGTTATGGTTGTTATAAGAAATCTTGAATGGCCCATATTGTGCAGGCAGGGAGTTCAGAATGAAGTGGACCAAAAAAGTGTCATCAATCTTTATTTTCATGTTGTTCAACTGATTACCAATATCACGCATCTGCATGATATGCTCTCTCACCCCTTTGTCATCTGTTAGCCTCATGGATGACAACTTGGACATTAAGGTGCTGGCCAAGGCTTTATCAGAACTTTTGAATTGAGCTTCAATAGCTTTCAAAAGTTCTTGGGTTGTAGCGCATTCTGGGATGGATCCCCGAATGCTATGATTTATGTGAGACCTCATGAGCATCATACTTAAGCGGTTAGACTGCTCCCACTTTTCAAAAGATGCTACCTCACTTGGCGTACTTTTTTCCGTAGGAGTGGTGGGTACATCCATACGAAACGCCAAATCCAAGTCCATGCACCCTAATAGTAAAAGAATCTTTTCCTTCCAATCCTTAAAATTGTCCCCAGACAATAACGGAATGTGCTGATTAGGGTCAGAAATAAAAGACGGATAAGCTGCAATAATGGAATAAATACATGCAAACATTAAAGAGGGCAAGACACAATAACATAAATATGAAAATAGCCAATGCTAAAATCATTTAGTAAAATTGAAAACCTCCCTTTGGGCAAAGGTTGCAATCTGCATCAAATTTACTAAGCTATATAGAAACAAATATTCATTTGTCTCATGATAAGGCTAGTGGGTTATACAGAAAACATTATAGGAAAATCCCACACCTTTGGGCATAGGGATTCACCTATGTTAAAATATATAACCCTCCACCTTATCCTAATTATGTAACGCTAACTACCACCTCCCTTTGGGGCCGGATGACAGTCTTTGTCACATAATTAAAATAAGCACAATATTTTAATGTATGTGAATCTATGCACCCCATGGTAGCATTCTATATGATTCACACGTTGACAAATGACTTAGGATGCTTTGGCCACTCCTAAATCATCTCAACGGACGTGGGAACTGAATTTGTGCTATTCACCATTTGTAAAATAACAAAATGAATGCAATTAATTATCAGACAATCATGCAATATCCATATACAAAATTAACTAGGGCATTAATGTCAATTTTGTCATCAGGCTTTTGGGACTCGGCCAGGGGATCCATCACCACACACCACAATGAAAAAAAATATAGTCCAAAGTCCTTATGCAGTCATTTTGAAAAAAAAAAATTGTACAAGGTGGAAGCTATAAGCCCCTGTAATAGAAAAATATACATTAATTCTTCATGACTGCATCCGCCTCCGGACGTGGTCCTTGAAGTCTGGTGTCGCTTACAATAAATATAATGCACACTTTCTCTCAAAATTACATAAGTGGTGCGCTCAACAATTTAAAGAAAAATTAATAAAACATACGATTGCAATATAATCCCCTGGCCGGCCCATATCATTGATAAAACCTTAATCATGATAATTAAAACGCACCCATAACATACATGCAATCATAACTGTAAAAAAAAAAAAAAAAAAATTGAACAGTGTACCGGATATTAAATGGGTCGGTCCGGTTCGGTTTTGAATATGGGCGGGTTCGGTTTATAAACCGAACCGGGTCATCCTCTTCATGAGGATGCCCTAATCGTTACGGCAGCGAATGCCGCCGCCGCCGCTACCTCCGTCAGCGGCAGCAACGGTCGCCTTCACGGCCTCCACCGCCACGGGCATCGATGCCTCCAACGCCGGAAGAAAGAAGAAATGGGCGATGACGACGGACTTGCGACGGCGATCGCTTGTGCGCAGCGGAGACGCCCGGCAAGATCGGAGACAGAGGCGAAGGCCGGAAGCCTGAGCGCGCCGGAAAAATCCGAAACCGGCACGCGCAGACAGGCAAAAAGAATTTTTTTTTTTAAATCTGTCGCCACAGTCGCCGGCGGCGGCCCTTTTGGGCCGCCCTTTCTTTTACGGCGAGGCTGCCGGCGGCGAAAAGCCGCCACCTTTTTTTTTTTTAATAGTCCGCTGGACAAAACAACCGAATCCGGCGCCGCCGCTGCGCCGGCCAGAGCCCAACGCCTGGCGACGGCGGCTCTGGCCGGTGCGTCTGCTCGCAGCGGCTGCGCCGGCCAGAACCCAACGCCTTACGGCGGCGGCTCTGGCCGGTGCATCTGCGCAGCGCCGACACCGGCCAGAGCCCAACGCCCGACGGCGGCGGCTCTGGCCGGTGAGTCTGCTCTGGCCAGCTATTCCACAACGTGTGGCTCTAGTACGGCGGCCGAAAAGAGCCGCTGCCGGGACGACCTGTAACCCGTACGGCCGTCAGCTAGTGCTGCGCATGATGCGCAGCAAAATTATAGCGGAAGCGTACCAGAATCTACCGAGTGCTCTTGATACCAATTGATAGAACTTAATGCAAAAGAGAGATTTAGGCATACCTGTAGCCAGTAGAACCTTCAATGGAGTTTCTGCAAATCGTCTTCAGAACCACGTGTTTCTGGTTTAGAACTTGGCTGAGAGCAATCTCACTTGAGACACCGTATTAGGATGGCTAATGGTGTATTTATAACTAAACCAAGACACCACTGTAAAGAACCCTAGAATCCTGACCGTCCATCCATAGGTCATCCAATGGTTCAGATCTACCACTCAAAACCACAACTTAATGAGTATTCTGACTTAGGCCCATTACCCAGACAGTTCTAAAAGCCCAAAACACTGTCAATTGAGATAGTTGGGCCACTTTATGTTTTATTACAAAAACAAGCCCAACATGGAGATCTAAAATAAACAGACTAGTTCATTCATAACATCAATCCAGATAATCCATATGGGACAGAGGGGATTATATCTTTCTATTTTTTTTGGCTAAGACAGTAATACATTCCATATCCCCACATACGTTTGGCCAGAAGAACCCATGCGTAATATGAACACAATATATATACTCCTTCCAGCCCACACAAATAGTCTGATTTAATTGTTCAAAGTAAACTATTTTACTTCATTCTGAAAAGGTAGATCAATATTTTATTTTTTAAGAATTAAATCAAACTACTAAAGTGGGGCGGAGGGAAAAGGTAATTTGCTCTGTACATAATGAGTAATTTGGTCACATTCGCATAGGTCTATCTATTGCACACCTCTGTAGCACAAAAAAAAAGCATTGCAATTTGCAAATATGCAATATCGGGAAAAGTTTATATAAGACTCGTTTCGCGTGGCTTGCATGAGCCAAAGTAAACTACAGCTGTTGGATCCGACGGTTCCAGAGATGCAAGCTGCATGCGACTCGTCACATGTAAGAGAAATTTTCCAGATACGACGTGAGGCTGGCATGCTAGCGTAGTGTCGATTACCGGTCGATAGTGACACACAACATGAGTGTGGGCCACAGCTAACAACCGAAAATTAGACCGTCACAGGCGAGTTTAACAGGGGCCTACATTCGTGTTGAGAGTCTCTTGTTGATTGGTGACCAACACCACCCTAACATGCCAGCTTGGTGTCGTATTGAGCCAAAAAAATTTATCCTCATGTAAACCGGACTCTCAGTATTTGCATGTCGTTTGGCCTACAAAAGTTGGTGGTTCGGTGGACCGTCTTGGTTAGTGGGCTTCTTCATTTCATGCAAATTAATCATGAAGCGTGATTGGGCTTGCTGTTGAGGAATATTAACATATCGACTCTAACACACGCAAATCTTTCTTAGGACACAACAAAGGAAATGTGCTAATCATTATTATCTTAACATTGTATATTCGCTTAGACGGCATGCCAACTGAACTAATTCAATATATCACCTTAGAAATCAATTGTTGTGATGTCAAAGATGTTAATTACAAGAAATTATAGTGTTTGTCAATTTGACGATCATCCAACAAGCATGGTTAAAAGCGAGATCAATTTAGCAAGGCAAAATTTTGGCGATTGCCTGTGTTTAGATTAAACAAAGGGAGGGTGAAATCTTTCCCGAGTTAACTCACATACTTTCTGAGAATACCGACATGTCATGAAGCAGATGAGGCGCTTCCACCTACCACTCCCCATCCAAGAATGTTGATTTCAGTGTTTATTTGGGCCCAAGGAAGTAATTTGCTTTTGGGTCAGAACATCTAATAGAAGCGTTGCGAGGCATGAAATCGTAACAAGAAACGAGCAAAAGTGCGAGCCAAAGATAGAAGGATAAAAAAAGGCAGGAGATACGGCGGTCATTGGAGTGTCCAAGGCCGAAGGCGAGCGTCTTCAAACTTTATTCCAAGCTTGAAAAAGCTTTGAAGTTTGAATGGGACCGGCTTTCCCTTTCCTAAATAGAAAAGAAGGAGAGGGTGAATGACTTGACGGGGACGATCCAATTTCGAAAGGGCGACAGTTTTAAAGGGGCCCAATTGCATGTCACGTGCATGTGAACGCCAATTTTGTCTCCTCGGGCAAAGTAGACCCCTTCTCATCTTTCATCTTATGCTAATTCTCTTTTCTTTTCGTAAAACATACTCCGTATATCTTTTTTCTAATCTTATTACATGGCATTCTACCTACATGACATCTCGGTATACATACATCCTGATGATTGCAAGTAGACCACAACACTGCACCAGATGCGACAAAGAGTTCTAAGCTCCGGTCATCGTAAAATTGTTGACTTGACTACCAAGAAAGCGGGAGATTAGGGGGAAGTTTGGTCTGTAAAACTGGATTCCGACCCTCTGGAGGTATAAGGACAGGAGAGCCAGCAGAACTTGCAGGCCATGGTCATAGCTCCTCCTGATATGAGATGGGAAGCTCCCAGCACCTTCGCCTCATCGCAGCATCTGAGAAGTGTCATAAACTATTCAACGTTTGGCGCGAGTCCGGATCTGCGGCCGTTGGTGAAGTTTCATCAGCCGTCGATCGTATGGAATCGACGGCACACACAGACATAATATGCACTCGGTTAAAAATGCGTCTTTTAACCGAGCACCGTCGATTCTGTACGATCAACGGCTAGTGAAACTTCACCAACGGCCTCGCTGGTGAAGCTTCACCAGCAGATCCGGTTCCGTTTGGCGCCTCATGAAGAAGAAAGGTAAGCAACCAAAAGCAGAAAAAACCCATGCCACTCGGATTCCAACGTGAATTGCGCGTCGGAAAGGTAAAGCCAACCCAAGCCCCTATCACCCATGCCAATGTGTACAGATCGGACGCCAATAACTTAATCATCCAGTATGACACGGCACATCCCGCCCGTTAATACTTGATAGCCTCTGCTGAGCCAAAGTACACACGCTTTATTCGTGTGTGGTGGTTGGTCAGTGCCAGTGGTGACTGCACTAATGGTCTTGGCCAATTGGGCACAATGATCCATGGGGTGGAGGGTACACGTCAGTGTAACAAATTTGTGGCAACTAAAACGAGCCGCTGTTACAACCTTCTGGTGGGCCCTACCCCTGGGACCCACCCGGAATGAAATAGACTGGGATTCGGGATAACTATCAGAAGAGAAGAAAGAGGGTCTCGCCGTCCGGCTGTCAGCTTGCACTCGCCACTCCTCGCCAGTTCCAGCATACGAGACAAGTGAATTACCCTGGGAAAGAGGGGTAAAAATGGCAATTCATGCAAACCAAATGGCGAGTCGCCGAAATGGCTCCAGTTTGTATAAATAGAATAGAGACACATCCTTCTCCCTATCTAATCGCAAATTATTTTATAACGACGAGGCTGTGGCTGGCTCCCCCCCTTCTACCATTCTTGCCACCATCTCCAGCCCTTGGACCAGAGGCCACTCTCTGTTTCTTGCCGTTTTTTTTTTGTTTCCGGAGTTGACTTCCACCAGCGCCATGGGAGAAAGCGAGGCGGAGAAGGAGGACTGGGTGGCGGCGGCGATGGCTGACGACACGCTGGTGGCGCTTGTGCTGATGCGGCTCTCCTGGGTGTCACGGAGGCGGCGGACTTCACCGGGGTTGTTGGACCTCAGGTGGGGCCAGACGCAGCCGCGCTCGCGGCAGGTGGACAGAAGCGCCACGCGCGAGCCGAAGAAAGACGCGGACGAGGACGGGGAGGAGCGGACCGGTAGGAGAGGTAGCCCGAAGACGCCGCTTTCATGGAGCGACGGCACTTACCCTAGCGGCGGCGACGGGTGCGAGGCCTCCACCAGCCGATCTGCTAAACGCAAGTCCAAGGTACCTCCTCGCAGCTCTCTCTCTTTCTCGCTGTTCGTCTTGGACTTTCGTCGTCTATTTTTTCAGTAGCAAACACACCAGAAATACATGATTTCTCCTCCTCTTCTTCATCTTCATCTTCATCCTATTTGTGAGATTTATTTTTTAGATAAAAAAGAAAATTTTCATGGTGGTTTAGACATTTTAGCTAGAAATCAAGGGGTGGGTTTCAGTGAAGGATGCGTTTTAAGAGAGGGATTATTTCCATCTGGGGTGGGAAGAGGGAGGTATCCTTGGTTTTAGTGCTGTTTCTTCTTTTTCGGTCATTAGTTACCTTTTTGGTCCTCTTATTTTTCTCCGATTCCCAAAAATACCCTCTCATTTCGCCTTCTCTCCCAAGTGACCTTATTTACAGTCAATCCATGTCGTCCCACATATCTACCGGAAAACGCTGAGGCAAGTGAAGCTTTTTGCTGGTATTGTCCTCCGTTTTGCTGAGTGCTTGCTTCCTCCATAGCTTCTGGTGTTGGATTATACCGTCCCCGCCTACCGCGGCGCCGCCTCGTTGCCGGCATCCAGTAGGGAGCTCGTCGTAACGCCACTGTCATTTGGAACAGTTGAAAACATTTAAAGGTTCTTATAGTTTTGGATTTGGATGTGAGTCGTCCGTCTTCTTTTTCCTTTCGCTTTGCGTGTGATGGGAACAAGGTCGCCGTTGGCGCAGAGCTTTCTCCTTCACTTGATCTCCCAGAAATGCCCTCTGATAACGGCCGAAATTCCCGGCTGGGTGTTTACTCACGGCCAGAGCGTGCAGTTGTTGTTGGGTGGCACTTTGTCAGTGGCACACTACGGATCATAATTATGGCTTGGATTCCCTTCTCTGTCAAAACCACCTAATAATAAAAATAAAAATAATTCGAAACTGTGTTCCGTAATCTATCCCCCCCCCCCCCCTTCTTTTAGGTGGCGACGTGGCGTGGGTTGGGTGCCGGCCATGGCGGGGCCCAGCGGACGACGAGCCTCCCTCCTGGTGGTTGGCTGGCTGGGTCAGGGTCAAGGTTTGGTAAAGGGGAGGTGGGAAAGGGGGTGGGGGTGTGTGTGTGTGTGTTTGTGCCGACGTGGTCGGTCTTTGAAGGCAAGACATGCAAAGGCATCTACTCTAATTAATTAGCGGTCTGACCTTTTTACTCTCGAATTCCCATCTTGTCCTCCTCGCTCGCTCTCCGTTCCCTCAGCTACGATTACTCACCACGTCTGAAAAGTCATGACTCATTCGAAAACAATGCACTTGTAAACCGCGTTTTTTTTGTCAGTCAGCCCCAGTCTTTGTGGGGGGAGGGGGGAGCTCCTTTAGATCTGGTGATTGATTTTTTTTATGTAAGATTTTTTTTCTAATTCTTGTTGCATTTTTTCAACAATTATGTTATAAGTATTCCTACGACTTGATGAGATCTTCATGTAATCGAATTTGTAATTATTATAAATTCCAGGCTGAAGTCAGTTTAGCAAGTGCATCGACGAATGGGAGCCGAAGAAGCAAGAAGAAGAAGGTAAATACTGGAGTAGTTAGTGATTGGCATTGGGTTAGAGTCCTGTCTGTGTAGGTTTAGGATGAGATCCAATATCAATGATCGATAATTTTAACAAACAAAATAAAACAAAAAGGCGAGGTGCAAGCATAGAGGGGGTCACTGGGTTGTTTTGACTTTTGACACGTGACCTGCTGATGCCTATGCCCCTTTGGTAAGATGAGCGTGTCACCGACTCACGTGGTTGCTGCAAAAAATCCAAATTTGTGGCTTATCTGCATATCCCCCAATGTGGGGTCATTTATTGCGACTTAAAGTAGGCCGATTTATGAAAATAGTCATTGACATTTGACACTAATGCATGATTATTTAATTGGCAATGACCAGACAATTGACGTGCTCAAGGCCGATGAGAACGAGCTACTGCGGCTAAACATGGAGCTCAAGCAGGTCCTCTTTGGATTCTTCTCAATCAAGTTGCCGTTTTCTCTTTTTCCTATTTACTTATGGCTAACAGCTTGAATGCTCTGTGCAGAAGCTGAAGGCTGTAAAGATCAGTTACAAGGAGCTGCGGGATAGAAACGACAGCTTGAAGGTAGCCCTCTTTGTCCAACGCTTTTCGATACCTGTTCTGGATGTTCATTTCAAAATATAAAACTAACATGTTTTCTTGAGAAAAATATTTCATCCAAGCTACTTTAATATCATCTAAATGTCGCCTGGTGATTTTCACTTCTACTTAAGCCAGGTGGCTGAGAATCACTTGCTTATCAAATGGTTTTCTCCTACTAGTTGATTCAGGGTGTAAGATAACGTGCTTAATAGTCCATTTTTCAATGGTTGCCATTTCACATTTGCCCGTGGGATCTGTCTTGTAGCGCTTCGCTTTGCAACCGAATTGTGTTCTTCCTTTTTATATATGAAATATGAAATCACTATAATTTGTTCTCTTCTAGAACGATCAGACGATATTGTTTTTTTGTTCAGTTTTGCTGATTTTAAATTTGTCATCAAATTTTGTATTAAAGTGACGAACTGGTTAGCCATTTTGCAATTCTTTTAGCGACTGGTCAATGAGAGATAAACTGGCTTTTGAATAAACTTGCTGCTATGGATGATGGGCTCCGGATTTTTGTCATGAGTCCTAGAGAAGCAACTTACTGTCCATAATATAGTTGAATTGCCATTTTTCTTAGCATCTTCAGTTATTTAATTCGAGTCAGCTATAATATGTCTCTTGGCAATTTTGTGGGTATGTTCTACCTTCCAAAGGTATTGCCAACAAAGAATTGATTCTCAGTTGAGAGTAGCCTATAGCAGGCAAGATAACTGTAGTATGTTGTGAACCGACGGTTAAGTCATTTAAGATGCAATAGTTTGCAAAACTTTGGCACCGTTTGCTTTGCCATACCATGCCTCTTGTCAAAAAATACCACATGCATGACAGACATTTCTTGTTGCTAAAGCATAACATTTTTTTGCATTGATCTATAAGCAGAACCAGCTTGGTTAGTATTGTCATAATACTCTTCTTTTCGGTTGTATCAACTTCGCAGTCATATTAGCTTGCTAAATAAGAAAACAGCTCTGTATATCTGATGCCGAGAGAAACGTCACCTTTTGCGTAATGTAGGTAATGGCAGCAAAACCAGTCGTAGTGAGCTGTAACGAGTTGCCTTTTTTTTCTTCTTTGCTTTTTAGTCCGGCTCTAGTTCTGTAGTTAAGATCGTCACTAGCTGCTCTAACACCAGATTTTATCGAAAATCAAATTGGGGTTCTCAAAATACAAAGAGTTGTAATGGTGAACAGTTTGTTCATCCTTTAGATAAAGATACACAGAAACACTTATACGTATTTCATTTATCTCAAAAATTAGGTTGGTTGTGAATTCTTAATGTTTGATTCTTTATGTTTTGCAGTTAATGTTGAAGCAAACATCTGAAGATCAAGTACAAAATGAGTTGAAGTCTATTGTTGACAAGCAATTAGCTGAGTGCTTTACCCTGCCAGATTTAAATCTACCTGTAGAGGAGGAATCCGGATCTGAGACACTCTATGGTATGAGTTGACAACGAAATTCTGTTTCGATTGTCCACACAGCCTTGCTATAGACGAGCAACTGTACATATGCGCCACCTGTAGGATTCATGACCAGGACAAACCCACCAGAGCAGTTTTGCGTTTTTTTTCCATAATCTAACCATGATTTATCTATCATGTAAACCTTTTAGATTATTGTTTATAGTAGGACTGGCGCCCTTCACAGCAATAATGAAGGCGTTTAATATTTTTAGAAATTCAGGGAGACATTGTTTCTTATGGAATTGCTGCAAAATCATGGATGAGATGGTTAAAATTGATTTACAGTAAGCTTTGGCAAAGCTTCAGTGATTGTTCCGATTTGGATGGAATACATCACTTGTAATTTGCCGACGTGTGATTTCTATAGCGAGCAAGGAGGTTGCATCTTAGAAGGCTTTAACGCCCTCGACAAGTTTGTAACTCGACTGGAAAGATGGCTTCTTAAGAAGTAAAGCTTGACCTTGGGATGATGCATTTGATCATAGAGCATCCGGACCCTGTCCGGTACTGCTTTTTTCCATTCATGCCATGCCACGTGGACTCGACTTTTTAGGGTTTTATCAAAGGAAACAAAAAGAAATATAGGACAGACTCGTACAAGAGCTGTTTGTTCTATGCATATTCGAGGTCAGTTTTATTTCCTCGATGGTGTTGGTAGGGCAGACTCCTTTTGTGAGTCCCGAATAGGTCACATTGCAAATAAGCATTATTTTCTTTGTCTTCGTCAGTTATTTAGTCCTTGTGTTATTGATTCAAAAAAAGAAAGTCGTGTTGTTATTAAGAAGCATAAGCAAGCTGCAAAAGTGGATTTATATGTATATACGTTGCCAGTGAATTTTTGAAGAGGATTAATTCATCCATTTTGTCTTGCAATAAATCACTTCTGTAATAAACCTTTGTTAAAGTGTAGGAGTTTAACTCTTTGACTTCTGCCTCGTGAATTCGGGGACAGCTGTGAACTCAGAACTTTGAATATAGATTTCCAGATTTGCAGGCTATTTCGTCTTTGTTGGGTTGTCTCTGTTCCCCGAGTTGACCTTTCTCTTGCGCTGCATCAGAGGGACCATTCGATATGGAAACTTTGATTTCTCGTGTCCACCTTCGCAATTGACTGGGACTAGTAAAAGCAAGAAAGATGTATAATTGTTTATGGGGAACATATAGAAATTATGTAAGGGATACCACTTGTTCGGAGGTAATTTTCTCATCTTCTGAGCTAGCAAAGAAACACAATCAAACACACATTTTTTCACACATTCAATGATTTAAGTGACTCTTCCACACTTTCACTATATATGATGCACAAGTTGCTATACACACAAAGCTAAATTAACAAATAAGCCTATCAATGAACACTTATAAAATACAAATTTAACATAGTTCACCGCAACGACTACATCCATAAAGTTAGAGACTAAATCTAATACTATCAATTTTGGATACACTCTACGATTATATTAATATTCCCTCTTACAAGCTATGAATAAATTTCACTTTTGGGTGAAATACACAAATAATATATATAAAATGAATTACCACAAACTAATGATGTGTCTTCTCTATCACAAGAGAAAGAACCATTTCTTTCATTCTCTTTCATCCAAGATATCCTACTTTCTTGATCTCCAAAGTCCCTTTAAAGTTGTAGATTTTTTCTACTCTTCTACTCTTTCGCTTTTTCAAAAGATCGAACTCACTTTTAATAAGAATTGAATTTTCACAAATAAGTCTCTTTTTACTTTAACAAATTACATTTAACATTAAAATAAGTCAAGTAGTGAGCTTTTTTACCGGAGAGGGAAAGTCAACAACCATGAACCTCACATTATGAGGGAAAATGCCCAGCATTGCCTTCAAATAATGTAGGAGCAATAATTTTACTTATTCACGTCTAATCATGCAACTATACTACTACGAGAAGCAAAATAATCAACAAGCGGCTGAAATGAACGCTCCAACCAAATGTCTGATTGTTATAAAAAAAACAGAGGTATTCTGGTATTGAAGCAAGCAAAGTCGCGTGCCCAAACAAGAGGGCTTTGTGTGCTTGTCAACAAAGTTAGAGCATGTTTAACTAAAAATGATTCTAGCAAATAAATCTAAATTGTGCATTATTCAAGCTGGTTCAAACGATCTTGTTTTTTTAACTATTTTTTTCTCTTTTGCAAGGTAAACAAGATTGTTGGATTGTGAGTCGAATCATGTAAAATTTTCCCTTTAATCTTGCATCCAAACAGGCCCTATCAAATGGAGACTCCTAATCCCTCTAGTCACTTTTAATAGATACAGTTGATAATTAAAAATGACCGGAGGGAGTACTACCTTTAGAGCTCACCTGTTGGATTGCAGCGAAAATAGGATTACCTTCGTATGTGGGGAGCCACCGGAGTTTTCGGTGGCTTCAGTCGACTCTCCAGTACGTGCTCGCATCCATGCTAGCAAGAGCATGTCTTTCGGCCAATCCAGTAGCAGATCCTGGACTAATTTTGTTGGTTTTAATGAAAATCCGGACTAACTTTAAGCAGTAAAGTTGATATAAAAATTATACAGAAAAGAAATCCTTCAGCGTCAACCCAAATGGAAGGAAAACGTAGTGCCAAGTGCTAAATGAAAGTTTGAATTTCAGTGGGATACCATATTCCCATCCCTGTGTACCAAAGGAAAATGTTTGAATTTCAGTGGGATAACATATTATTAAAAAATTGGACCTTGTAACCTTTCGGTATGGCAGGAGAAAATAGGTGAGCTGGTGAGCAACAAGGGCTCTGATTCTTTATGTATATCATATATTATAGAGGAATGTACATATAATTTGAGCTGGCGGTTATTCTTGGGGTTTCTTC
Source organism: Houttuynia cordata (assembly GCA_039654745.1). Lineage (NCBI taxonomy): Eukaryota > Viridiplantae > Streptophyta > Magnoliopsida > Piperales > Saururaceae > Houttuynia > Houttuynia cordata. The sequence goes on along the minus strand of CM077513.1, from coordinate 6,791,408 downwards.
TGGATTAAGCTGAAGATTCATTTTCCTCCAAGTATGAAAGCTTTACGGAAGTTGGGAACATGTATGCAGGGTTAATTTGCGAAATTGCAAAAAAATATATGGTGAAATGGTAATACAGGCAGGAAAAAAGGCAGAATCGCAAGCATTAATGTCCTATATGAATTCATAGAGGGGAAACATTTGCAGTCCACCTCCATTAATGCGAGCCGTTGATCATCAAGCTCAACAGAGCACATGCTACTACAGTGCAGTTTGATGGGATGCACAGTAACAACGTGTGCACCATCAATCTTGATGATCGGCAGCTCCCATCCGATCCGATGGAGAATATCCTCCAGGCGGATGAAAAGCGCTTCCTCGTAGAGGGGAGTGGGTAGAACTGCTTATGACTACCGAAGATATCGTTTCTATGTAGTAAAATCTGCAGTTTTACATTTTCTACTGACTTAGGGATCGAGCCCAGTGCCTTGAGAGGGTATTAAGGAATCTATGTTGCTTAATGAATACCAAGTTTAATGCCACCCATCTTCTCTTGATACATTATGCCACCCATCTTGGATATGTGGGGCTATGTGCCTCTTCGGTGCCGACTTTTGCCATCTGCCATTACTCATCATAAATTTGCCCTGTGGTCCTTCTTTATCCAGAAGTGCATCGTACTACTAGTCCAGTCATCCATTCCTACTTTCAACCTAAAATAAACTAGTGACCAGAAGTATAAAACAAATAGGGCAAATAATCATCGTATTATCAATATGGGTTCAGATCGGGCACACACACACACACTCATTTTCTTCTTTTTCTTTTTCTCTTTTATAACTAGGGGTGTTCAAGTCTTTAGGACCCTACTAGAATAGGCAGGGTAACCAACCTATTAAAGCACCGGATCCTGCCGCCAATCTCCTTGGGTGTGAACACGGCCCACACAATATACCCACCGATTCATCCATGTAGGTGGCCAAAAAAGTGAGGGTTCAAACTAAGGTGGCCAATGGAGTAGGGGTTCGAACTCACGATCTAAGGGGCAGCAGTGCATTGACCATCACACCAACACTCCGTTAGTTAGCAGGGACTCGGGATTTTTTAAGTAAGGTCAGGTCATTTTGAGATGGACGTACGTGATGTAATTAACCCTTCTAGCCACTTTGACCCACTTTAAATGTCTCACCTTAGGTAAAAGTACACACTTACCCTTAGACGTAGGTCCGCCCTTGCCACACATACACTCCTGTCACGTGGACAAGTGAGAGGCGAAACAAAGCGCATGGGTATCATTTACTGCCGCTTCCTCCGCCTCCAGACTCCATATGACAAAAGGGCGTGTTGCTGGAGTGGGCCAAAACCCGTCTACCCCCTAAAGGCCTAAAGTCGGTAGAAAAAAAACCCAATGGAGCCGACCTCTCCAAAACTCCATACACACAGCTACACTACAAAACACTTCTGTACAAAGTACACTACAACAGCCTGTCAACTGTGGAACGGGAACCCCACCCTCCCTCGTATACAGCAGATACGGTACGTAGAATTCACTCCATCAGAAGCTTCCCCAGTTTGCCGTACCATTCGTGACCAAAAAAAGTTTTGACGCCAAAAGTGGCTCCCTCTCCAGGAGATCCAGGCAGTTCACACGTTTGGAAAAGCAATCAAATTGGATATAAAGCTTGGGCCCTTGCTGTAAAACACGTTAGCGACGTGTTGTGAACGAACTCCCCCCTGGCCTCCACCTCCTTTGCCTTCTCCTTCGCTAGAATATCACTGGCCTGCCACCCTCCTGCTATAAATACGTGCGAGGACCGACTGAGTCAAACGGCTCACCACTGGCCCAGGGGCAGGCAGGGGAGGAGAAACACGCAGAAAGCGAAAGAAGAGAGGGATGGGGAGCGAGGGGATGTTGCGTCGGTGCGTATTCGAGGGCTGCATCGGCACCTTCGACACCGAGATCGAGCGCCGGCCCTACCACAAGAACTGCAGCTGCGCGCTTCATCACAAGCTCGGAAACAAGTGCCCCAGGGAGTCCCTTCTAAACGGGAGTAACAAGTGTAATTAATTCCCAAATTACCCTTAAGTGGTCCCACATGGTAACTAATGAAAATACAAGACTAGTTATCCTAATTCTAATTGGTTAAGGGTACGAAAGTAATAACTACTTGATGGACGTGGTTACTTAAGTATAAATAGAGGACTTGTCCTCTCTCCGCCCACGATGAATTACCAGACGATAGAAATTCCATCTAAAGAAGGAGATCATCAGAAAGATTAGGGCAAGGGAGAGAAACCTCTCCTCATCGTTTTTGCTATGGATTCAGGTATGCTCTATTACTAATGATGATGTTGTATGTTAATTAAGATTACTTACAATTGGTATCGAGCCAACATGGTCGACGACTGGATGTAGGCCGACGGCCATGGCGACGGCACTTTTGTATCTGCCTTTTCGTTCACCGCCATGGCCGTCCCAGACGTGAACGGGCTGCGAGGCATGACAGAATAAAAGGACGGCCTTTTGGTCGCCGCCGGCCTCGCCGTTAAGGAAAAGGCGGCCCTTTCGGCCGCCATAGAGGCGCTCGTGGCGGCGGCATGTCCGTGAACGACTCTTACGATGCCGTCGCACGCCGATCGCCGCCACCACCATGGTTGTGCCGGATCTTAAAAAAAAGGCGGCTTTTGGCCGCCGCCGGCATCGCGTGAAAGTCGATGAAAGGGCGGCCCTTTCGGCTGCCATGGCAACCACGACGATGACTGCCGGCGACGGATCATGAGGAAATTAAAAAAAAAGCGCCGATGTCGCAGAAAGGGCTTACTTTTCGGCCGCCGCGGTGTCGTCCAACGTCGGCATCTCTGTTCTCCGGCATCATGATCGCCGCATCGGCTTCACCATGCCCAGGCGGCCCTTGGTCGCGGCGGCGCTAGAATCCAGTCGCCGCCGCCACCATGGCTGCTTCTCCCATGGGTTCCGATCGCCATCACCGCCGCCGATGAGGAAAGTGATCAACAGGCGGGTCGGCGCAATTAGAGGAGAAGAAAAAAAAATTGGGCTTTTGGCCGCTGAAGGAGGAAGCGGCGGCGGTGGCAATGGCTCTCACGGCTGCCGCCATGACTGCTTCCCGAAGTGATTAGGTCATCTCCTCTCCTGAGGAGATGACCCTTATGAAGTGAACCGGACCAGTCTTATGAAGTGAACCGGTCCGGTCTATCTAAAAAAAAAGACCGGCCCGATTTAATTTATCTGAACCAAATTGGGCTGACTTTAATGTTTAATCCAGTTCGGTCTTATATTAATATTCTGGTTCACTGTTCTAATTTATAAAAAAAAAATTAAAAATTGAAAGGGGCCTTAAGTGGTTTATGTCGGGTCATTATAATGCTTCCGCTATGCATTTCTTTATGTATTATTTATGAATTATTTTATGCATTTTGATAATGATGATGATGAATGAATATTCTTGTATTATATACATGCGTAAGCAAAAGTTTTTTTCTCATGACTTTATTTCTATATTAAATTACAGTTTGTTTGTCACCAAAGTGGCCTAACTGGAATGTCAATAGAAATGAGTCAATTATTGTGTCCTAACACATTCCCTAGTGTTAGTGATGAGAATAACTTTTATAAATGGCAATTCATTGATTCCTAGATATTATGGCTCGCCCAAAGGTGCACCAATCTTCTAGTGATCATTGAATTGAACAGGATTATTAGACGTGTACAGTGTTAGGTGATGCATACCCAAAGGTAGCGAACCGACTTAATGTGTGCACTTGGCTAATTATCCTTACAAGTGGTAGGGAACACCATAATTGTTGAATAACATAACATTAGATTATTCCCAAAGGTAGATCAAAGTTATGTTGTTCCTTATGTATGTGTTATCCATGTGCTTGATTATGTCTAATTCATAGCCTAATGTATTGAGCATGATTATTTAATTGCAGCATCATTTCCTATTTCCTTGCATTCCCATGCTTCCTCCATTCCCATGCTCCAGGCCTTAATTTTTCAGACTGGAAAGAGCAAGTCCAATTCAACCTTGGTGTTTTGGACCTTGATGTCGCTCTTAAAACTGAAAAACCTGCTGCAATTACTGCAACTAGCAGCACTGAAGATAAGGCATTATTTAATGCATGGGAAAGGTCAAACAGATTGAGCCTTATGTTTATGCGAATGAAAATTGCAAACAATATTAAGACCACACTCCCTCCAACTGAAAGTGCCAAAGAATTTCTCGCTAAAGTTTAAGAACGTTTTAAGTCTGCAGATAAGTCACTTGCAGGCACTCTTATGGCTAAGCTAACCACGATGAAGTATGATGGTTCTCGTGGTATGCATGAGCACGTTCTTGAGATGACAAATTTGGCAGCACAGCTTAAATCATTGGGGATGTCAGTGGATGAGTTCTTTCTTGTCCAGTTCATTTTAAATTCCTTGCCTCCTCAGTATGGGCCATTTCAAATTAATTACAATACCATGAAAGACAAATGGAATGTAAATGAATTGGCCAATATGCTTGTGCAAGAGGAGTCAAGGCTTAAAGCACTGGAACAGAACTCAATCCACGTGGTTTCTCAAGAGGTTAAAGGTAAGCAGCGAAAGTTTAAAAGCTCTAAAGGGAAGGCTCCTAAAAAGAATAATGCTACCCAGAAAGACAACCATCATCAGAAGGAAAGGGGCATAAAGTGCTACTTCTGTAGAAAGTTTGGCCACCTTCAGAAAGATTGCCAGAAAAGGAAAGACTGGTTCCAAAAGAAAGGTATTGATTCAACTTATGTTTTTAAATCTAACCTTACTGAAGTTCCTTCTAATACTTGGTGGGTAGATTCTGGAGCTACCACTCATGTTTCCAACACTTTGCAACGATTTCATACAACCCGAGCCACAAACCTAAAGGAGAAATTCCTGTTCATGGGAAATCGGGATAAAGTTCCCATTGAAGCCATAGGCACTTATCGGTTGTTCCTCGATAGTGGACATCATTTAGATTTGTTTGAAACTCTTTATGTTCCTGCAGTTTCTAGAAATCTAGTTTCTTTGTCAAAACTTGATGTTGATGGATACACATTTAAGTTTGGGAATAAGCATTTTAGCCTATTTAAGAATGCTTCTTGTGTTGGTTCTGGTATTTTATGTGATGGCTTATATAGACTTAATCTTGATGATTACTTTGCTGCTTCACTACTTTCACTACATACTTGTGTTGGTGCTAAACGTAGCCTTATTAATGAAAATTCCTCAAACTTGTGGCATAGAAGGTTGGGACACATTTCCTGAGAAAGAATTGAGAGATTAGTAAAAGATGGGATTCTTTATCATCTTGATTTTACTGATCTCAATGTGTGTGTGGATTGTATTAAAGGCAAACAAACCAAACACACAAAGAAAGGTGCCACAAGGAGTAAGGAACCTCATGAAATTGTCCATACAGATATTTGTGGGCCCTTTGATGCTCCATCTTTTGGTGGAGAAAAGTATTTTATCACCTTTATAGATGATTTTTCACATTATAGTTATGTCTATTTATTAATTGATAAATCTCAAGCAGTGAACGCCGTTGAGGTGTACATTACTGAGGTTGAAAGACAATTAGACAGAAAGGTGAAAATCATAAGGTCTGGTAGAGGTGGTGAATACTATGGGCGATATGATGAATTAGGGCAACACCCAAGCCCATTTGCTAAACTTCTTAAAAGCAAAGGTATATGTGCTCAATACACTATGCCTGGAACGCCTTAGCAGAATGGCGTGGCTGAAAGGCGGAATCGTACTCTTATGGATATGGTTAGGAGTATGATGAGTAATTCTACTCTACCCTTATCTATGTGGATGTATGCACTTAAGACTGCTGTTTATTTGTTAAATAGGGTTCCTAGTAAGGCAGTTCCAAAGACTCCATTTGAGTTATGGACTGGAAGGAAACCCAGTTTAAAACACCTGCATGTTTGGGGTTGTCCAGCAGAAGTGAGAATTTATAATCCACACGAAAAGAAATTGGATTCAAGAACAATCAGTGGTTACTTTATTGGTTACCCTGAAAAATTCAAAGGGTATAGGTTTTACTGTCCTAACTATAGTACAAGAATTGTTGAGACCGGTAATGCCAGATTCTTAGAAAATGGTGAAATCAGTGGGAGTGCTACAACACAAAATGTGGCAATTAAAGAAGATAGGGTGCATGTCCCATTACCTATAACTTCTAAATAAATTGTTGTTTCCATGATTGATGTATGTCCTATCAATCAAGAACAACAGATTAATGAGCCACAACTTATTGTTCCTTCAACACTCCATAATGATACTGTCATCAATGAACAAGTAGTAGAAGAACCACAAATAGCCTTAAGAAGATCTGAAAGGATCTGAAAGCCAGCTATTTCTAATGATTATATGGTTTATCTACAAGAATCTGATTATGATATTGGGACATCTAATTACCCGGTTTCATTTTCACAAGCCATAGAATGTATTAATTCTGAAAAATGGATTGAGGCCATGAATGACGAGTTAAATTCAATGGCCCAAAATGAAGTCTGGGAACTCATTGAATTACCTGAAGGATACAAGAAAGTGGCTTGCAAATGGATCTTTAAGACCAAACGTGACTCAAAGGGTACTATAGAACGATATAAAGCTAGACTTGTGGCCAAAGGATTTACTCAAAAAGAAGGCTTTGATTATAAAGAGACCTTCTCTCCTGTATCCAAAAAGGACTCACTCAGAATTATTTTAGCGTTGGTTGCTCATTATGATTTAGAGCTCCACCAAATGGATGTAAAAACAGCTTTCTTAAATGGAAGTTTAGATGAGGAAGTTTATATGGACCAACCTGAAGGATTCTCCATTGAAGGAAAAGAGTATTTAGCTTGCAAACTTAAGAAATCAATTTATGGACTTAAGCAAGCTTCCCGACAATGGTACATTAAGTTTAATGATACCATTACTTCCTTTGGATTTAAAGCAAACATCGTTGATCGATATATTTATCTAAAGGTCAGTGGGAGTAATTTCATATTCTTGATTTTGTATGTCGATGATATATTAATTGCAAGCAATAACCTTGGATTAATGTATAAAACCAAGGACTTTCTCTCTAAAAATTTCGAAATAAAAGATATGGGTGAGGCAAAATACGTGATTGGAATAGAAGTATTCCGGGATCGTTCACGTGGAATGTTGAGTTTGTCTCAAAAAGCCTATATAGAAAAGATTTATTTGGAATGGAAAAGTGCTCATCAAGCCCAGTTCCCATTCAGAAAGGGGATAAATTAAGCCTTATGCAATGTCCAAAGAATGAATGGGAACGGAAAGAGATGGAGGGAATTCCATATTTGTCTGCAGTTGGAAGTTTAATGTATGCACAAACCTGTACAAGGCCAGATATCAGTTTTGCTACTGGTATGCTAGGAAGATATCAAAAGGATTCTGGATTGGATCATTGGAAAGCTGCAAAGAAAGTAATGAGGTACTTGCAAGGAACAAAAGATCACATGCTCATATATAGGAGGTCTGAGAATCTTAAGGTTATTGGCTACTCAGATTCTGATTTTGCTGGATGTGTTGATGATCGAAAGTCCACATTTGGCTACTTATTTATGCTTGTTGGAGGAGCCATATCATGGAAAAGTGGAAAAGAATCTATCATTGCTTCATCCACTATGGAGGCTGAATTTGTGGCATGCTATGAAGCCACACTTCAAGCTTTATGGTTGCGGAATTTTATTTCAGGGCTTGGTATTGTCGACACTATTGATCGGCCGCTGAAAATTTATTGTGATAACTCCGCAACAGTTATCTTCTCAAAAAACGACAAGTATTCTAAAGGAGCAAAGCACATGAAATTAAAGTTTCTTGTTGTTAAAGAAGAAGTTCAGAAACAAAGAGTGTTTATAGAGCAAATTAGTACTAACCTTATGATTGCCGATCCATTAACGAAAGGATTACCTCCAAAGACCTTTATCGAACATGCCAATAGAACGGGTCTTGAGACTAATCCATAAGGGTATGAATCGTGCTTTACTTATGATGATGTTTCTGCTCTATTACACTTTGATATCAATAAACGTGTTTCTGTTTTTCCTGTCCATATTAAGCATCGATGTGAATGAATAAATATTTATGACAGGACTAGTCTCAATTTGTAGAGACATTAAGTGGACTCTTATGATTTCCTCTTTTAAATACTATATTGAACATATTATTTAATATTGTGGTACATGGATGGAACCGTGTCGTCTAAAGACATAGAACCGCCATGACTCGTATTAGTAGTTTGTTTAATTATAGTCTTATGTGACCAATCTGAATGGATAATCTTGTGCACCTTATGTTGTCTTGTTATTATTATGATAATTATCATTCGGACCAAGTGGGAGAATGTAAGTAATTCCTTAATTACCCTTAAGTGGTCCCACATGATAACTAATGAAATTACAAGACTAGTTATCCTAATTCTAATTGGTTAAGGGTACGAAAGTAATAACCACTTGATGGACGTGGTTACTTAAGTATAAATAGAGGACTTGGTCCTCTTTCCGCCCACGATGAATTACCAGACGATAGAAATTCCATCTAAAGAAGGAGATCGTCAGAAAGATTAGGGCAAGGGAGAGAAACCTCTCCTCATTGTTTTTGCTATGGATTCAGGTATGCTCTATTACTAATGATGATGTTGTATGTTAATTAAGATTACTTACAACAAGATCTCCTATAAGATCCGTCGGGCTTGGAGCGAGTCTTGTCTCGTCGTAGCGGCCGGCGCCGGTGGATCTGCTCACTCGTCGGCGTCCTCCTCGCCGGCGATGACTCCCGCTCGGGAAAAGGTGCCCGTCGCGGGAGTCTGCGGCAAGGAGGGGAAGGTGGTCTGGGAGAGTTGAATGCATGCATCTGTCCTCTTTAGTTAATCTCTCCAGCAGGTTATTCAATTATGAAATTACTGCAGTTTGATCTAAACCAAAGATCTGATTGCACAGAGTAATATATTGATGCCAATTCTTTCATAATATCTTAAAAAATGACCTCTCTTTTTGGTGGACATTGGCATTAGTTTCGGTTCTTTTTCATTAATCCAGCATTTTTTTTTAATTTTTGTTGAGATAGTATTAATCCAGCTCATGAGAGCACACAAGAGAAAAATCAGCATTTTTTCCTAGTTTTTTTTGCTAATTCCATTTTTTTCCTAGTTGAGTATCCTTTCCTTTTGTCCTTTTGGAAGGTTCTTATACAATTGGTTCAATCATGAATTATTTGCAGTATGATTTAACTCAAAAATCTATTGCTCATTTTGCTCCAATATATTGCCGAAAATGAAGTCCGTTTGGTTAGAATTGACGTACTTTTTGTCACTTTTTTTGTTAAAAAAATCAAAGATATGACGGTGCAGCAGGATATTTATTTCTTTTTTTTAACAAAACTCCTTTTCCAGCTGAGTTTCTTCATTTTTAGAAGAAACCATTACTGACGATCAATAATCGAGATAAGCACGTTATCAAAAAAATAATCGAGATAAGCAACTGAATAAAAAGAACTTGATCGGACTCTGCAATAGGCCACCGCCCACCATACTGATTTGATTAGGCCTCCCTTCCCAAAGCTCGGGTTAAATGAGCTAAAACATGTTCAGAGACATTGAATATAGTAACAGATTATACAAGCCTGAAGGCCTTTAGACAGAAAGACTCCGGAGGGGGGGGGAGTCTCGACCATGCTAACCGATCATATATGTTCTCTCCACCATGGTGATTTCCCTTCTGTACGCAATGCCTACCACTGCATACACTTCAGAGCTGCAAGCCAATGATAGATCAGCTAACCAAGGAAGTGGGAAAACTTAATAATGACTCCCCGTCCCCTATTAGTTGTCTCCCGTATAATTGTCTGGATTAGAAAACCAAATGGGTAGACATGTGACAGAGGGGTATACATTATTATTTTTAATCATATAGTTGGTCATAGCAAGTATTTTCACGAAAACGATCTAGAAGGAAAAGAATATGTGATGTTACGAAAAATAAGCTAGCTACATAACTTTTTCATAAAATAAATTCTATACGTGTGGTTTAGCCGTTTGAAGTATCAATTTACATGATATAACGACGAATGTCTTGGGGCGAGGATAGAGTTCTAACTAAGTAGAATGATACTCCCTCCACACCATTTTGATATCTTCACTTGGAAAAACTGTTCCAAATGGAGCTATTAATATGGGACAAAGGGAGTAGATAATGTCTAACTCCTGTGCTTGAGAAAGAGACGGTGACTTGGAATCAATGGACAATAGCATTGTTTCTCAACCGATGTAAAATGTCATGCTAATATGGTAACCTATAGAGGCAGGCATATGTTGTATGAACGTTCAACCGTGAACTATATCAACTGTTAGAACGGGAACGTGTTGCAGATTCTAATTTGGCATGTTCTGGCTTAGTTACACCCCTAGCAATTCCATATTGTGCAGATTTTTTTTTTTTGAGATAATTCACATTGTTAGAATGTGTGGTCTAAGATCCATAGAGATTGATGGAGTTTTACAACCGGCTGTCAACCTAACGCCGACCCCAAATAGTTAGAAAAATGCGCTACTTGATTATGATTTTGAATTCACATTGAGCAGGAATCACTTGACTTGTTTCAGGTGCCCCTCAACCAGTTCGATGCAACGATATAAAACCAACTCAACAGGATTTAATGAACTGGTTGTGTACATTCCTATTTCGGTATGATCATTAGTATTTTCTGCTTCAATACAACCTGCCAGCAAAAGCACATCAATTGTTAAGGTGCAAAAATTGATTGATGCACATAATAATAAGTGGTTCCAGAATGAAGTCATATCAGTGTACAAAAATCTAACAAATCTCGCTATTCAAATCTTTGAACAGAGAAATAGCAGAGCTGTCAGGTCTCGGCATACTTAATCCAATCCAAAAAGGTTAAATTCAATCTGGCTAACAGAATAGACAGAGAGAAGGTAATTACTATTCTCAAACATACTGGCCAAACAAACACTTTCGGCTGCTTATATCCCATGCATCTACCATGGTTAAATTTTTGTTCCACCTTCAGAGGTTGCGAAGACCGATACGAAAGACAAGGGAAAAGGCTATCACATTTGTCTTTTTAAACTGTGAACCACAATGCTAATTTATACTCCGTCCAGTTTTAGATTCTCCAACTGAAAAAATGTTGATTTTTAATGGATGGTGGAAATCCCAACTAATGAGGGGAAGAAGAGGTTAAAGCCACTTAAATTGATCATATGGAGCATCTAAAACAGGACTGTCCTCTTTTCCAAATGGAGCATCTAAAACAGGGAGGAGGAAGTATTTTGTTTTGTAGGTTTATATCATGCTCATACGGAGATATATCATCCAAAACAGAGGATGCGAAGACAGTTTCTTCTGAAGATTTATCACATACGGAGATATAGAATGTTCTCCTCTATGAATATATTTCAAGAATTGTAAGAAATCTAAAGCAATCAATTTGATTTCCAGATCACTGCAAAACAAAGGACAGTCAAAATAACAAATACCGCTTCACTGTTCTCTGGAAGGGAAGGGTAGCCTCCTTCTGGAGGTTTCAAGATGAATCCCACAAATTCCAGGACATTTGGACCCCAAACTGTTGAGGAGAGATGCTCATCAGTTTCTCCCTTGAGAATTTCTCTAGTCCCCATGGCATTTTGAGAATTTTCCATATGGACTTCATCCTTAGCAATGTCCAAAAGAATTGCAGTCTGCATAGAATCACAAATATTATTTTACAATTCTGAGTGCAATTGCATATAATAAATTTTGTTATTGTCCTTACCATGGAGGAAGAGCTACTATTTTCAATAAGTGCCTTTAGGATGTCAAACCTCTGAGAAGATGGAATATCAGCAAGAACCTGCAAGTAAGAGGGGAAAGTTGCTCCTACTAGGTCGAGTAATTTAAAGAACTTTAAAAAATGGTGAGGACATGAGAATTGTCACAAGTTAGATAGACATAAAGTGTCCTGAGGGTAAATTGTAGAAACCTTTGTAAGTCAGGAGGAGCAGTCTGCTCCTTTTCAAGTCAACAAGCCAATAGGCCGCACAATCGAGTTTACTCTTCAATGAAATGATGTCATTCTTCATCAATACAGCTAGGAATCTGCCAGATACTGTCAAACATATTGACAACCCATGCAAATGGGATTCAGTTCCATTATTGTATATTAGATGTCTTATTCATTCCTTTTAACTACAAAAAGGATAGCAATTAAGGAAACAGAAACAGTACATTTCAATATCTGACGCCTGGACCTAAGGCGTTGCTATTCTTCCATTTGAGGAACAAATAACTATTTTCAGGCTTATGTTCTTTGTAACTTTAACAAGCAAAATCCCTGTATGCATGCGCGCACGTGTGTGTGTGTGAGAGAGAGATTCCTATTGCATAGCTTTCCCACACTATGCCATTTTATTTCTTTTGAGCTACCATCCTCGAGTGCTCAATCTTGATTTTTAACTGTATCCGACACCAACATTTGGAAAATAAGATTTGAGGCAAATTCCACTTAACAACTACTCATCATGACTAACACCTTAAAGACATTATTACGGCACAAATTCTCTCTAACATATCTTTTGAAACACTGGCTTGTAATCCAGCAACATAGATGTGACCTATTATCATCATTTGGCTACTAGATGAGAGATTCAAAGAAAAGCATCTTAATTGTAGAAATACCCTCTATTTTAAAAAGTGCAATTTCTTCAGTAAACACAATTATTAAGAAGTGTAACTGTTCTGACAGGCTAGATAGTCTAGATAAAGATAGTTCACGCACACTTAAGATTAAACTACCAAAACCCATGGTCTAAGAATCTCTAAAACCATAAGTACTTTGAAAAGGTTATGGTTTTCAGTGCAGTAAAAGCCTTCTTTCTTGATGCAGCATCTAAAGCAAAAACAATGACCTTTTAAATGGCCTGAAAGTCTGTTTTTGTTCTCACAATTCATTTTTTCTAAAAAAAAAACTAGACTGCAATACCTGCAGAGTGGTGAAAAAACTAGTCAAATAGCACAAACCTTCTTCTACATCTCAATTATGAGAGATCTTTTCATCCAATACATACAACAAGAAGTCAAATAGCAACTTTTGGAACTTCATCACAGATATAAGCCCATATTACTGCAAAGATATAACAAGTTGTGAGGAAAGGCAGTGACGTTTCAATGACGTAACAAGCAGAGCTAAGTTCAAGCAGAAAAAAATGAGAAATATAAGTAACCTGAAAGATAAGCTCCCTGCATTACAAGAGGAAAAGATTTTACAAATTCACCATCTTCATCTGCATAACAACTGAGAAAGACGCTTTCTTTTCAAGAATAATAATATTGACGCATTTTAGACTGACCTAGCAAGTGGCCAAAACTCATTAGAGCCACTATATTTATAAAACTATCCAAGGCTTAAACATATTCAGGAAGATGTATAAAAACTTCCTAAATGTTGGATATCAATCAAAATCAAATGAGAAAAGATTTATCGAGACAATTACTGAAAATCCCTAACTTCTCAAGCATGTAGATACTAGTAAGAATGAATATCCTATATCACAGGAACAACTCATGAAATAAAGTTATTCGCAAGCTTTCTGAACATAGTCATCTAACAAATTCTTTTCAAGTTCGAATTATATTACAGGGACAAAATAATTTTAAAAAAAAGTCAGCATATCTCGCCGAGTTCTCTGCGAGATTTGAGTGAGATCACAAAAAATAACTTTTGTAAAATATTATTTATTTTAAAATTATACATAGAAAACTTTGAAAAAAATAATAAAAAAGTCAGCCTATCTCGCCGAGATCTCACAAATGCTCCCGACGAGATTTGAGCGAGATAAACAAAATATCTTTTTTAAAATATTATTTACTTTGAAAATATATTTAGAAAAATTCGAAAAAAATAATAACAAAGGTCAGCATATCTCGCCGAGATCTCGGAAATGATCTCGGCGAGATTTGAGCGAGATACAAAATATCTTTTAAAAAATAAAAAAATTGATAAAAATAATAAAAAAAAGTCAGTATATTTCGCCGAGATCAGATCTTGGCAATATCTGACAGAGATCACAAAATATATGTTTGTTTGATATTTTAAACTTTGATTTTTCTAAAAACTATTTATTATTTATTATTTATTTGTAAAAAATAATAATAAAAAGGTCAGTATATCTCGACGAGATCACAAAAAATATCATTTGTCAAATATTTATTTATTTGCAAAAGATATTTAAAAAATTTTGAAAAAATAATAATACAGATGCTAGCATAGTAAAATATTATTTATTTTAACATAATACTTATAAAAAATTGAAAAAATAATAAAAAAAATCTGAGATCTCGGCGAGATTTTAGAGAGATCATAAGAAGTATTTTTTCTAAATATTACTTATTTTACAAATATATTAAGACAATTTAACTAAAAAAAAAGTCAGCATATCTCGCCGAGATGGAAATGATCTAGGCGAGATTTGACCGAGATAAAAAAAATTATGCTTTTTTGAAATTTTATATATTTTTAAAAATAAATTAAAAATAATTAATCTCGTAATGATCTCGGCAAGATTTGAACGAGAATACCAAATAAATTTTATTTATTTAATATTACTTATTAAAAAATAATAAAATAATCAGCATATCTCGCCGAGATCTCGGGAATTATCTCTGCCAGATAAAAAATATTTTTAAAAATATTGTTTATTTTGAAAATAGATATTTTAAAATAAATAAAAAATGTCAGTATATCTCGCCGAGATCTCGAAATTGATCTCGGGGAGAACTATCCGAGATCAAAAAAATGTTTTGGCCAAATTTCGAGATCTCGGCGATATTTGAGCAAAATTACCATATAAAAAAATTTCAAAAAATTTATTAATGTAATTATATTTAATAATAATATAATAATAAAAAGTCGCATAACTCTCCGAGATCTCAGCGAGATTTGAGCGAGGATACCAAATAAAAATTATTAAAATAATATCGCCGAGATCTCGGAAATTATCTCGGCGAGATAAAAAATATTATATATTTTGAGAATATATATTTTAATATTTTGAAAAAATATATTTTTTTTAATATTTTGAAAAAAATAAAAAATAAAGTCAGTATATCTCGAAATTGATCGAGATCTGACCGATATCACAAAAATATATTTTTTGAAATTTTTTGTTTTTAAGAGAGAATACCAAATAAATTTGAGAGGGAATACCAAATAAATTTTGATTTTTTTAAAGAAATATTTATTTTAAAAATAATATAAAATATAAAGTCAGAATAACTCTCCGAGATCTGGAAATGATCTCGGCGAGATTTGTGCGAGAATACCAAATAAATTTATCTATTTAATATTAATTATTAAAAATTAACAAAATATATTAAAATATCATCAGCATATATCGGCGAGAGCAAAAATATTTTTTCAGAATATGATTTATTTTAAAAAATGAACAAAATAAATTCAGTATATCTCGCCGAGATCTCGAAATTGATCTCGGCGAGTTTTGTCCGAGATCACGAAAAAACTATGAACTATGTTTTTTTGAAATTTCTTTATTTTTAAAAACATATTTAAAAACGAAAAAATAAAAAAAAATCAGAATAACTCGCCGAGATCTCGAAATGATCTGGGCGAGATTTGAGCGAGAATACGAAATAAATTTTGATTTTTTTAAAATATAATAATATAATAATAATATATAATAAAAAGACTCCGAGATTTAGAAATGATCTCAGCGGGATTGGACCGAGATCACAAAAAATAATTTGTTTAATTTTTTTTGTTTTTTAAACATATTTAAAAGAGAAAAAAAGTCAGAATAACTCGCGAGATCTCGAAATGATCTCGGCGAGATTTGAGCGAGAATACCAAATAAATTTTATTTATTTAATATTACTTATGAAAAAATAACAAAAAATAATGTCGCCGAGATCTCGGAAATTATCTCGGCGAGGTATAAAATATTATTTATTTTGAAAAAAATAAAAAATAAAGTCATTATATCTCGCCGTGATCTCGAAATTGATCTCGGCGAGATCTGACCGAGATCACAAAAGACTGTCTGCCACCAGCTACTAAATTACTAAAAACCAAACTTCCAAAGACCTAATGACAAAAAATCAAAATACCTGACTGGAAGGAGGAGAATCAATCAACTTTTGAACCTCGGACGGCACTGTGAGGCGTTTCTTCTCCAAACAACGTTTTTAGATCGGCGAGGGCGAGTTCGGATGCGTGATCGATGAGACCGACCACAGAGGAGACGGCGGCATCGGAGCCACGAAAATCTTCGGATTCGAAAGCCTGAGACGGAGATGCAGATTTAGCATTTTGGCAAAACAGGAAGAGAGAAAGGGAAAGAAGAAGCACAAGGTGAATTTGATTTTGCATGAAGAATTGAAAGACCTGAGAATAATCGGCCAGGGCTTGGTGAAGACGAGAGAGGACTGGAGAAGGATCGCCGAGCTCAAGGCAAGCCAGATCCAGTTCATCGTCCATCGCCGCTGCCTTCACGGCGCTGTTTATGCCCGATCATTATGCCGGGGAAACACTTTTTTTTATCGGATGCACACATAGGCCTAGGCGGCTCAACAGGTTTTAAAGGTAGACCCGCGGGGCTCCGGTTCAACCGGCCAGGTTAAATTGACCTGGCACCTACCATGCAAACCTGCCCGACTCGACCCGAAAATACCCTCTCATTTCGCCTTCTCTCCCAAGTGACCTTATTTACAGTCAATCCATGTCCACCCACATATCTACCGGAAAACGCTGAGGCAAGTGAAGCTTTTTGCTGGTATTGTCCTCCGTTTTGCTGAGTGCTTGCTTCCTCCATAGCTTCTGGTGTTGGATTATACCGTCCCCGCCTACCGCGGCACCGCCTCGTTGCCGGCATCCAGTCGGGAGCTCGTCGTAACGCCACTGTCATTTGGAACAGTTGAAAACATTTAAAGGTTCTTATAGTTTTGGATTTGGATGCGAGTCGTCCCGTCTTCTTTTTCCTTTCGCTTTGCGTGTGATGGGAACAAGGTCGCCGTTGGCGCAGAGCTTTCTCCTTCACTTGATCTCCCAGAAATGCCCTCTGACAACGGCCGAAATTCCCGGCTGGGTGTTTACTCACGGCCAGAGCGTGCAGTTGTTGTTGGCTGGCACTTTGTCAGAGGGCTAAAAAGGAAAATTTATATAAAAAACATAAAAAAAAAAATTACCAAATTGGCGCACTGTAGCAAATATTTCCCAAACTGGTGTTCTGACAAGCCACGCAGGCGTCTGCGTGGCCTTTTTTTTTTAACCGGCCCGAAAGGCGTCGGTTGAACCGACGCCTTTCTCTTATTACAGATAAAAGAAAGGCGTCGGTTCAACCGGCGCCTTTCTCTTATAACATAAAGGCATCGGACAAGCCACGCTGGCGCCTACGTGGCCTTTTTTTTTAACCGGCCCGAAAGGCGTCGGTTGAACCGACGCCTTTCTCTTATTACAGATAAAAGAAAGGCGTCGGTTGAACCGACGTTTTTCGTCGGTTGAACCGACGCCTTTCTCTTATAACATAAAGGCGTCGGTTTAACCGACGCCTAAACCGACGCCTTTCCGTAAGTTTTTTTTTGAAAGGCGTCGGTTCATCCTTTATAACGGAAAGGCGTCGGTTGAACCGACACCTTTTCGACACTTAATTCAAATCACTTTATCCTTTGGACGAAATCTATAATTTTTCACAACCTAATAATACACACACATCACAACCTGACAATACAACATCACAACATGATAACAAGATAAATTTTTTCTGATAATACAACAGACATGACACAAAATATATACAAAATATATTACACCGCATCAAACTATTACAAATGTATTTATAAAATTACAAGAAGTGTTTATTCAATTCTCCTCAACCTATTCCTACCCCGTCCTCGTTCTCGAACTGGAATATCCTCAGGCTCAACGTCAGGTAAAGCATCTGAAGACGAAGCTGCCTGACGTTGAACACGAAGTGCACGCTGTCGCCGAGTATATACTTTCGAAGAAAGAGGCCTTCCAACTTGCTCCAGCGGGGCATCTGGAACAACAGGTGATAGGGTAAAACTTCTCGTGTCAGCTGATGATGTCAGAATGTCGGGTTCTGGAACAACCTCCAATCCTGGAATCTCAGTAACAACTGGCCGAAGCAATGGCAAACTCGCAAGAACATGTCCAGAGCGATCGTGTAGCGTCTGACAGGCCGCTAGCAAGCTCTCATATGATCGGTCCACCAAAGCTCCCTCCGTCTGATCAAATGTCTGTCGTGCAAGAGTAAGCTAGAAAGAAAAACACAGGTATGTTATCTACTCACTACAAAACACTAGTGAATAAAATCAAATATGAAGTTAATGATACTCACCAACGCCCGCTCAGTGTCGCCTCTTGGTTGATATAACATCTCCGGCTCATGCATGGGTGGCATTATAAGTCTCCTAGTGATGCTCAAATACCATCTCATGTATGCATCTCGCTCAGTCATAGCAGGCTCCCCTTGAACGAGAGAGATCGTCCGGTCGTCCCATCTAGTAATGTAAGCCGCATGATGCGACCTCCAACCATTCACCACCTCGTGCCATGCCAAGATTCATCGCTTCACGAGCTTGAGATGTGTGCCTAAATTATTCAAAACAAAACTTATATCATAAATAAACAATTCACTTAATCGTAAGTTGAATGGTGAAACTACATTTTGTAAATAAACTTACCTCCAACTCGGCGAAAGTTGAGGTTCGTTGCACGCTAGTGATATAGACAAATCATCTTCTTCATTATCTTCCACACGCCTTCCTCTAGAATTTTCACTCGACCTATTTCTGCGAGCACTCCTACTTCTGCCTTCGCCGTCATTTGCAAACCTAGGCATGCGCGCCTCTTTTTCTATAAATAGCTCGAAGCTAAACACACGAGGCGCAAAATAGGGCATGACATACATAGAATTATCATCATCAATTGGTATTACGGTAGTCCTTGTTCCCAAAACAGGCATCTTGTACTTCATACGAATTTTCCACAATCTTTGATCCCATCCCAATTTATTGACCACTTGCATCTCTAGTTCATCGTAAGTATTTGGTTTATTAATCAATAATCATACGCTTTCACCGCCTTCGTATTCACATCTATCAATTCTACCACCATACATTAACACAAACAGAACCAT
Source organism: Houttuynia cordata (assembly GCA_039654745.1). Lineage (NCBI taxonomy): Eukaryota > Viridiplantae > Streptophyta > Magnoliopsida > Piperales > Saururaceae > Houttuynia > Houttuynia cordata. The sequence continues at coordinate 6,772,212 of CM077513.1, read as the reverse complement.
TTCTCCCGCCATCTTTTCTCATAAAACAATTAACAAACACTAGCTAATTATTTTCAAACCATACAAAAGCTAAATCAATACATCAATATGTATTTTAAACTGATATTACCGGTGAGACGGAGCGACGAGACAGTGGCGAGGCGGGGTGACGACTGGCCGAGGCGTCGGTGGAGAGAACGGCGGCGGCGGCGTCGGTGGGGCGAGAACGGCGGTGGCGAGAGAGGGGAGGAGAACGACGGAGGCCGAGGCGAGCGAGGGGAGGAGAACGACGGCGACGGCGACCAATGGCGGTGGCGGCGGCGGAGAGCAAGGGGAGGCAACCAACGGCGGCGTTAGGGATGGGTGGGGAGGAGACCGAGCCCGCGCGGGCTATATACGAAATGAAAGGCGTCGGTTCAATCGACGCCTTTCCGTTATAAACGAAGGCGTCGGTTCAACCGACGCCTTTACGTTATAAATGAAAAACCGACGTCTTTCAAACACGGTTAAAAAAAATGCCTTTCGGTTATAAGAGAAAGGCGTCGGTTCAACCGACGCCTTTTTGTTATAAAGAAAGGCGCCGGTTCAACCGACGACTTTCTCTTATGAACCGACGCCTTTCGGGCCGGATAAAAAAAAAGGCCACTCAGGCGCCAGCGGCCGTGCTGGTGCCTGCGTGGCTTGTCAGAACACCAGTTTGGGAAATATTTGCTACAGTGCGCCAATTTGGTATTTTTTTTTATATATTTTTTTATATAAATTTCCCTAAAAATAAAAATAATTCGAAACTGTGTTCCGTAATCTATCCCCCCCCCCTTCTTTTAGGTGGCGACGTGGCGTGGGTTGGGTGCCGGCCATGGCGGGGCCCAGCGGACGACGAGCCTCCCTCCTGGTGGTTGGCTGGCTGGGTCAGGGTCAAGGTTTGGTAAAGGGGAGGTGGGAAAGGGGGGTGGGGGTGGGGGTGTGTGTGTGTGTGTTTGTGCCGACGTGGTCGGTCTTTGAAGGCAAGACATGCAAAGGCATCTACTCTAATTAATTAGCGGTCTGACCTTTTTACTCTCGAATTCCCATCTTGTCCTCCTCGCTCGCTCTCCGTTCCCTCAGCTACGATTACTCACCACGTCTGAAAAGTCATGACTCATTCGAAAACAATGCACTTGTAAACCGCGTTTTTTTTGTCAGTCAGCCCCAGTCTTTGTGGGGGGAGGGGGGAGCTCCTTTAGATCTGGTGATTGATTTTTTTTATGTAAGATTTTTTTTCTAATTCTTGTTGCATTTTTTCAACAATTATGTTATAAGTATTCCTACGACTTGATGAGATCTTCATGTAATCGAATTTGTAATTATTATAAATTCCAGGCTGAAGTCAGTTTAGCAAGTGCATCGACGAATGGGAGCCGAAGAAGCAAGAAGAAGAAGGTAAATACTGGAGTAGTTAGTGATTGGCATTGGGTTAGAGTCCTGTCTGTGTAGGTTTAGGATGAGATCCAATATCAATGATCGATAATTTTAACAAACAAAATAAAACAAAAAGGCGAGGTGCAAGCATAGAGGGGGTCACTGGGTTGTTTTGACTTTTGACACGTGACCTGCTGATGCCTATGCCCCTTTGGTAAGATGAGCGTGTCACCGACTCACGTGGTTGCTGCAAAAAATCCAAATTTGTGGCTTATCTGCATATCCCCCAATGTGGGGTCATTTATTGCGACTTAAAGTAGGCCGATTTATGAAAATAGTCATTGACATTTGACACTAATGCATGATTATTTAATTGGCAATGACCAGACAATTGACGTGCTCAAGGCCGATGAGAACGAGCTACTGCGGCTAAACATGGAGCTCAAGCAGGTCCTCTTTGGATCAATCAAGTTGCCGTTTTCTCTTTTTCCTGTTTACTTATGGCTAACAGCTTGAATGCTCTGTGCAGAAGCTGAAGGCTGTAAAGATCAGTTACAAGGAGCTGCGGGATAGAAACGACAGCTTGAAGGTAGCCCTCTTTGTCCAACGCTTTTCGATTCCTGTTCTGGATGTTCATTTCAAAATATAAAACTAACATGTTTTCTTGAGAAAAATATTTCATCCAAGCTACTTTAATATCATCTAAATGTCGCCTGGTGATTTTCACTTCTACTTAAGCCAGGTGGCTGAGAATCACTTGCTTATCAAATGGTTTTATCCTACTAGTTGATTCAGGGTGTAAGATAACGTGCTTAATAGACCATTTTTCAATGGTTGCCATTTCACATTTGCCCGTGGGATCTGTCTTGTAGCGCTTCGCTTTGCAACCGAATTGTGTTCTTCCTTTTTATATATGAAATATGAAATCACTATAATTTGTTCTCTTCTAGAACGATCAGACGATATTGTTTTTTTGTTCAGTTTTGCTGATTTTAAATTTGTCATCAAATTTTGTATTAAAGTGACGAACTGGTTAGCCATTTTGCAATTCTTTTAGCGACTGGTCAATGAGAGATAAACTGGCTTTTGAATAAACTTGCTGCTATGGATGATGAGCTCCGGATTTTTGTCATGAGTCCTAGAGAAGCGACTTACTGTCCATAATATAGTTTAATTGCCATTTTTCTTAGCATCTTCAGTTATTTAATTCGAGTCAGCTATAATATGTCTCTTGGCAATTTTGTGGGTATGTTCTACCTTCCAAAGGTATTGCCAACAAAGAATTGATTCTCAGTTGAGAGTAGCCTATAGCAGGCAAGATAACTGTAGTATGTTGTGAACCTACGGTTAAGTCATTTAAGATGCAATAGTTTGCAAAACTTTGGCACCGTTTGCTTTGCCATACCATGCCGCTTGTCAAAAAATACCACATGCATGACAGACATTTCTTGTTGCTAAAGCATAACATTTTTTTGCATTGATCTATAAGCAGAACCAGCTTGGTTAGTATTGTCATAATACTCTTCTTTTCGGTTGTATCAACTTCGCAGTCATATTAGCTTGCTAAATAAGAAAACAGCTCTGTATATCTGATGCCGAGAGAAACGTCACCTTTTGTGTAATGTAGGTAATGGCAGCAAAACCAGTCGTAGTGAGCTGTAACGAGTTGCCTTTTTTTTTTCTTCTTTGCTTTTTAGTCCGGCTCTAGTTCTGTAGTTAAGATCGTCACTAGCTGCTCTAACACCAGATTTTATCGAAAATCAAATTGGGGTTCTCAAAATACAAAGAGTTGTAATGGTGAACAGTTTGTTCATCCTTTAGACCTTTAGATAAAGATACACAGAAACACTTATACGTATTTCATTTATCTCAAAAATTAGGTTGGTTGTGAATTCTTAAGGTTTGATTCTTTATGTTTTGCAGTTAATGTTGAAGCAAACATCTGAAGATCAAGTACAAAATGAGTTGAAGTCTATTGTTGACAAGCAATTAGCTGAGTGCTTTACCCTGCCAGATTTAAATCTACCTGTAGAGGAGGAATCCGGATCTGAGACACTCTATGGTATGAGTTGACAACGAAATTCTGTTTCGATTGTCCACACAGCCTTGCTATAGACGAGCAACTGTACATATGCGCCACCTGTAGGATTCATGACCAGGACAAACCCACCAGAGCAGTTTTGCGTTTTTTTTCCATAATCTAACCATGATTTATCTATCATGTAAACATTTTAGATTATTGTTTATAGTAGGACTGGCGCCCTTCACAGCAATAATGAAGGCGTTTAATATTTTTAGAAATTCAGGGAGACATTGTTTCTTATGGAATTGCTGCAAAATCATGGATGAGATGGTTAAAATTGATTTACAGTAAGCTTTGGCAAAGCTTCAGTGATTGTTCCGATTTGGATGGAATACATCACTTGTAATTTGCCGACGTGTGATTTCTATAACGAGCAAGGAGGTTGCATCTTAGAAGGCTTTAACGCCCTCTACAAGTTTGCAATTTTGCCGAAAGTGAATAACTCGACTGGAAAGATGGCTTCTTAAGAAGTAAAGCTTAACCTTGGGATGATGCATTCGATCATAGAGCATCCGGACCCTGTCCGGCACTGCTTTTTTCCATTCATGCCATGCCACGTGGACTAGACTTTTTAGGGTTTTATCAAAGGAAACAAAAAGAAATATAGGACAGACTCGTACAAGAGCTGTTTGTTCTATGCATATTCGAGGTCAGTTTTATTTCCTCGATGGTGTTGGTAGGGCAGACTCCTTTTGTGAGTCCCGAATAGGTCACATTGCAAATAAGCATTATTTTCTTTGTCTTCGTCAGTTATTTAGTCCTTGTGTTATTGATTCAAAAAAAGAAAGTCGTGCTGTTATTAAGAAGCATAAGCAAGCTGCAAAAGTGGATTTATATGTATATACGTTGCCAGTGGATTTTTGAAGAGGATTAATTCATCCATTTTGTCTTGCAAGAAATCACTTCTGTAATAAACCTTTGTTAAAGTGTAGGAGTTTAACTCTTTGACTTCTGTCTCGTGAATTCGGGGACAGCTGTGAACTCAGAACTTTGAATATAGATTTCCAGATTTGCAGGCTATTTCGTCTTTGTTGGGTTGTCTCTGTTCCCCGAGTTGACCTTTCTCTTGCGCTGCATCAGAGGGACCATTCGATATGGAAACTTTGATTTCTCGTGTCCACCTTCGCAATTGACTGGGACTAGTAAAAGCAAGAAAGATGTATAATTGTTTATGGGTAACATATAAAATTATGTAAGGGATACCACTTGTTCGGAGGTAATTTTCTCATCTTCTGAGCTAGCAAAGAAACACAATCAAACACACATTTTTTCACACATTCAATGATTTAAGTGACTCTTCCACACTTTCACTATATATGATGCACAAGTTGCTACACACACAAAGCTAAATTAACAAATAAGCATATCAATGAACACTTATAAAATACAAATTTAACATAGTTCACCGCAACGACTACATCCATAAAGTTAGAGACTAAATCTAATACTATCAATTTTGGATACACTCTACGATTATATTAATATTCCCTCTTACAAGCTATGAATAAATTTCACTTTTGGGTGAAATTCACAAATAATATATATAAAATGAATTACAAGTCAACTCGACTCGAGCTCGATTTCTTCGAGCTCGAGCTCGAGCCAACCTACAGCTCGACTCGAAAAAGCTCGACTCGAATTAGCTCGAAGCTCGACTCGAGAATTAGCTTGAGCTCGACTCGACTTTCTTCTCTAAAGAAGGCCCATATGCTTAACCCATTTTGGTTTCCCTTTAATTAAATTAAAGGACTACCATTTCTTTCCTTTTTATAGAGCATGTATAGCCTTAGATTCATACTGTTAGACGATATGAAACTCTCATATTAGTTCATGACCCCTATTGCCCACTGCTGCTGCCCCAATAGCCCGCCATCGTTGCCGCCCCCCGCCTCCTACCGTTAGCCACCGCCCCTTGCCGCCCACCACTGCCATTGCCCACCACCCCCTTCGTCGTCACCTCCCACTATCGCCCATTGCCTCCCCATCACCGCCTACCGACACCGTCGCTTGCCGAATGCCGACACTGCCCCCCACTGACACCGCCCCCCCGCCCACCACCCATCGCCCCCTTGCCACCCACCACCGCTGTCGCCCACCACCTATTGCCCCTTACCGCCACCGCTGCCGCCCACCACCCATTGCCCCTTGCCGACCGCCACCGTCACCGCTGCTGCCCACCACCTATCGCCCCCCCCCCCCCCCCCCACTGTGGTGGGTGACAGCAGCGGGGGTGGCGGTCGGCAAGGGGCAATGGGTGGTGGGCGGCAAGGGGCGATGGGTGGTGGCGGGGGGCGATGTTAGTGGGGGGTAGTGTCGGCAAGTGGCGATAGGGAGGCTATGGGCGACGGTGGGAGGTGACGACAGAGGGGGTGGTGGGGAGCGACGGCAACGGGGGTGTTGGGCAATGGTGGGAGGCGATGGGAGGCAACGGCAGCGTGGTGGGTCCAAGGGGTGGTGGGGGAGGCAGAGGGCAGAGGCGGGCGGTGTCGACGGACTGCGGTGGGAGGCGATGGACGATGGTAAGAGGCGATGGGTGATAAGCGATGGCAGGGTGAAGCCCACCTCAAATATGTAATAAATATTTTTTTTGTAGATAAAATGTATAAAAAAATTGTAGCTTAGGTGGTTAGAGTGTATTGTGGATGTTCACTTTGGTTTGGATTCGAATCCTACCCAAACCAAATTTAGATTTTTGCCTCGAGCCGAGCTCAAGTTCTGAATCGAGCTCCGGCTCGCGAGCTCGAGCTGTCAAATTATATGACGAGCCGAGCTCGAGTTATCAAATCCCGGGCTCGAGCCGAGTCGAGCTCGAGCCGAGTCGAGCTCGAGCCCGAGTTTTAACTATCGAGCTCGAGTCGAGCTGAGTCAAAACTCGACTCAGCTCGGCTCGTGAGCAGCCTTACTTACGACTACCGAAGATATCGTTTCTATGTAGTAAAATCTGCAGTTTTACATTTTCTACTGACTTAGGGATCGAGCCCAGTGCCTTGAGAGGGTATTAAGGAATCTATGTTGCTTAAATGAATGCCAAGTTAATGCCACCCATATTGGATATGTGGGGCTATGTGCCTCTTCGGTGCCGACTTTTGCCATCTGCCATTACTCATCATAAATTTGCCCTGTGGTCCTTCTTCATCCAAAAGTGCATCGTACTACTAGTCCAATCATCCATTCCTACTTTCAACCAAAAATAAAATGGTGACTAGAAGTATAAAACAAAATGGGCAAATAATCATCATATTATCAATATGGGTTCAGATCCGGCACACACGTTCCTTTTTTTTTTTTCTCTTTTATAACTAGGGGTATCCAAGTCTGTAGGACCTGACTAGAAAGGGGCAACCAACCTCTCAGAGCATAGTATCCTACCGCCAATCTCCTAGGGTGTGCACCCAGCCCACACAATATACCCACCGATTCATCCATGTAGGTGGCCAACAAAGTGAGGGTTCAAAATAAGGTGGCCAATGGAGTAAGGGTTCGAACTCACGATCTAATGGGCAGCAGTACATTGGCCATCACACCAACACCCCGTTGGTTGGCACACATACACTCCTGTCACGCGGACAAGTGACAGGCGAAACAAAGCGCATGGGTATCATTTACTGCCGCTTCCTCCGCCTCCATACTCCATATGACAAAAGGGCGTGTTGGAGTGGGCCAAAACCCGTCCACCCCCTAAGGCCTAAAGTTGGTAAAAACAAAACCCAATGGAACCGGCCTCTCCAAAACTCCCATACACACAGCTACACTACAAAACACTTCTGTACAAAGTACACTACAACAGCCTGTCAACTGTGGAACCCCACCCTCCCCCGTATACAGCAGATACGGTACGTAGAATTCACTCCATCAGAAGCTTTCCCAGTTTGCCGTACCATTCGTGACCAAAAGAAGTTTTGACGCCAAAAGTGGCTCCCTCTCCAGGAGATCCAGGCAGGTCACACGTTTGGAAAGGCAATCAAATTGGATATAAAGCTTGGGCCCTTGCTGTAAAACACGTTAGCGACGTGTTGTGAACGAACTCCCCCTGGCCTCCACCTCCTTTGCCTTCTCCTTCGCTAAAACATCACTGGCCTGCCACCCTCCTGCTATAAATACGTGCGAGGACCGACTGAGTCAAACGGCTCACCACTGGCCCAGGGGAAGGCAGGGGAGGAGAAACACGCAGAAAGCGAAAGAAGAGAGGGATGGGGAGCGAGGGGATGTTGCGCCGGTGCGTATTCGAGGGCTGCATCGGCACCTTCGACACCGAGATCGAGCGCCGGCCCTACCACAAGAACTGCAGCTGCGCGTTTCATCACAAGCCCGGAAACAAGTGCCCCAGGGAGTCCCTTCTAAACGGGAGTAACAAGATCTCCTATAAGATCCGTCGGGCTTGGAGCGAGTCTTGTCTCGTCGTAGAGGCCGGCGCCGGTGGATCTGCTCACTCGTCGGCGTCCTCCTCGCCGGCGATGACTCCCGCTCGGGAAAAGGTGCCCGTCGCGGGAGTCTGCGGCAAGGAGGGGAAGGTGGTCTGGGAGAGTTGAATGCATGCATCTGTCCTCTTTAGTTAATCTCTCCAGCAGGTTATTCAATTATGAAATTACTGCAGTTTGATCTAAACCACAGATCTGATTGCAGAGAGTAATATATTGATGTCAATTCTTTCATAATATCTTCAAAAATGATCTCTCTTTTTGGTGGACATTGGCATTAGTTTCGGTCTTTTTCATTAATCCAGCATATATATTTTTAAATTTTTGTTGAGATAGTATTAATCCAGCACATGAGAGCACACGAAAAAAATCAGCATTTTTTCCTAGTTGAGTATCCTTTCCTTTTGTCCTTTTGGAAGGTTTCTTATACAATTGGTTCAATTATGAATTATTTGCAGTATGATTTAACTCAAAGATCTATTGCTCCAGCCTCCAATATATTGCCGAGAATGAAGCCCGTTTGGTTAGAATGGACGTACTTTTTGTCACTTTTTTTGTTAAAAAAATCAAAGATATGATGGTACAGCAGGATATTTATTTCTTTTTTTTAACAAAATTCCTTTTCCGGTTTTTCTTCATTTTTAGAAGAAACCATTACTGACGAATAATCGAGATAAGCACGTTATAAAAAAAACAAAGAAAAAGAACTTGATCGGACTCTGCAATAGGCCATCGCCCACCATACTGATTTGATTAGGCCTCCCTTCCCAAAGCTCGGGTTAAATGAGCTAAACATGTTCAGAGACATTGAATATAGTAACAGATTATGCAAGCCTAAAGGCCTTTAGACAGAAAGACTCCGGAGGGGGGGTGAAGTCTCGACCATACTAACCGATCATATATGTTCTCTCCACCATGGTGATTTCCCTTCTGTACGCAATCCCTACCACTGCATACACTTTAGAGCTGCAAGCCAATTATAGATCAGCTAACCAAGGAAGTGGGAAAACTTAATAATGACTCCCCGTCCCCTATTAGTTGTCTCCCTTATAATTGTCTGGATTAGAAAACCAAACGGGTAGACATGTGACAGAGGGGTATTCATTATTATTTTTAATCATATAGTTGGTCATAGCAAGCATTTTCACGGCAACGATCTAGAAGGAAAAGAATATGTGATGTTACGAAAAATAAGCTAGCTACATAACTTTTTCATAAAATAAATTCTAGATGTGTGGTTTAGCCGTTTGAAGTATCAATTTACATGATATAACGACGAATGTCTTGGGGCGAGGATAGAGTTCTAACTAAGTAGAATGATACTCCCTCCACACCATTTTGATATCTTCACTTGGAAAAACTGTTCCAAATGGAGCTATTAATATGGGACAAAGGGAGTAGATAATGTCTAACTCATGTGCTTGAGAAAGAGACGGTCACTTGGAATCAATGGGCAATAGCATTGTTTCTCAACCGATGTAAAATGTCATGCAAATATGGTAACCTATAGAGGCAGGCATATGTTGTATGAACGTTCAACCGTGAACTATATCAACTGTTAGAACGGGAACGTGTTGCAGATTCTAATTTGGCATGTTCTGGCTTAGTTACACCCCTAGCAATTCCATATTGTGCAGATTTTTTTTTGAGATAATTCACATTGTTAGAATATGTGGTCTAAGATCCATAGAGATTGATGGAGTTTTACAACCGGCTGTTAACATGACGCCGACCCCAAATAGTTAGAAAAATGCGCTACTTAATTATAATTATGAATTCACATTGAGCAAGATTCACTTGACTTGTTTCAGGTGCCCCTCAACCAGTTTGATGCAACGATATAAAACCAACTCAACAGGATTTAATGAACAGGTTGTGTACATTCCTATTTCGGTATGATCATTAGTATTTTCGGCTTCAATACAACCTGCCAGCAAAAGCACATCAATTGTTAAGGTGCAAAAATTGAATGATGCACATAATAATAAGTGGTTCCAGAATGAAGTCATATCAGTGTACAAAAATCTAACAAATCTCGCTATTCAAATCTTTGAACAGAGAAATAGCAGAGCTGTCAGGTCTCGGCATACTTAATCCAATCCAAAAAGGTTAAATTCAATCTGGCTAACAGAATAGACAGAGAGAAGGTAATTACTATTCTCAAACATACTGGCCAAACAAACACTTTCGGCTGCTTATATCCCATGCATCTACCATGGTTAAATTTTTGTTCCACCTTCAGAGGATGCGAAGACCGATACGAAAGACAAGGGAAAAGGCTATCACATTTGTCTTTTTAAACTGTGGACCACAATGCTAATTTATACTCCGTCCAGTTTTAGATTCACCAACTGAAAAAATGTTGATTTTTAATGGATGGTGGAAATCCCAACTAATGAGGGGAAGAAGAGGTTAAAGCCACTTAAATTGATCATATGGAGCATCTAAAACAGAACTGTCCTCTTTTCCAGATGGAGCATCTAAAACAGGGAGGAGGAAGTATTTTGTTTTGTAGGTTTATATCATGCTCATACGGAGATATATCATCTAAAACAGAGGATGCGAAGACAGTTTCTTCTGAAGATTTATCACATACGGAGATACAGAATGTTCTCCTCTATGAACATATTTCAAGAATTGTAAGAAATCTAAAGCAATCAATTTGATTTCCAGATCACTGCAAAACAAAGGACAGTCAAAATAACAAATACCGTTTCACTGTTCTCTGGAAGGGAAGGGTAGCCTCCTTCTGGAGGTTTCAAGATGAATCCCACAAATTCCAGGACATTTGGACCCCAAACTGTTGAGGAGAGATGCTCATCAGTTTCTCCCTTGAGAATTTCTCTAGTCCCCATGGCATTTTGAGAATTTTCCATATGGACTTCATCCTTAGCAATGTCCAAAAGAATTGCAGTCTGCATAGAATCACAAATATTATTTTACAATTCTGAGTGCAATTGCATATAATAAATTTTGTTATTGTCCTTACCATGGAGGAAGAGCTACTATTTTCAATAAGTGCCTTTAGGATGTCAAACCTCTGAGAAGATGGAATATCAGCAAGAACCTGCAAGTAAGAGGGGAAAGTTGCTCCTACTAGGTCGAGTAATTTAAAGAACTTTAAAAAATGGTGAGGACATGAGAATTGTCACAAGTTAGATAGACATAAAGTGTCCTGAGGGTAAATTGTAGAAGCCTTTGTAAGTCAGGAGGAACAGTCTGCTCCTTTTCAAGTCAACAAGCCAATAGGCCGCACAATCGAGTTTACTCTTCAATGAAATGATGTCATTCTTCATCAATACAGCTAGGAATCTGCCAGATAATGTCAAACATATTGACAACCCATGCAAATGGGATTCAGTTCCATTATTGTATATTAGATGTCTTATTCATTCCTTTTAACTACAAAAAGGATAGCAATTAAGGAAACAGAAACAGTACATTTCAATATCTGACGTCTGGACCTAAGGCGTTGCTATTCTTCCATTTGAGGAACAAACAACTATTTTCAGGCTTATGTTCTTTGTAACTTTAACAAGCAAAATCCCTGTATGCATGCGCGCACGTGTGTGTGTGTGAGAGAGAGATTCCTATTGCATAGCTTTCCCACACTATGCCATTTTATTTCTTTTGAGCTACCATCCTCGAGTGCTCAATCTTGATTTTTAACTGTATCCGACACCAACATTTGGAAAATAAGATTTGAGGCAAATTCCACTTAACAACTACTCATCATGACTAACACCTTAAAGACATTATTACGGCACAAATTCTCTCTAACATATCTTTTGAAACACTGGCTTGTAATCCAGCAACATAGATGTGACCTATTATCATCATTTGGCTACTAGATGAGAGATTCAAAGAAAAGCATCTTAATTGTAGAAATACCCTCTATTTTAAAAAGTGCAATTTCTTCAGTAAACACAATTATTAAGAAGTGTAACTGTTCTGACAGGCTAGATAGTCTAGATAAAGATAGTTCACGCACACTTAAGATTAAACTACCAAAACCCATGGTCTAAGAATCTCTAAAACCATAAGTACTTTGAAAAGGTTATGGTTTTCAGTGCAGTAAAAGCCTTCTTTCTTGATGCAGCATCTAAAGCAAAAACAATGACCTTTTAAATGGCCTGAAAATCTGTTTTTGTTCTCACAATTCATTTTTTCTAAAAAAAAAAAAACTAGACTGCAATACCTGCAGAGTGGTGAAAAAACTAGTCAAATAGCACTTCTTCTACATCTCAATTATGAGAGATCTTTTCATCCAATACATACAACAAGAAATCAAGAGTGTGATTTTTTATCTCCAGTGATTGATCAACGGAGGAGAGCACATGACCAAGCTTGCCACCTTATAGTTCGATTAGCTAGGAATTGAAAAAGTATCGAAGTCCTCTTTAGCAACTTTGGGAACTTCATCACAGATATAAGCCCATATTACTGCAAAGATATAACAAGCAGTGAGGAAAGGCAGTGACGTTTCAATGACGTAACAAGCAAAGCAAAGTTCAAGCAGAAAAAAATGAGAAATATAAGTAATCTGAAAGACAAGCTCCCTGCATTACAAGAGGAAAAGATTTTACAAAGTCACCATCTTCATCTGCATAACAACTGAGAAAGACGCTTTCTTTTCAAGAATAATAATATTGACGCATTTTAGAGCCACTATATTTATAAAACTATCAAAGGCTTAAACATATTCAAGAAGATGTATAAAAACTTCCTAAATGTTGGATATCAATCAAAATCAAATGAGAAAAGATTTATCGAGACAATTACTGAAAACCCCTAACTTTTCAAGCATGTAAATACTAGTAAGAATGAATATCCTATATCACAGGAACAACTCATGAAATAAAGTTATTCGCAAGCTTTCTGAACATAGTCATGAAACAAATTCTTTTCAAGTTCAAATTATATTACAGGGACAAAATAATTTAAAAAAAAAAAGTCAGGAAATCTCGCCGAGTTCTCTGCGAGATTTGAGTGAGATCACAAAAAATAACTTTTGTAAAATATTATTTATTTTAAAATTATACATAGAAAACTTTTAAAAAAATAAAAAAAATCAGCCTATCTCGCCAAGATCTCATAAATGATCCCGGCGAGATTTGAGCGAGATAAACAAAATATCTTTTTTAAAATATTATTTACTTTGAAAATATATTTAGAAAAATTCGAAAAAAATAATAACAAAGGTCAGCATATCTCACCGAGATCTCGGAAATGATCTCGGCGAGATTTGAGCTAGATAAAAAATATCTTTTTAAAAATAAAAAAATTGATAAAAATAATAAAAAAAGTCAGTATATTTCGCCGAGATCAGATCTCGGCAATATCTGACCGAGATCATAAAATATATGTTTGTTTGATATTTTAAACTTTGATTTTTCTAAAAACTATTTATTATTTATTTGTAAAAAATAATAATAAAAAGGTCAGTATATCTCGGCGAGATCACAAAAATATCATTTGTCAAATATTTATTTATTTGCAAAATATATTTACAAACTTTTGAAAAAATAATAATAAAGATGCTAGCAAAGTAAAATATTATTTATTTTAACATAATACTTATAAAAAATTGAAAAAATAATAAAAAAAAGTCTGAGATCTCGGCGAGATTTTAGAGAGATCATAAGAAATATTTTTTCTAAATATTACTTATTTTACAAATATATTAAGACAATTTAACAAAATAAAAGTCAGCATATCTCGCCGAGATGTCGGAAATGATCTAAGCGACATCTGACCGAGATAAAAAAAATTATGCTTTTTTGAAATTTTAAATATTTTTCAAAACAAATTAAAAATAATTAATCTCGTAATGATCTCGGCAAGATTTGAACGAGAATACCAAATAAATTTTATTACTTTATATTACTTATTAAAAAACAATAAAATAATCAGCATATCCCGCCTAGATAAAAAAATATTTTTAAAAATATTGCTTATTTTAAAAATATATATTTTAAAATTTTAAAAAAATAAAAAATGTCAGTAATCTCGCCGAGATCTCGAAATTGATCTCGGCGAGATCTGTCCAAGATCAAAAAATGTTTTGGCCAAATTTCGAGATCTCGGCGAGATTTGAGCGAAAATACCATATAAAAAATTTTCAAAAAATTTATTAATGTAATAATAATAATAAGAATAATATAAAAAATGCATAACTCTCCGGGATCTCAGCGAGATTTGAGCGAGGATACCAAATAAAAATTATTAAAATAATGTCGCTGAGATCTCGGAAATTATCTCGGCGAGATAAACAATATTATTTATATTGAGAATATATATTTTAATATTTTGAAAAAAATAAAAAATAAAGTCAGTATATCTCGAAATTGATCTCGGCGAGATCTGACCGATAGCACAAAAATATATTTTTTGAAATCTGACCGATAGCACAAAAATATATTTTTTGAAATTTTTTGTTTTTAAGAGAGAATACCAAATAAATTTTGATTTTTTTAAAGAAATATTTATTTGAAAAAATAATATAATAATATAAAATATAAAGTCGGAATAACTTTCCGACATCTCGAAATGATCTCGGCGAGATTTGTGCGAGAATACCAATTAAATTTTATCTATTTAATATTAATTAGTAAAAATTAATAAAATATAATAAAATATCATCAGCATATCTCGGCGAGAGCAAAAATATTTTTTCAGAATATTATTTATTTAAAAAAATAAATTCAGTATATCTGGCCGAGATCTCGAAATTGATCTCGGCGAGTTTTGTCCGAGATCACGAAAGAACTATGTTTTTCTGAAATTTTTTGTTATTTTTAAAAACCTATTTAAAAACGAAAAAAAAAATCAGAATAACTCGCAGAGATTTTGTAATGATCTGGGCGAGATTTTAGCGAGAATAACAAATAAATTTTGATTTTTTAAAAAATATAATAATATAATAATATTATATTATAATAATAATATATAATAAAAAGACTTCGAGATTTAGAAATGATCTCGAAATTGATCTCAGCGAGATCGGACCGAGATCACAAAAAATAATTTGTTTGAATTTTTTTTATTTTTAAAACATATTTAAAAGAGAAAAGAAATGAAAAGTCAGAATAACTCGCGAGATCTCGAAATGATCTCGGCGAGCTTTGAGTGAGAATACCAAATAAATTTTATTTATTTAATATTACTTATGAAAAAATAACAAAAAATAATGTCGCCGAGATCTCGGAAATTATCTCGGTGAGATATAAAATATTATTTATTTTGAAAAAATAAAAAATAAAGTCAGTATATCTCGCCGTGATCTCGAAATTGATCTCGGCGAGATCTGACCGAGATCACAAAAGACTGTCTGCCACCAGCTACTAAATTACTAAAAACCGAACTTCCAAAGACCTAATGACAAAAAATCAAAATACCTGACTGGAAGGAGGAGAATAATCAACTTTTGAACCTCGGATGGCACTGTGAGGCGTTTCTTCTCCAAACAACGTTTTCGAGATCGGCGAGGGCGAGTTCGGATGCGTGATCGATGAGACCGACCACAGAGGAGACGGCGGCATCGGAGCCACGAAAATCTTCGGATTCGAAAGCCTGAGACGGAGATGCGGATTTAGCATTTTGGCAAAACAGGAAGAGAGAAAGGGAAAGAAGAAGCACAAGGTGAATTTGATTTTGCATGAAGAATTGAAAGACCTGAGAATAATCGGCCAGCGCTTGGTGAAGACGAGAGAGGACTTGAGAAGGATCGCCGAGCTCAAGGCAAGACAGATCCAGTTCATCGTCCATCGCCGCTGCCTTCACGGCGCTGTTTATGCCCGATCATTATGCCGGGGAAACACTTTTTTTTATCGGATGCACACATAGGCCTGGACCGAGTTATGTTCGGCCGCCATAACAGGCGGCTCAACAGGTTTTAAAGGTAGACCCGCGGGTCACCGGTTCAACTGGCCACGTTAAATTGACCTGGCACCTACCATGCAAACCTGCCCAACTCGACCCGAAAAGGCGGTTGATTTTTTAAACCACGCTTGTTCGTGAGAAAAAGTTATGCCATGGTGTGTATGGTGACGACGGCGGCAGGGGGGTGGCTCGTGGGGCAATGGCGGTGGCGGAGTGACGACAGTGGGGGGTGGCTCGGCGGGACGACAACGGCGGTGGGGGAGAAGGGGGGAGTAAAACCCGGCCTGGTCCGACGGAATGGGTCACGAGTTCGACCCGGCCAGGTTAAACTGACCCAAAAAGGACAACCTACCCGGCAGACCCGGCCGACTCAACCCGAAAAGGCGGCCGGCTTTGGCTGAACCGGCCAGGCCGCTCCGGTTTTTAAAACCATACTGGTTCGTGAGAACAAGTGGGCCTCATCTAAAGCCGGGTAAGGCGCCTATTCTATGGGCTGTCATTTATACTCATGCACTCTTAATAGTTAGTTCATGTGAAAATCAACAATAAATATACACATGGCAGTAGAGGTGGAGCAAAACAGATGGGGGTTGCTGGGTGTCACGCCCCAAATTTCAAAACCTCGAATAATGCGCGGAAGCACTAACTCATTTAAGGTCATGACCTAAAATAATGCGCGGAAGCACTAACTCATTTAAGGTCATGAGGCTGAAACCGGGACGCGACCGAATACTCGATCACACCACTTTCTCATTCCAGAATGCTTAACCATTTCCGTTATAAAACTACTTTCGAGTTTAACTACGCTATTACAATAATTCAGTCTTAACAATCAGCAATCATAAATGCAATTCAGCACGCAGGCTGATTAGTTCTCCATGAACAAGAAATTAAAACGATAAATAAATCCACTGCTATCAACTTTCCACCATCGAGCTCCTTCGCACGTACCTTGTTAGTTCCTTTCCACTTTGAGTCCTGCATCGAGAGATGCATGAGTATTTCGAAAGAAATACCCAGTAGGAGCCAAGAAAAAACCCATAACATAATAATAATAAAGGAAATGCTGACAACATGGTATAAAGACATGTTTAGAAAAATCAGGTTGAGCAAATATGGAGTTCACTTACCTGGACAATACTCATCATCAAAGACCATCAATGGTCGAGAATAAATAAACATTAACTCAGATCCCAAACGTACAAAGCGTCGGGAGGAAATAATAATGAATACTGACTCCAAACATACAAAGTGTCGGAGATAAAAATTTCTGCTCTTTGTTCAGTCCACTTCCCTATGGGACATCAATACCCAGATCATCCTAGAGGTTCTACAGAGGAACCCGGCCATGCGTATAGGGATGCTGGCCCCATCGGTGCTTACGGGCACAATGGGCTGAGACTGCAGACCTTCCGTAATATCATACAGTCTAAAGCGCACGCGTTGCCGTCATCGGCTGAACTACAGAGGTTCATATATCATCTGAGATCACAAAAGGATCTAGCAATGGCTCGTGAGCATACTATGAATCCAACTAAGAGTGTTCATCAGAACTCTTAGTGGAGAAACAATTTTACATAAAACTGAATCAATCTAGAAATATCAAGTGCTCTCTCATCTAGAGACTCAAACATCAATCTTCCAAAATATGACTCACCGAGGAGTAAAGTAACAATCTCATTGATACAATCTGAATTGACTCTCATAGGAGTGAGTACTCAAGAAATACAGTCTGAATTTGACTCACATAGGAGTAACCAAAGAATTCTCAATGTTCAATCACAGGGATGACTCAAGACTGAGACTCATTAGAAATAACTCATTAAACACATTCACCATGCATAGCTCCAATCAAGACATCATCGATTCTGACAATATTGAGGATTATATGACGTTGGTAATAAGATGGTAGGGTCTAGGAAAACTAAACCTTAACCGAGAATCTAAGATTTCAAGTTCGACGCCAAAGATACTATATTGGTAGAACAATGCCCCACGAAGGAATGACTCGGTCTGACATGACTCACTCTCTGGATTGGATCAATTACTAGACGTTACTAACTTTATCTCTCTGGATTTTATATAGTTAGTACAGTTTATCATTTGGTATATCACATAGGTTTTAATATATGGCATAGTTTAAACAACCCGGAAATATACTGTTATCTGCACAACAGCTCCATTCTATGGCTCACCACTGTCTGTACAGAATATATTCTAGTCTGAAATTTTTATGATAGACAGCTAGATGTCTCTAGTTTCTAACCCAATTGACGGCATAATTTTCCGAGTTTTCTACATTTAATTATAATTTTTCTATCACAGTCTATCGGCACAAGACTAAGTCTAGCCGAGATCATTAATTGTAAACTTACTTAATCAATACAGTCTATTACTCAATTAAACACTTATTAATGCATTCTAGACTTATTACATTATTCTCCTGGGCATTTATTAACTCCCAATTGTTCTGCAATTAATTAGATTCTTAACTACATTGTTAATCCCAAAACTAATTGTACATATTCATTACGGTTTAGACATGTAGACTGCAGACTGCAATTAGGACTATTAATTCAGGACATACCCATACGAAATCATGAGATAATTAGGGTACAATAAATCTCAAACTCCAGTAACTCTTTTTCACAAAAATTGTTACTTTAATAATTAGTATCATAAGGTATGTATCATTATGCCAAAACAGTTTTGTACAAATACTTCCCTTTATTGGCCGATATGACCCAAAATAGACAATTAACGTGAGACAGGAAAATTGACGACCCAAAGCTAATCTTGGAGGCTGAAACATCTGAATACCAGTATGCATTAACCACAAGTTTCAAACTTTAAGGATTAATCACAACATATGATTGAAATCTGGAATCCGGTATGACACCACATGATCATCGATGACATATAACAACGAAACTAAGGAAAGAAGACATCCATATAAGGACATACAATTGTACAACGTCCAACTGAATGTACTCATCTCGACCAAAGCAGCAAGCATACGGTGAGATCTAAGTGGAGCCATGCATGAGAAGTATTTAATTTACTAGGATCGGGTGCAATAGTCATCATGTTCAAAATACAAATGGTAAACCATTGAATTGAACGACACCAATATCAAACAGATCATCATTCATATAGGTATTCACATCAGTGCTCAAGTATCATATTCATCACGAAATATCACAATTTATAGTATGGAATTGTGGAAAAAAGAGCACCTACCTCGCAAGACAAAAAAATCTGATTTTTCTTTTACGCGAGTTGTCTCCTTCGAATCACTTCTCTTGCTTTCGCGATCCAAGCACTACGGCTCGCACTACCACCCCTTAGGTCACTGTAGAAGGCTGAAAGGAGAATGGACGAGACCCCCTTTGCTGGTTTGCACATCTCTCAAAGTCTCAAAGGGATGGCGGTCTCTTACTTTGCGAGTTTAAATAGCAAGTGTCCTATTCTCCTAGGACACATCTCCACCATCGATTTTCTCCTAATCCGAAGGCCACGAATGATCACCAAAAACAAGCCTTCCACTTGCCCAAGACGTTCCCCCAAATTAATTCCTCATTTAGTTTGGATTTTCTTTAATTAAGGAGTTTCAAAACTCTAATTCGGTTACACATACTTAAGACAATTTTTTCCCAAATTGGATTCAACCTTCCACCATTGATGGCTACCTAATCTAAGGCCACGATCTACCCCAAATCAAGGCACGATCTCCCTCTTGAATGCCATCACTGCTTCTAGCAGTTTCCCAATTCCAATGGATGCCCAATTGCCATGATCATCTCGTCCAAAATTGGCTAGTAAATCTTGGGTAACCTCTTTATTAAACTCTAATTGACTCTCCATACTAATTGACGTAACCTATCCCATTTAGTTAGGGGATTAAGTCAAATCAAGTAGTTACTTAAAATAGGATTTGTAACTTCCTAATTGAAAACCAATTCCACCATCTTCTCCCATCTCCATACGTGTCACTAATGAGTTTAGTAACTGCCAATTACCGCACTAATCACGTCCAAAATTTCCTTCCTTCGTATTCCTTAAATTTCCAATTTAAAAGTCCTAATTCTAATCAAATTCAAACCGGGTTTTTAATTCTATTTCAAATCTTTTCAAACCACCAATCATAATTCATCAAATTAAGAGAATTACCTGCTTACCTTGCATAAGATTTTCCCATTTTAATAAATAAAAAATTTCGGGTATTACAGCTGGGGCGACAGGGTGACGACGACAGTGGCGGGTGGCTCGGTGCGGCAACGAAGACGATGGCGGGGGGTGGAGGTAGTAGGGAGAAGGGGGAAGTAAAACCTGGGCCGGGTCTTCGATTTGACCAACCAGGTTAAACTGGCTCGACCAGGTCAACCTACCCGGTCGACTCGACCCAAAAAGGCGATCAGCTCCAGTTGAACCGACCAGGCCGGTCCAATTTTTAAAACCATGCTTGTTTGTGAAAACAAGTTGGGGGGGGGGGGGTTGGGGTTGCTGGGGCGACAGGGTGACGACAGTGGTGGGGGGATGGCTCGGCGGGGCGACAACGATGGTGGGGCTGCACGGCGTCGGCAGCGGAGCGATGATGACAGGGGGTGGCTGGCCAAGGCGACAACGACGGTGGGGGGAAGGGGGGAGTAAAATCTAGCCTGGCGGACTGGGTCGACTGCCCAGGTTAAACTGACCCAGCGGGTCAACCTACTCGGTAGACCTGGCCGACTCGACCCGAAAAGGCGGTTGACTCCGATCAAACCGGATCATCGACCAAACCGGGTTGACCCGGCCGGGCCAGTCCAATTTTTAAAACCATGCTTGTTCGTGAGAACAATTGGGCCTCATCTAAAGCCGTTCTTCCATGGGCCGTCATTTATGCTCCTATACTTTTAATAGTTAATTCATTTGAAAATCAACAATAAATATACACATGGCGGCCAAACGGGCAGCTCGACCGGCAGGAGGATGGCCTCGATAGTATTGACCGATTCGCTCCACCATCCAACCGGTCCAACGGCCTGTTTGGTTGTATTTGGTTGTACGGCGCGATCATTTTTTTAGGGGGAAGCAAGCATGTGGGTGTTTATTAGTACAGTATATTTCTGTGCTATGTGCATATGTCGGTGACCTGTTTTTTTAAGTCAGTTGTTACTTTTTTTTTAACAACGTGGAAGGATCACTTCAACAGCAGTAATGGAGAACTCCTAAAAATTAGTAAGAAACATTCGTCAATTTTTATAAGGTTTTTTATTGCTTGCCATTCTTTGCCTTCTCTTGCCCTTATATGGTGTTTGGTTATTCACAAATTTGTTGAGGTGCTATAAAGAATGGAGAAATTTGTTTGGAGGTATAACATTTGTGGCAATTACAACAACTGAGATTCAATGACATTGTTAGCATAATTTTGTTTGCTTAATCCACTATAGTGAAACTAGTCCATTCGACATTTCAAATGAGTTTTTCGTTCTTCTTCTTTTTTGATATTTCCATCCATAACTCCTTACACACAGGGGTGTCCTCATTGGGACAATAATACAACGGAGGGACACGGATTAAAGAAGACAACTCTCCAACCCACGTATGAGATTATGAAAATACTAAGGGTGTCAACTGTCAACCGGGCGAACAGGCTTGTGAACTGATTTGACTCGGCTTGGATTGGCTCAAATTTGGACTTTTCGTATAAAGCTCGTCTGAGGCTCTACTTGAGCTCGTCCTACTACAAGCCGTATTCGACTTGGTTCAACTCGTTTAAATTCAATCGAATAAAGCTTGCCACTTGGCTCGAACCCGGCTTGTTATCTTATACATATGTACGTAAACATATGTAAATATATTTATAAAATTAAAAGAAATAAAAAATTAGAGCCTGGGTCAAACTTGAGCCAAGCTTCCTAGTAGTAGGTACTCGAGCTCGAGTCGAGCTCAAGTTTAGACGGTACAAGCTTCAAACAAGCCGAGCTCAAGCCAAAATTTAAGATTTTGAGTTCGAGCCGAGCCATGACCAAGCTCGGCTCGTTTACACCCTTAAAAAGAACCATTCCCGCCTACCTAGCTAGTACATGCGCGACACCCCATTCGTTAAATGTGATTAAAGGCTTGTTTGGCAGCAGTTGCATACCTGGATTTTAAAAGAATCTAGCTTTTCTATTAAAATATCCTCCAAAAGAGATTGTTCAAAAGAATTCATCTTTCACTTCATTAATTTTTTTTAATAATATTTTTTATAATTTTGTAAAAAAGACAGGGCCTATAATAAGAAAAAACGTGTTTTCAATCAGCCTTCATGTTTATTTATAAAACATGCCAAACACCATTATCTAAAAACTATTTTTTCCCAACCAAACACCATGATTTTTCCACACTGCTTCTTCTCTAAAATCTAGCTTTACTATTCCAAGAATCCTATTCCAAACATACTCTTAATGGTGCTAACTCCAATCTTTTTTTTTTTTTTGATAAAGAGATTACTCCAATCTTCCAATCTTTTTGCTAGCTCCAGTCGATCCGAATTCAGCAGCTCGTGTGAAGAGATGGGAAAATGTACATGGCTTTTTCCTCTTCCTCTTCTTTTTTGTTTTTCGATGATTTTTCCTCTTTGCTCAAACACCTTTTTTCCGAAAGTTGCTAAAAAGCCATCCAATGAGATGGAGAAATGTATATATACATGGCGCAAGGACAGGCATCCAACAGGGAAGTCAGAATAGAAAGCCTGGTTACGGCCAGAGTGCCTCACAAGATGGGCTCCTGTCTACCACCCCTTTACGCCTCCCCCCTGACTCACCCTCACCCTCACCCTCGCCACCACCACCACCCTCCCCCGCCACTCCTCCTCCGCCGGCGGACACCGCCATTACCGACCGTGTATTCCTAGGGTTCAGCATCTTCCCCAGCTACTTCCGCTCCGACTGTTCCCTCGCCGATGACGCCACCACATGCCCGGAATCCCCTCGTCCTTGGTCTCTACGGAAAGCTCGTCCCCCTCACTGTCGCCAATTTCAAGTCTATGTGCACCGGGTCCTCCGGCTCCACCTACCGGGGCACGCTCATTCACAAGATCTTCCCCGGCCAATATTTTGTGGCCGGCCGGCAGGGGAGGAAGTCCACCCACCACTGGACTTGGCCAGTAATACGGAAACTGCAGATTCCAAATCCTTTCTTCTCAAGCATTTAAGGCCTGGCAATTTGTCCTCTGTTTGTCCGTGAATGACGACGAAGACGCCGTAAAGCTGAACCCCAATTACCGGAATGTTGAGTTCTTAATTACTACGGGCCCGGCACCATGCCCTCAGCTGGATAATCAGAAGATTGTCTTCGTATCCGTTCTCGATGGTTAGTAGCAACCCACATTTGTTTTCTTAATGCATAACTTGAAAGTTGAAATGCTGATTAGTAGTTTTGTCTTTACATTTCCATAGAGAAAAAATTATTTGCTAGTTTTTGTCTTGTGGATTCCAAGTCCTTTCCTCTGAAGCATTGGTATCTCTTTTCCTCTATCTTAAGGATGCTTGATAACACCTCTTAGATGTAAAATTGTTAGTTTCAATTGGAAGTTAAAGTGTAATGGTAAAATTATTATTTAATACGTAATTAGACGTGGAAAGGTTACACAACATATCCAATGTCGGCTAAGAGCGTAATCAGGTTTTGGGTGAAGTAGGCCAAACATGGTCAATCCTTTCCTTCCCGAAAAAAGAAAAGAGTATATGTTATGAAATTCCATAGTTGCATGTACTTAACAGTAATGCCAGTAAACAATTTGTATTTCAGAAAGATACAAAGCTCCAAAGTGATTATATTTTAAAAGTTTGTTAATTTGATGGGCAAACTAGGCGTATTCAAGAGAATCAATTTTTACTTAGCTGGTTGGTGTGCAGGACATAAAAATTTCAGTCTCTCGGCAAATTTCAAATTGTGATGACTGTAGACAGTAATACCATATATACTCGTTATTACAGCAGATTATCCCCATTTGACCCTAGTAAGATGATGCAAGTGCCTCACATTACAAAGAGAAAAACGCATCTTATGCTCCCTCCCTCCGTCCAGAATTATTACATTATGAAGAACTAATGTTAAATCATTTTGAAAAACCTTATGTTAATAATAATTCCGGACAGAGGGAGTATAGAAAAAGAAATTCCTCTGATTTTCTATACACTATGATTCGACAAACCGAAGGAAAAATGAATTTAGATATGGACTTTATTATGTGCTAGAATTACGCAGTTAAACACAAGTTCTAAACAACTAGTTAGATTGTGTCTGACAATTATAGTACAACAACGATTGTTTGGAAGTAGAGGGACTTCAGTAGGCCAGTGCCTTCAATTGTTTGTAGACCATTTAAACAGAAATGGTAATCAAAAAGGAAAAATCGGCACAAATGTAATAGAGATTTTGGTTTGGTTTAAATGAAACACTCATTATGGTCAATGGATTCAGTTAAGTAGCACAGTGTTCCATCAACACTTTAGGTAATAGGTAATGCTATTTAACGAGAGTAATAGTATAAAAGGAAGTACATAATAACTAGGCAAGACCTAAAACTAGCGTATAGAAAGCATACTTGGTTGCCTAAAACTCAGGTGAGCCAATTGCCCCACCCCGGCTCCTTGTTTTTATGACTCATCTAAGCCTCAAGCAAAAGGAAGGGCTGAAGAGTTTGCTCAATTTTTTGTTTATGTTAATCCTACATTACCCTGGTAAGTTAAGTAGGAATATCTTAGGTAACAAATGGTCTTCACCAGTTTACCCTCTTGCTAACTTGTCTCCTTTGAAACCATCATCATTATGATTTGGTGTTGGCAACAATGACTTTATTTAGCCTTCCTCTATGTTATAGTTTCAAAACATTTTATCCTTAAGTGAGTGCATCACCAAGTCTCTTCATACCAATTCATCCCACACTCTTTGGAGAGAGAGAGTAAGTGTCCTCTCCTAACCCTTAGGTTTGACTTCATTGGGATTATTGACTTTTCAGTTTCACTTTCAGAAAAGAAATCAGTTTCCATATAGGTTGCTTATACGTATCACTTGTTGGGAACATGTGGAAACAGATGCCAACAAAAATTTACTACTAAATTTATAATTTTTCATTCTTTTCCACTTACAGAAACGTTTGTTCTCATAATTATAATTCTGTTGAAACTCTGCTAGTTCTCAATATGCTTCTCCTTTGGGCTAGACATCTCCTCTTCATACCGATGTATGCTTAAATAGGAGTCTGACGAGCTTGCAGAGTAGGTCACAAGTGCACCTTCGTTGATTTATAAAATTTGGTTGGCTTGCCATTTATATGGATGACTATCTTGCTTCGATGATGAATTTCTTTATTCTACATCAAAACTCACACGAAGCTAATCCAACCTATGTCCGCATTTTAATTAACTTTAGTGATTTTGCTTCACAATCAGCAACTTCTGCACAATGAGCTTCTCAATCGAGTGTGGCCAGTAATATGGTCCGCATCATCATGTTATTGGCTACTTGATCAAGATAATCTGGTTCTGACTTATGTTATACATAAGGAAGAGCTTTGCACAAACTCGAAATTAATCAGTCCTTGTCAAAGAACCAGTGAAAAGAAACATGCCTGCAACCCCCAACCCAACCCCCTCCCCCCCAAAAAAGAAACACATATGATCGTCTATTGTTTTCCTTTTTCGTCTCACTATATGTTCTGCTTGAGCCTTCATCATGTACGACGCTCTCATTTTCTTTCTTTTATATTTGATGGTCCCTTTCGCTCTTTTCTTAATTGTTTCCCCCTCTTTTGGTAGGAAGAAAGATCACTTTCTGTTAATGGCTTAAGTGGAAACACTGTTTTTGCCACTCGCTTGAATTATGTTGAGCCTGGATTATATCCTGGCAGTTGATTGAGCTATAGAAATTTGTCCATGACTGAACGTTTTCTATGATATGTCGATCCATCTTTTTAAATGTTAATGCTGTCTCTAGTGGTATGTGTTCTGTTTTTGCTTCCTTTAGTTTCTCCTGCAAAGTGAACTCCATCAAGGCAGTACAGCATATTTCCTGAAGATCCATTTGGATATTCAATTTTCTCTTTACACCAATCAAACAGGATTGCTGGAGGGTGATCCCTCCATTTTAAGTATTCTTGTTGTCAAAGCCTTTGTCTAAGAATGTTTAAGTATGCCGGCCATTTGTTACTTCATTTGTTAGGGTTTCAATTCAGAGAGCGGAAGCAATATAATTTCTCAAAAGTCTGCTTCAGAGTAGTGTTTTCTATCTTGATGCTTAAAGATGATGTATTTGCTCCAATGGTTCAGTTTTAAACTTTCTGTTATCTGTCACTATGTTTTAAGATTATTGCTCTCATTCGTTACCGACTTTTCAGGTCTGGATGTTGAGACTGCCATAGCGGCCATCCCTAGTTTCAAACCAGCGGAACGAATTCGTCAATTCAATGATTTTGCAGAGTTTTTCGGTGATGAAAGGGCTCAAAATGCCCGAGTTATATGGAATCGCCCTTTAGAAACGATCTATATTAGTGATTGTAGAGAATTGAAAGTGACACCTCCGTCACTTTCTCCTAGTTTTCCATAGTGATGCATCTACCTTCCCAACTCAAATATCATGTGCATGTTATTAGTTTCTTCATTTTTGGGGGTGAATGATCTTCCAAGTGGGACCTAATAGAATATATATCCTTGGCTGCACACTGCCTGCGGGGCATTAAATGTTTATATAGAGAAAAAACTTAACTAGACTTGACAGAGGAAATATATGAGTTGAGCCAATATTTGCATATATGTTCAAAATTAATAAATCCAGCTCTCATTTTCTGTATCTATAGTATATGCATTTACAACAAAAATTGCGTAATCTTAATAGGGAAAAGTTTAAATGAGATCGCTCTCATATAGCTTATATGAGGCTACTTTAAATCATAGCCCTTGGATCTTGATCTAACGACTACAAATACCTATAATGATCTCACCTACTCCCTGATGTGACAGACTCACCTACCCACTGATTTAATATCCATCCTCCGATCGGAATCCAACGGCTATAAAGATTGGCCTCATGCTCCTTATATGAGAACGATGTTATGTAAACCCTTCTCTAACTTAATAATTATTCTTGGGTTTTGGTGTCGAATGTCTATTGTATTCTTGCCTGAATAACGTAGTCTTTTACCTTTTTATGGGCGATGTGGCCCATGCAGCGTGTGTCAGTAATAGTGATACCACTCTAGGGCCTGGGTGCTCTCATTTGGCCCATGGAAAGAGGTCGTCAAACTCTGCAAGAAGTTTTGCCCAAGAAGATACCATTTTGTTTGAGCTCGTACATATCGAGAGAGAGAGAGAGAGAGAGAGAGAGAGAGTGGAAGGAAATTCTACTGGCGTGATGAAAGGGCTCAAATTCCATAACCTGGCGAAGGGCCCATGTTCTGTTTGAAGTAGGGCTGGGAATCGGGTCGGGTCGGGTAAAATAGGGTCGGGTCGCCCTTTACCCTAGCTAAATAGGGTCGGGTAATTACCCGACCCTATTCATGAGTAGGGTCGAGAATGGCCGACCCTAACCCTACTTCGATCGGGTCGGGTCGGGTAATGACCCGACCCTACTTTTAAAAAATAAAATAAAAATAAATAATTTTATTTGCTAATCTAGTATTTAAAAAGTCAAAATTGACCTTTATTTGACTAAATTTTAATATAGGTATGGTTAATATAAAGTTTTTAGCGATTTAAAAATAAAATTATATTTAAAAATTAGATTATTCAATATTAAATGTATATTATAATATTTTATAATATGTACATCGGGTAAAATAGGGTTGTGCGGGTAATTCGGGTAATTACCCTACCCGACCCTATTTTAAATAGGGTAAAATTTTCAAACCCGCACCCGACCCTATTTTGCAATAGGGTCGGGTCGGGTCGGGTAATTTTAGGGTCGGGTCGGGTCGGGTAATAGGGTCGGGTAGGATTTTCCCAGCCCTAGTTTGAAGCTTTGAGCTCGAAGCCAATGTTGTAGCAGACAGGTTGGCGATTGTGTTGCTGATACCCTGCGATACTATTCCATCCTGTCCAATTAGAATCTTCTGAGATCTCTTATGGCTTGTTTCTTTATCAGTTACGTATAATTTTATCATTATTTGTATACTTAATGACAAAAATTTGTGCTGCTTAATGCGTATTTCTGTTTGGGGTTGCGTAGAAGACTTTCATTAACATTTGAACGAGTCAGTCGAGTGGAAGCTTGCAAATCAACGCTCGGTACCAAAGTACTTAAAATAGTGTATATCATTGAAAAGTCGACCAATTATGATTACAGTTGGCCATAAATGAAGAATCTCAATCTGATCAAAATGGAAAAGCAAATTCTCAGGAGGAGAATGGAAAGACAGATGGCTAGATGAGATGCGAATGGACAATCAAGGAGATGATCCTCCTGCCCAATGGTCCTGTAGCTGTGACCTACTGAGATGACCTTATTAGTGTTAATGGTTTGCGACTCGTGGACCGATGACCATCAGGGGGCGATGGCGACGACAAAGCTGTAGACCTGGTATGTGAATGCATCCCATCATTTAAATCGAGGGAAAGAGGACAGCAATTTGAAAGAAAAGTAAATACAAACAGGCCGAGTGGGGGGGGACCGCTTTACTTGTTCTAATAAATCGATTGAGAAAGAAAAATTCGAAGAAACACTACATTGGGGACCGGGGGGGGGGGGACCAGTCAGATAGGCCAAATTGGCCATGTTTTATGACAGGCAAAAGCACTTACTCAGTGAGCAGCTACAAGTCGTACAAGTCGGTTCTGTAAATGCCATTCTGATCCCGAATTCCTGATAATTCGTCCATCAGACGCCGGCCTGTGGACGCTAAGAGCATCAGATGGGATCAGATGAGATTGGGTGCAGAACAAATTCATCATCTGCCTAACACAAAACCTGTCACTTCCTTCCAGCATCATTTCTCCATTATTCCACAGTGTGTCCTCCATTTAGGGCCAAGTTCCCTTGGATATGTGTTATACCAATTTACGGCTTATCCATATGTTACAGTCACCCACACGGCTCTTCAACCCTTTTTTCACGCTTTGTATGTCATGTCCAGTCCAATCATTTTACATGCCCAGCAGCTTCGGTGCGACACCAACAGTGCCCCTATCATCCAGCCACAGCAACAACAGTGAGAACCATTAGACACAACACGACCCATCACAACACTTTGGCTGTTACATCTCGTGGGCAAGCATGTCACCTCAGCCCGTGTGATCACCTCCCCCAAAAGAGAAAAAGGACCCCACCCACATAGCCA
The DNA here is from genome assembly GCA_039654745.1 of Houttuynia cordata. Classification (NCBI taxonomy): domain Eukaryota; kingdom Viridiplantae; phylum Streptophyta; class Magnoliopsida; order Piperales; family Saururaceae; genus Houttuynia; species Houttuynia cordata. The sequence goes on along the minus strand of CM077513.1, from coordinate 6,743,156 downwards.
AGTGAGAAAATTGGATTCTTTTTTATTTTTTTTACGCTCCAAAAATGTGAGACAAGAATGATATCCTTGTTTAAATGATTTGCATAAGCCATGCAGAAACACATGGGGTAGACCCCAGATTAGTTTAGATCGCATATTCTTCCTTCATTCACTGCGTAAAGCCTATCCTCACATAAAGGACAAGACGTGTACAAGGTGATTAGACTTTTGGTAGATGACTCTTGCTCCCCCCATTTCTTCATGAAAGCTTCACCTGTTCCCACCTCATGCATTAATAAATCCCAAACCTACCAAATCTCCCTTGTTAGTGCAAATCAAACATAAGACCGCTCAGGCACTCAGCTCATGAAAGCTCCTCGTCATTTTGGATCCCGGCTATATGAGCCTAGCTCAACCACGTCGCTGTGAGCGCGAGCTGAGAGTTGTCAGATTTTGATCCAACAGCGTACGTTAATACAAGGGGCGCCTTAGTGGCGTGAGTCAAGGCTCACATTTTTTCCTCTCAAAATTTATTTTCCCTTCCCTTTTAGCTCGGGAAAATTCTTCCTCGGTTAATAGAGCCAGGGTGGTCCCAGGTAAACTTTCGCCACGTGTCATCCTATGATTGGGTGGAGAGTTATAAATCATGGCACCCCAGCAAGGCTCGAGAGGACAGTGGGTGCCCGCACGAAACATAGGGGGTGTTCGAGATTCCTAATTATGGCGGGAACTTTTTGCGAGGGCCACGTGCCAGATGCGGATTCACTCGAGGAAGGAGGAATGGATATTTGTGCGTAATGGAATAATTAGGAAAAAGGTAACAGATGACGTGGAAAAACTTCAAACACGGCACGAGGATGAAGACGGTGAAAACTGAAAAGGATTGACACCAGACCTTTATCTTCCAAGAAAAATGCTTCCTCTCCCGCTTTTTAACCACGGCCAACCTCACGTGCTACTCGTAGAAATACTGTAGGCCCACATTGCATTTCCTTTTACCACACTGGCCCGTGAGGTTGGCCGTGGTAAAAAAGTGGGAGGAATAGCACTACTCAACTTCCAATCGTGGACTTGTGGTCCCTACGTACGTACGTCGCCTTCATCCCACTTTGCAGTTACTAAAATAGCCATCCTCTCCTTCCTATTTAGCTACTTTTCACTTTTTAACATGGACGTACTTTAGGGGCATTTCCGGAATAGAAAAATATGGGTGTTTAAAAAGTCGTTGAAAGGTATGGATTACGTACGGGCAAAGCGACGGGTGAAATAATACTATTGGACCTGCGGCCGGCGAGGCTGTAATTACTCATTAATAGACCTCAATTAGTGGCTGGCTCCCAGTCAAGTCTCCTGGTGAAAGAACTTGTCACGGATGCTAATTGCGAAGTTGGTAAACAAATGTCTGATGACTTCATTTGGACTGGGATGCCGTTTGTGCATTTAAGGTTAGGTAGTTTCAAGGTTTTATAGTTGATCGGAAGCTGTCAGCGGCATGAACAGAGCTTTATATGCTGCGTTGTGGAAGCTAACCCAGTGCACACCGTCTAGTAAAAAGCGTCTGCTTAGTAGTAAATGGCCAGGGGCTTTTCTAAATGTTTAATTTAATGCCTCCATTCTGTCGTCAGCGCGGTAGTAAACAGGAGACCACGTAGGCGATAGTTCCGATACAGTGTGAGGCGTGTCTAATGGGCTATAACCAAAACAAGAATAAATAAACTAGAATGATTAGCGATAAGTACGCACTAAAAACCTTCAGAAAAAACAATCAAGTGGGTGGTATCATCTCGATGGCTAATTGCAGAAACAGCCTTGATTCAGTAGAAAGTTCGGTTTCTTTCCCTTTGTCCTAAGTTTATACTTCATAAAATATAAAATGAGAAGACACCATTAGCATATTTAAAAAAAAAAATGGAGGTTACCAGGATCCTTCCACAATCCCCACCATTCATCCTTTTACCAACACCTCTGAAAGGCTAGAGCTGTGTTTACTTTGCTCTCTTCCATGGTCTCTGCGCAACAGGAGCAGCAGACGGACGCAGCATCTCATCTTTTATTTCGTTTATACGGACAGACTTTCAAGTGTCGTCGGGCTGACGGCAGGGCAATTGGGCAGGAGTAGCCGGAGGACCACACTATGAGTTCTGCCACGTGCGTGGGGCACATGACCTGTATCGTGCAGGTTCATAGGACCACCTCCTTTGCCCGCTTTCGGCTTTTAAGTCGCCGGGGGACCACTAGAATGGGCTGTGATTGAGCTCGGCGGCGCAAGCACCAGCCAGACAGCCTAGGCCGCGTGGAGGTGGGTTGGTGGGCCCCCGCGTTATGCGTCTTGGCCTCCGTCCTCTTTGGGTCCTTTGACTCTCGCTCCCGCTTTGTCTGCCCCAGTCCAATTTCTACGCGTGCGATAGGGCCCACGACATACTGTTCTGAGTTCTCGCTTCTCCCCACCCCCGCTACGCGTTACGAGCCGATTGGCCTCCCTTGCGCGTGCTCGACCGCGGTCCCCTCCGCCTTGTGGTCCACGGCACCTCCTGCCGCCTCGTGTCCCCTCAACTTGGCCGGGAAAGGACCAGGAGAATTGATCTCCCCAATTTAAAGGTCCATAAAAACACCAATAAAAAAAAGAAATAAAAAAGTAGAAATTTTGACGAGATCAGCAGGGCGATTAGTGAGAAAAGACGTTTTAAATTTGGATTAAAATCTCGGGGTGTGTCGGTTTGCTGGGTTTGGATTTCGGATTTGTCCACATCCGTCGTCCCACTGCCACAAACCGGAAACGAGCAAAACGAACAAGAAATTGCTTTCTTGAGGGACGTGGCAAGATCATCACCGTTGAAGCATCCCTTTTCCCCGCCTCAGGTTCTCGAGGCCGACCGGCCGATCGAGACCTCAGCTTTTGCCGCGTTCGGCGTTTCTGCACTCTAAAGAATTAAATTCGGCGGCGTCGAATCATAGCTGCAGGGAAAGCAAATACCCAGCAGCTGCACCTGCACCTGCACCTGCACTGCACTGCACCACCCTCAAACTCTAGCGCGCCCATGTATAGTCAGAAATAGCATTAGCAGTTCACAGGCCGGTTTCCTCACCTTTTTTTAATTAGCGGTTAGTACAATAATCATCATCATCATCCTAATCATCATACTGAGTATAATATACTCTTTCGTACTGTTTATATACAACATACAAGCAAAAAAATACATCCCACGTTGTCTTTCAGAGCTCATTACTCTTTCTTTCTTTTCCTTTTTTGTTTTACTTTATTATTATATCAATTTTGGTTGGCTTTGGTCTGGCTCATTTTTGTGATACATGGTGGTGGTGGTTTGAAGAAGTTTTCGAAGTTTGAGGGGAGGGAAGTTGAGGATGGCGTTCCACAACCATCTCTCGCACGAGATGACAATTCCGCATTTCGGGGACCAGCATTTGGAGTCCGGGAAGGCGCCGCAACAGATGGGTGGCGGAGGAGGAGGAGGCGGCGGAGGCGGAGGCGGGCCGACGTGGCTCAACAGTGCAATTCTGCGTCAGCAGAACCAGAGCTTCCTCCACCTTCAGACGACCTCCGACTCCACCGCCTCCGGAGGGGCCCAGTGGCCGGTCTCCGGCGATTCCATGATCGCCGCTGCCATGTCGCACGGCGTCGGCGCCGGCTCCGCGGATTTGAACAACAGCAACAACAACGGGAACAGCAACAACAGTAGCAGCAACAACAACAACAATAGTAACAATAATCAGGAAGGGGAGAGCGAGGCGGGGCAGAATGCGAGGTACAAGGCGGATATACTGGCGCACCCGCTGTACGAGCAGCTGCTGTCAGCTCACGTGGCGTGCCTGCGGATCGCGACGCCGGTGGACCAGCTGCCGAGGATCGACGCGCAGCTGGCCCAGTCCCAGCAGGTGGTGACCAAGTACTCGGTGCTGGGGGCCCATGGTAACCAGCTCCTAGTCGGCGACGACAAGGAGCTCGATCAGTTCATGGTCAGCTTCCCTTTACCTTTAGTTTTCACCTACTCAAATTCTGATGCTCAATATGTCTGCTGTATGTTACGAGTTGAGATTCTAGTTTACGAGCTTCTACCGATTTCAAACGCCATAGATTTTCTTCTCTGCGAGTTTTTCCGTCTCTGCTTCTTGTTTGTTATTCCGTTTTGGTTTTTGGCATCTGGTACTCTGATTCATGATATCGTGGTTATTCCGTGACATGAATTTGCATATGCTGCACCCCGAATTGGTCGAAGCTATCAGCAGAAGTTAGGTTTCTCTTCGTTGTTGCCAATGATCTGCTATTTGCGACTCGTCTATAGTGTATCAATTAGAATAGCCCCAAAATAGAATTTGCATGTTTCAATATTTTACAGCGCTCATCGCTGTTTCCAAATTCAGTATGCTTCGTAGAAAACTTCAGGTTTTTTTCTTTCTTTCTGGAGTTACCTTTTATTCATCCGCTAGAAATTTTTCTTTTTATTCATCTGCTACCAGTCTCGTGCAATTCTGTTTCAAAATTATGAATTTCCTTTTCGGTTGCTCGCAAACCACTCAAGACACTGGTATTGCTTACCACCTAGATAGTATTTGGTGAGGGTGAGTGTTCCAAGTTTACATGTGTTAAAGTAGTAGAAATATAAGCATAAATACTGTTTATCAGCCCTCCTGTATTGTTCGATTTCAAAACTATCCTTCCGAATTGTTTTGGAGTATAATTTATCAATTCGCTTAAAATATTCATGTACCTGATCCATTTGATTTTTAGAATTAACAAAATTCCTTCTTATATATAAATATAGTTTGAAAATTAATTTTATTGCCTTTGACAAAAAAAATACGTATTTTTTGTTTTTAAAGCAAAAAATAAACAAGCTACTATCACTGAAATAAAGAGAATGTGAGTTTTCAAGGTCTCTGTTTGTGTGAGTGCAATTTGGTAGGGTCATTTTCTAATCATGAAGAACATCAGAATAGATGGAAAGTAAAAGCAAATCGTCAAGGGATTGAATAGCTCGTCAACAACATGCTCTACTGCAATTTTACACTAGCAACTACAACCATTTTCTATATGATTAGTACCGTCCCCGTATATTGGGCTTTTGAGTGCCAAAAAGTTTTAAATTTTTAATTCGATAGCTATTGACAACTAGGCCTAGGTTATGCAAATGTCAGCAGATGGATTGATAGTGCTATGTAAAAATTCAGAAGTCGTTTGCTAAATGTTTGTTTTGCTATTGTTTCCTCGCGAATCTGATCAACATGTATTTTCTGCTGCTTTAGACACACTATGTGCTTTTGCTATGTTCATTCAAAGAGCAACTGCAACAACATGTCCGTGTTCATGCAATGGAAGCCGTAATGGCGTGCTGGGAGCTTGAGCAGTCTCTCCAAAGCCTAACAGGTGACTTTTAATTTCAGATGAAATAGGTACTGACTACATGATTAGACTTGAATACATGATTTCCATTTCTGGTTGTTGTAATTAGTAAATCTCTACTTACATGAGACTTAAAAGCTTAGTAAATTTGTTTCTAGTTAATTTCGTGCCTAATTTAGCACTAAATCTGTTTTGTAAATTTATTTTTTCCTCGAACTGTTGGCATACAGAATGATGAAAACATTGTTTCGTCCATATTGTAATGTTTGTGCTCAAGTCGCCAGCATTAAGAAAAAGGGCAGACTTCCATTATAACCTTGTCCCCAGTGATTCGAAATTCCTCTTACTTATAGAACCAATTTCTAGGTTAATTCCATTGTTTTTTTACGCTTCCTCGTTTCTTAAGTTATCCTTTGGAATGAATTATCAGATTGCATTGTATGTGGCACTAGCTTAACTCACTATCAGTAAGGACTTGATGGCAACTCTTTGACATACTTGTGGAATGAACCCATTGTTTAGCTAATTGATCTTTTTGTCGGCTAACCCATTGAATTTCTCTCACTTGTTTTCTATTTCTTAGCTTGTTGTTTGCTTATGGAATTTATGACATCATACCATTTCTTGCAGACAGCAAGAATTTCAATTTCAATTTAGGTGTCACTATCAATTGATTTTCTACGTGGGTCTTCTGTTCTGTTTGTGGAATTAAAGTGATTCAGTTGTTATATAGGTGTACTGATTTCACTTCTTGACGTACAGATTTATGGTAGTTTTATTTATTCATTATCGAAGTCTTATAATTATTGGAACAAGTTTTTCAAGTGCAAAGTCATCATTACCTAGTTGCATATACCTGCTTGTAATTGGAAACAAGTGTCTGTAAAAAGAGTCGTATGTGTGTGCATGTGCATGCAAATTTGTTCCTGAAAGATAAGTTGTGTGATGACCTACTATTCTCTTCATTTGTTGTTTTTGTGTGCTATATAAAAAAATCTCTCGGTTATACTTGTGGAAGATGCCAGCAAACCAATTCCAATGATTTCATCCAGCAGTATTTTGTAACCAGTGATGTAAGAAAGCTGCATTATTCTGCACAATAGGTGTCTCTCCGGGAGAAGGAACAGGTGCAACCATGTCGGATGATGATGAAGATCAAGCAGACAGCGACACCAACTTGTATGATGGAAGCTTGGACGGCCCTGACAGCATGGGATTTGGTCCTCTTATCCCCACAGAGAGCGAGAGATCCTTGATGGAGCGTGTGAGACAAGAGTTGAAGCATGAACTTAAACAGGTATGGAGAAATTGATCTTCATAGCTTCCTGTTTATTTGTGTAAGCCACTCTTTTGAAAGTCTGTCAAGGTATTATTCTTCCATGTTCATATTTAGATTCAGCGATGTTAAATATTTTTTTCTGTTGCAGGGTTACAAGGAAAAGATTGTGGACATACGGGAGGAAATACTAAGGAAGAGAAGAGCAGGGAAACTTCCTGGGGATACAACTTCTCTTTTGAAGGCTTGGTGGCAATCACATTCCAAGTGGCCCTACCCAACGGTTTGTTTTGCTGTGTTTGAGTCACAATCATATGCTTTCAAGCTCTGATGTAGACATTCTTGAGTTGCAATCATATGTTTTCAAGCTCCGATGTAGACATTCTTTTTTTGTTACTTTGACTCCTATTAAAATACAGCAACCGAGCCTAGAGTTCTAGTGAACCTTTAATATTTATAGGGTGGAAACTGATAACTGATGGTTTCCCAGCCTTTAGAAGAGATATCTTGATGATTAGAATGGATGTGAAACCCAGCTTATTGAACATCAATGCTTGCATATACTCAGCTGCCAGCTGGATGGTAAATTATGTTAGTGGAGATGATCATAGTGTTTAAAATGCATCTGCAGCTGTTCAAAGCATCTTATATTGGCAACTATTAGGAATTTAACTAGGTCGCCACATAGAAAGACATGAGAGAATAGTACCTGATGAGTAGATGTATTTTGCTCATCCTCTTCTTGGTAAAAGATATTAGGCAAGCCCCCCTCACAGTGTAAGTGCGGTTCAACAGTTAACTAAAGTTTAAAGTACCTAAACTTGTGTAAATACAACGAACGGAGTTGACAAAAATATTCATTTGTGGCTCTCAATAAAAAGTGTATATCAGGTGTGCTTCTTGGAGATTACTTTGAGTTCGACTCTTACATCTGAAGGTTATTTTTAGGAGGATGACAAAGCAAGATTGGTGCAAGAAACTGGGCTTCAATTAAAACAGATCAATAACTGGTTTATCAACCAGCGGAAGAGGAACTGGCACAGTAATCCATCGTCCTCTACCACCTTAAAGAGCAAGCGCAAGAGGTATATAGTGGTGTACACGAGTGATTATATATACTACATAATAGAAATTCTAGGTACATGATACCAATTAAAATTTGCAAAAGAAGTAATGCAGGTGATAACAAGTCGGAACGCTTCATGTAGATGATCATGAGGATGATGCTAGTGAATTCAAGCCAGCATCTTGCTCATGAAGCTTCTACTCCAGATGGTACTTCTGTACAGATAATATAGAACATGAGATTAAGAGCAATGCAGCGACTGTGGTCTTTGAAAACAGAATTCAAGCATGGAAGGTGGCCAATGAGGCAACAGTATGTGCGATGTGATCATGTGAACTTTGATGGACTGCGGGCAGCAGAAGCATGCAGGTAGCCTATGTCAGTAAAAGGTTCCGTTTGATATGAATATATTTATGCAATTAAACATTAAAAGCTTTTGGCTAGTTGAGTTGTATTGCCCTCTACACAAAAACTATAGGTTGTTTGCACACAGTGCAATAACGTCTTGCATCTTTGTGCTGCTAACATTTTTCTTTTCATCACCCAGTATTGTAAGTGTAGAAAATGGGAAAGTTCGATGAGTTTCTGTAATTGGTTATGATCCACAGGTGACTTGGATGTTCCTTATACAATATGGGTAGTATGTTGAAGCGTATAGAGATGCTAAGCGTGTATTGCGTTGTTTAAAATGAATATAATAATGCAGTTTTACGGGACTTCGTTGCACGTATCGTTTGATGATGACGGTAAATTTTTTTTTTTATGGTGACGGTATTGGCAAGGTAGGATGGGTTTATTTTTTGGTAACAATGGCAATGTATTGATCACAGTCAAACGTGTAAATTGCCAGTTTTTGGAGTCGGTTGCTGCATGAAAGTCGTTCAGCATATTGATCTATGCCACCATAAGATTTTGTAGTAGCAACATATGAAGAGATGGTTCTATCTTATCAACCCAAGGAAAACATTTCATTGCCCCTATAATCGGAAATCTGAAACTGCAAGGAAATGTAAAAGCAATATTTCTGTACAAGTAATGGGAACTAAGAAGCATGGCTACCTTCGGTTCAGCTGGCTACAAACTTGTGCCTCTTATTCTTATTTTTGATGGAAACCTTGTGCCTTTTATTCACACATTCATGGATAGGAACATACATTTTAGGACCCCAGTCTTTGCAATAATTTATAAAGCATACCTTCTTCCCTTGCAGCAAGTTACACAAAGCATGATTTCAGGAAAAGCATAGCAAGAGCTATTCATTTCGAATCGTTTTTTTCACACCATGATACGCAATTGCTTACCCTCCTACCGCCATAAAAGTCCTTTTGTTTTGACCAAATTGCAACAATGCGCATTTGAAGTTTACAGCGTATAATAAGAAACCCAAAATCTACAAACAATGGAAATCATCGCAACTGTTGCTGACTAGGGAGTTATATGTTTTATACACATTTGATTTTTTTCCTTACAAAAGAAGAAATTAGGGGAGGCGGTTATTTTGTCTAATTTTTTGTAATATATAAGGAGACTATTTTGTTTTCCCTTCCCTGATAAAATTCCTGGCTTCACACTGCCAACCACACACTAAACTCTTGCATCATACTGATCACAAGAAATTTTTCACGTGGATGCATACGAAGGGCAATGGTTCTGACGATGATTCAGTTTGTCGGAGTGTGTTTAGTTGGATAGTTGGATTGATCGATGTAGAAGAGTTGTTGACAACTGACAAGCTGAAATCCGAGTGGTAATAAAATTACAAACTGCATGAAGACCACCATGTCCTTCGAAGCTAACTGAGATGCAGGATATGTTAAAGCAATCGTCTGATTTGTAAAACTGCATGAAGACCATCGTGTCCATAGTTGGCTATAATCTTTACTGGTGATTTTTTTTAAGATATTTACCATCATGCAGAAGACTTAGGGGCCGTTTGGGGCGTGATTATTGCAAAAATATAACCTCCTGAGGTGTTTCAGCTGGATATATAAAATATCCAGATGCTACAGTGTAGCAAAACATCCCATCTGGATGTTTTGCTTTTAATCACGCCCCAAACGGTCCCTTAATTGATTTTAGTTTTGACAATGTAAATCGTCAATCAAGTGTCGCACATGCACTCACCCAAGTGCAGTGGTAATCAGCCTCCGTTAGCACGTAGGAGTTCCTAAGTTCGAGTTTAACCATGGCATCTTTGGATAGGGGCATCTGCCCATGTGGGCCTAGTTTCAGGAGTGAGTATGCTGTAGGCCCAGTTAGGGACTGAGTGGTGTGTGGGGGTCACTGCCCATTGGGCGGCAGTTGTAGTAAAAAAAATATATTTGTGGAATAACTCCGACGAGGAGATGAGCAGGGAAGAAATTGGGTGGCTATAGTTGTCCAAGGGCCCATCCTTTCACCAGTCGCATAGCTCAAGAACACCCTGCATTGACTAGGTTGGGATTCTTGGACATGTCTCGCTTGGATCCAAAATTGAAATGGTAATTGTATTAGTTGTAACCCAAAACCCTTCCACCGCTTATTGATGGCTTTGCATACATGACGGACAATTGCTACTCGAAGCTCAATACTTGAAGTGCCTTCCCTAAAATTGGGCTTTAGAAAGAAAAAAAAGTGCTTCATGATAATTTGTTTCGATGTTTAAATATTCTTACTATATAATCATGGTTGTCATCAACACTAATACAGTTGTGTCGTTTGGCCTTACTCCTAGTATAAAGGAGAGAGATATTCCTACACGCGTATACGCATACACTGGCGAGGTGGCGGGTGTATGTTAAAAGTTGGAGAAATTGAACATGTGAAGCCCAGTTGGACTGTCCAATAAGGACACAGGGGGATGCTATCAGCTTCCACTTCAAACCAATTCGCATGTTCAAGTAATTAATAAAATGAAAACTTTTTCGTTACTACTTATCTATCCAATAAATATTAAGTAAAAGTTTTGTAAATTATATATTCATTGAAGTACCAAAGTTCTATGTTCAGCTACCTAGGTGGGTATATGATGCAATCCAAAGTTTAAGTAAGTGTACACAACTGCTTTGTACCAAAAAGAAAAAGGGAGAAAAATAAACGTTTAAACAACTTCTGTGGGGATACTTGCAACCTGAATTATCATAATTAATCAGCATTCGATAGTTTAGGTATTTGTGAATTAATTTACATGTCAAGTTCATTGACAAGTATTCCCTCCATCTGGAATTATTACCATACGGTTTTCTAATATGAACTATCTTTAATTAATTCATTCTTAAAATCCTTACGGTAATAATAAATCCAGACAAAGGGAGTAATGATTCTATCTTTTTGAAGCTTAAGCTAATTCGTATAACCCACAGTTAGATTTTGAAAGCCTAGAGGTAACACTTGCCAGGGTAACAACCCACAGTATCCTATCTAAAACGGCAACAATACCTCAATCGGACTTCTGGATATTGCTTTTTTTTTTTTTGTAGATATTCAGCATCATCGTCATACGCCTTATCCCAGCTATATGGGGTCGTCGTTTTTTTTGTAGATACTGCTTTTGGAATTTTCTTTTAACCAAGATTTTGAAAATTGTCCAGAAATCTTCTTTAGAAGACATTGACATCTTTTTTTCTTTTCATGACATTATGACACTGATATTGTTCGTATGCATGTAAATTGGCGTTAAGGAAAGATAATTTTGAATACCAGACTAAATTACCGAAGAAAAAATTGAATATCAGAAAAGGGATTTTAAACTTCATCTTAATTTCTTAAAATAATCATCTTAATCAAAGAATATTTAACCAAAATAACATCCCATAAAAAATAAGAAAAAAATGCATATATCCACTGAAAAAATAATCTATAACAATCCCAAATCAATAGGGAGTATATTTGGCAAAAAAAAACTATTAGGGCATCACTACCCTATTGATGAATAGGCTGTGTTCTTGGCGGATGATGCAGCAAACCTTGTAGAGAAGAGTGAGCACTCTTCATCTCGTTCTTGGTTGGCGCCACAGTCGAAGTTGAGAGCATAGCTTTGAGGATCATACTGAAACTGCGCCTTTCGTCTGCCGCCATTGTTGCCGCATCCAAACCTACGTAAAAAGGTCTTCCACTTCGGCCCCGCGACGACCTCCGAGACTTCCTTTAGTTTCTTGAGCTTCCTAACCCCCCACGTCTCTTTCTGCTCTCCATGAAGAAGCGACCCCCGATCGGCCGTTCTGGAAGAACCTCCCCAGGGCTTGAAGCAGCAGAAGCAGCAGCCACTGCTGGCTGCAAAGGCTTCCTCCATATCTTCTTCTTGGTCTTCTTCGGTTTGAACAACAGTAAAGATGGGTTTCTCTGCAACTGCAGCCATCATGGAGTTATGGAGAGCGAAAAGGGCAAGAAGGATACTTGGAGAGGAAGGCGAGAAGGGAGTCCTGGATATATATAGAGTGCAGATGTTTGTAGAGTTCTAGGAGGAAAGGAAAAGGAAAGTGCGAAAGGTCGTAACAAGGAAACACAGCCGAAGTTTCCTATATTGGGTAGCTAATTAGTCTAATTTTAAGGCCACACGGATTTGTTTCCGGCTCTTCCTTCACGCGCTTCAGACTCTTTCGTAGAAAACTCCAAAAGAATCCGGAAGCTTAAGTCATACGAGGGAGAAGTTCTACGATACTATGGCTCATTTGCATGGGTGTGAATCGTGTGATTAGTTTAGTTATAAAGGCTGGAATTGGCTACCAGTGAGATGAAGCCAACTAATCATGTAATGATACTATTGGGCTCTTTGGTTCATGAATCTGAGAGAAAATTCAGCCCGAATTTTGAGATAACTGATTGAATTATGTTTGGTTCATGAATTTAGTCAGAATTTGAAATTTAGCCTGAAACAAGATTATCCTCAATTTTAGGCTTAATTTGTGAATCTTCTCGTGAGAAAATTCACCAAATTAAGACTGAATTGTGAATGTTCAATTCAGCAACCCAGCGACATTCCTATTTTACACTAATTCAACATGAATAATTTTTTTAATGAAGCTTAGGATTCATTAAATTCACTAACTAAACAACCCTTATGATTGTAAAAAGGTGCTGCTTTAGGGTCTATTTGGTTAATGAATTTAAAACTTAATTAAAAAAATTTATTCAGGCTAAATTAGTATAATGTGATTGTTGCTTGGTTGTTGAATCGAAAATTTATAATTCAGTCTTTATTTGGTAATCTCCTCATGAAAAGATTTATAAATTAAACCTTAATTAGAAAAAAATGCTCAATTTTAAATTCAGTTTAAATTTATGAACTAAACATGATTTAGTCAGTTCATTTTGGCTGAATTTACTCATGAACCAAAGAGCCCCTTTAGTGCTGGTGATTGATTTGTATGGAACTTAGTTTTTGGATGCTAGTGATTGATTTGTATGAAACTAACCGTGCTAGCTTGTCCTTTGGGTTGTCCACGCCATGTGGTTTATAGTTCACTTAGTCATAGTAATTGTCATAGCTTAAGTAGTGATCTCCGAGTCTCAACTGTCGGCGAGGGTGTGGATCAGCCCCACTGTCCCCCTTGCTTAATTGTTAATTTTGTCATTGCACACAAAGGTGCTCCAATTGGCAGCCTGCTGGGAACATGACGGAAAAGGGTCTTCCTCGATTTAAGCTGATATTATAATGAGCTGTTTGGGGTTCATGGAAGAGGCTTAAAATTGGTTGATTGGGGATCAAAGTGTACATAGGAAAAAAGTTAGGATGAGCACTGGTTCACGCGCGTCTGCTTGAGTCGAGAAGATTTGAGCCATCGGGGGTAATTATTCAAACCTGCCAGCTCCAGTATTATCGCCATCGGATCAAAATTCAAAGGCCAGATGGCCTTGGCTCACACAGATGCACGTGAGCCCGAGCTTAGAAACATAATTTACTAAAAAACAAAAGAAACAAACACGGACTAGGCTCGCCGCCCCCGTGAGAATGAGAATGAGTCAGGTACCTTGTTACATTACAAGGTGTAATCTATTAGAGACTTCCATCTAAGAAGTATCCACCCTCTTAAACTGAGCCATGGGAAGGTCTTCCTACTTTTAAGTGTCTATAAGACGGCTATATGCATCTTTAGAATTAAATGGTAGACCTCCACTTCAAATAAGCCATCACTTACTCGTAAAAGAGGCATGATCCCCCCTGAAAGTGGAAAGTTATCACATGATGCATTCAGCGAACTTGGTAAAAGGGAACGTACCATGAGAATTTCATGTAAAGAAAGAAGATAACAATGAGGCTTAACCCCCTAAATGCACAGCTATCCCACACTTGAGATGTAGACCCGAGGTTCGCTTCCTACATCTTATTTTTGCGACGTGGATAATCAATTTGATAGCTAGGCCTGGCCATGTCCCAATAGGTGAAGTTTTTTCTTTCTTTCTTTATTTTTTATAGGAAGAGCATTTCATTCAAGATGTTGATGCTAGGAAGGGAGACACAAGGATCACAGCGGCAGTGAATAACTGAAAGTGTTCAACAAAAAAACAGTGGATAATTGGAAGTCATGTCCTCTAAGAAATGCGTTCGTTGTGATATTAAGACCAACCCTTGTCTGCTTTCTATGCAACCTCACTTTACAGTTTCATTCTATAACATAGAATAAGAACCTCACTTCGCAGCTCAAACGTGCACAGGTGGAGTATTAGCCTTTACGCTGTACCAAAGTCTTCTTCATAACCCAATAATTTGTTGATTTTTCAACTCACAAATATCTTATCGAAATGGCCTTTTTTTACGAAACTGACAGACCAAAGTTATATACTTCCGTTTGTATTCAACAATTACATGGACGTACACATGCTCTGATGTTCAGTTTTACCAAATAATCCTCTTGTTCAGGCGACAAATAAATTAAGCCTACCCGTCCTTGTACACGTGAATAGTTACCGTTAGCTAGCTTTGGATAATGATTGGAAAACTGAGTGGCGTGTATAGTAGCTTTCGATCCTCTGGTTGCACTTATCCTTGTTTTCTTTTTCCTATACTATATATATATATATATATATTCTGTTTGCACTTTTCCTTGCGTAATCATTCAGCTGGATATTTTCATTCTACGTGGGTCAGCCGAGTCTCTGCCACTGCTGTAACCGGTACTCTTTGTAGTCTACAAACAGCGTCTTGGTAGAATGAGCCCACAGATTGCAATTCCTGGTATGTCAGCAACCACCTAATTGCTTGTGCCAAAATAACAAAACCACCACCGATTTCCGCATATTCTCCCAATTTTGGCAACCTATTAGTAACAGGAAAGCAGCAGATATAAACTCTACTAAATTACTAATAATAACAGTATAGACAAAAGAGCACTTCATTTGGTCTTATCTCTTTGACACACCTAAGGTTCCACCAATACAAAAGGAATCTGATTTTCTTCCCTTTTTCCCTTTCCAGATAAGTTGACCCAAGTGTGGTCATACCCACCCCAGAGTCCAGAGCAATCGATGGAGCTGGCTTGGCTGGCCGGGCCCGACCCGGACTCATGAGCCCAGGACCACAAGGCATACAACTCGTGTAAACTGCGCGTACGCCTCCCCCCCCAAATGACGAAAATACCTCTGTATCTCTTCACGCGCACACAAAACCGCGGACGAAACCCACGTCCTCATCCGTCTTTTACTCCCCGCCCTCCTCTCCCCAACTCCCAACCTATAAAACACCCCGTCCCCTCCGTCATCGTCGTCTTCCTCACCTCTTTTTGGCATCTGTCTTTGGCGGCGCGGTTCATCGAAAGAAAAAAACCCAAAAAAATTTGCAGCAAAAAGATCAAAGAAATGGTGGACGATCCCCATTCCTTCAAGGAGAAGTTCCGGTCGTTGGGTTGCCTCTCGTGTTGCTTCACCGGCGGCCGGCGAGAAGTCCTCGGGGCCCCGGAGGTCGACGACCGGCCGCGGCTGATCCGGGCGTCGTCGTTGTGGCTTCGGTCGCGGGCACAGGAGATCCCGGAACTGAAGGAGAAGTGCAGGAATTTGATCTCGAGGATGGGGAGGAGGAGCGGGAGGCGTCACTCGGCGGACTTCAGGTACGACCCTTTGAGCTACGCGCTGAATTTCGACGAGGGTGAGGATGATTCTCAGGTCGAAGACTTCCGATACCGGAACTTCTCTTCCAGGCTGGCTTCCACCCCTCCCACGGCTTCCCCGTCCGTAGAAATCACCTGTAGTTAAAATCCAAATTTAGTTTCGCCTCATCCGTACAGGATTTCCAGTGCTTAGATTGCTATGTAAACGCTGTAAGATGTTGGTATATCCTCTTTTTTCTCTTCTTTGGTTCTTTGTGGCTTGATTTTGTATATGAATTTTCCGGAGTTGTGGGATTTCTAGTTCTTAAATTGCTATTGATTCTTTCCCGGCGAAGGATCGTGGCTGTTCCGGTGGATTGGCCGTTTCTGGAAGTGGTATTGGAAGGGAGAGGAGGCCTGATAGCTTGGCCGTTACAATGGCCCCGGGTTCCACGAGGCATGTGACACGTGCCGGTGAGCCGATTGGAGCATCTCCACCATTGGCTCAAGATGAGCGGTGTATGATGGCTCGATGATTTGGTAAAATATCCTTTGGCAACTTCGTCTTGATGTTCATCGTTGCTTAATTCAGTTGGCAAACTCGCCAGCTAATGGAAAATGACGTTGTTTCTGGAAGAAACCCGGTCATCTTTGATTAGACCAATATCGAATACCAATGACAGCAATGTCTTTCATTTGATGACGCTTTTGTTTTTATTGCGGTTTTTTGTTGATGGCAGGAGTCAGGGGTGCTACTTGCTTGTACATTTGCGTGTTAGATTTAGACGATGCATTGTTTTTAATGGAGTGATTTTGTGGCGAACCTTTTGTATTGTTGAACAAATAAAAGCGACAAAGGAAGGTGAGACTTCTCGTCACCTTAATGGCAAAATGATTGGTTGCTTATGTCATGTGATGAAGTATGCTTGAAGCTGATTGCTAAATAACGAAAGAGCGCTGTTGTTCGTAGTACGAATACGGTATTGTCCTCCCTACCGGATGGAGGACAATACCGTATTCGTACTACGGTATGTGGGATAGTGAGTGTAAAGAGTGGAGGGGAAAAGAGGTGGGGAGTGGCATAGGAGCACAAGTCCTCGAGCCGTCCCACATCGGTCTTTTCCCTCCCTCTCCACGCCCCACCTCTTTCAACCCAGGGCTCCTTCACACCCTTATCACCGACGCAAGGCGAAAACAGCCCAGCGTGGCCACATGAGGCTAGAGGGGGGCTGAAGGAGGGAAAGCCTGAGAGAGGAGCTAGAAATTGAGCAAAATAAGAGAAACGGGGAAAAAGTTATAGAGATGTTGGATCTTCTCTCCCTAGAATCCTTTTGGGGTTCTGCCCAAAGAATTCCATATCGGCGAAATTTTACCGATATATCGCACCCGATACATCGAAATCACCAAATATCATTTTTTAAATTTTTTTACAATATCGGCGAAATTTCGGTTTTGGACCGAAATTTTGCCATTTAAAAAAAAATAATGGGAAATGCTAATATGCATATTTTGAAATCTATGCTTTGTCTAAATTAGTATAACTCATTTTAGAAGTTAGATTATTGTGAAAATATATTGTAAAAATTAGTTTTCAACTACCGATATTTTTTTACAAATATCTCCGATATATCTCCGAAATTTTGTTTCTTAGGTCGACCGATATTTTACTAAAATCCAATACGGAATTCCTCGGTTCTGCCTATGAGAGTCAGCCTAAGAGGTAGGTGGTGTAGCCAAATAACTAACAAGTCCAAGCAAGAAGCTCACAACAACAAATTGACGAATAGAGGATGAACAATTGAAGAAACTAAGGGGTTGTTAGGTTCATGAATTTGGCAGCAAATTCAAATTCACCTTGAATTTGGAGATAACTAACTGAAAGAAGATTCTCCCACAATTCATGCTTAACTTGTGAATCTTCTCATGAGGAACTTCGCCAAATTAAGCTTAAATTGTAAATTTTTAATTCAACAACCAAACGACATTTCTATTTTACACCAATTCAGGCTGAATAAATTCTCTCTTAATTTGCTTCAAATTCATTAAAATTCACTGACCAAAGAGCCCTAAGAATTCACAACAATATTTTTTTATTAATTTTTGTTATCAAAATTACTTTACTGCTACTGTATTAAGGATGATAGATCTGTGTACCTTTGAAAAGATGATAAAAAATCTATTAGAAGAAGGTTTTGATCGAATCAAGCGAAACACTTTGTCCTTAAGACAGAATGCGCCCTCCCTACGGTGCTTAGGACTCTTGGGCGTCTGCCTCCCAGGATAAGACGATCAACCACGTACTGTAGGAGCACTCCAAACAGCACGCGCAGCGAACCACAAATGCGTAATGCTTTCACAGAATGAGAAGAGGAGGAAGAAGAAGATGCAGGAAAAATCCGTCCAGAAAAATCAGTTTTTCAAGACTTTATAGAAATTCCGTTAAAGGCCCGTTGAAAACACCCTTTCCCGTTGAACGGACGCGTCCGTCCGTTAACGGTTATAAGAAAATAAACTGGACCCATTTTGGTTGAACCAAAATAATTAGAAAACCAAACCAATTGAATTTGTCCCAAAATAATATTATCATGTTGACCCAACCCAACCCAACCCAACCCGACCCGACCGGCCGTGCGTGCGAACCGAACCGAACCGAGCCGAGCCGGCCGGACGGGCGGCGGCGGCGCGCGCGCGCGCGTGTGGGTTAGCCCACCTAGGTGCATGGGTCCAACATCTCTCTCCCCCACAAAAGTGGGGTGGCCCTTGGGCCTAACTTATAAGGCCAACCTTGGACCTTATATACCATCCACAACCCATCTTTGGTGTGGATGTGGGACTATTCATCCTTCACCCAATTCACTCATTCATCTCATAGTAAGTGGGTTTTAAACATGGGTTAGTTTTCTCTCATTAATACCCAATTATAGGTTATGACTAACACCCACTTCTAACAATCCCCCACATGAATGAGAATTGGCTGGATAATTATGCAAAAACTATGCAAAAAACTTGTGAAAGCAAATATTGAGAAGATCATGCATGGGGGAGAGGTAGCTTTCGGCTTTGAACCTTCCCTTGTGAAGACTATCGGGTTTACTGGCTAATCAGTGAACGTGATGTCTTGAACTGTTCAGCCGTTTGTGTAAACCAAGACAATAGAAGTCACACAATCACTTCTCAGACACATTGTGGTTCTCATGACTTTGTTCATTTTGGCCCCGAACAAACCTGGTTTTCATGAGTGCTCTAGAAGATTTAGCCTTAAAATCCTCATAGAAGTGGCCCCTTCACACTGATATAGGTGATTCTCATTAGGAGTATCCTGCAATACCCCACTCGAACTAAGTCAAGCTATGAGAACCATTAAAAGCAAAGCTTATCCTGATTCATTCAGCAGGCATCACTATCTCATCATAGGAATGGGAACGAGATTTTATCTCCATAGTGATTCCCCTTGAATCCCCCACAATTCGGTTGTCCCTTTTGAACCTAGATCTTGGGATCTCCAGTCAACTAGGTTGGGTTGCCATTATGGTGATTCTTAATGTATAGGCTTCAAGCCCATTCCCCTCGATGAATTGCTCACTTGTTCTTTGGTCAAACCCTTTGTTAGTGGATCCGCAATATTTTCTTTTGACCGAACATACTCAATGAAAATTATTCCACTAGAGAGCAATTGTTTTATGGTATTATGTCTCCGACGTATATGTCGAGACTTACCATTATACAAGTTACTTTGTGCTTTACCTATAGCAGATTGACTATCACAATAGATACATATAGGTGGCACAGGTTTCCCCCACATTGGAATATCTTCTAAAAAATGACGAAGCCACTCAGCTTCTTCGCCTGCTTTATCAAGTGCAATGAATTCTGATTCCATTGTGGATCTTGCAATGCACGTTTGTTTAGAAGATTTCCAAGACACTGCTGCACCTCCAATAGTAAAAACATATCCACTTGTGGATTTTGAGTCTCTTGTATCAAATATCCAATTTGCATCACAGTACCCCTCTAGTACTGCTGGATACCTTGTATAGTGCAGTCCATAGTCCAAGGTATATCTTAGATATCTAAGAACCCTGACTAGAGCCTTCCAGTGATCTTCCCCTGGATTGCTATTATATCTACTCAGTTTACTTACTGAGTACGCAATGTCCGGTCTCGTACAATTCATGAGGTACATGAGACTTCCAATAATTTGTGAATATTGGAGTTGTGATATGCTCTCACCTGTGTTTTTGCTTAAATGCAATGTCACATCCACAGGTGTTCTCGCTGGACGATGATCATTCTCAATAAATTTGTCTAGGATTTTTGTAATGTAATGAGATTGAGATAATACATATCCATCAGATGTTCTAGTGATTTTCATCCCTAGTATAACATCTGCAACACCCATATCCTTCATGTCAAACTGTTTGTTTAACATCCTCTTAGTAGCTTTAATGATATTATCATTGCTACCAATAATGAGCATATCATCCACATAGAGGCATACAATAACATAGCCTTCAGGTCTAGCTTTGACATAAACACATTTGTCACATTCATTGATTTTGAATCCATTTGACATCATCATTTTGTCAAATTTTTCATGCCATTGCTTAGGTGCTTGTTTAAGCCCTTAAAGAGACTTAACAAGTTTGCACACTTTGTTTTCTTGACCCGGTACAACAAACCCTTCAGGTTGTTCCATATATATTTCCTCATTCGAGTCACCATTCAAGAATGTTGTTTTTACATCCATTTGATGTATTTCAAGATTATACAAAGCAGCCATAGCAAATAACATCCTGATGGAAGTTATTCTTGTGACTTGTGAGTATGTATCAAAATAATCTTGACCTTCCTTTTGCTTGTATTCTTTGATAACAAGTCTTGCTTTATATTTGTCAATTGATCCATCAGCCTTCATCTTCCTCTTGAAGATCCACTTGTATCCGAGAGGTTTACTACCTGGTGGTAGATCTACCAACTCCCAAGTGTGATTTTGCATAATGGATTCAATTTCACTATTTACAGCCTCCTTCCATTATTGTGCTTCAGGAGAAGACATGGCTTCCTTAAAGCTTTGAGGCTCATTTTCTAACAAATAAGTTAGAAAATCTGGACCAAAGGATTTTGATGTTCTAGCACGTTTACTACGTCTAGGTTCATCATCTTCTCCCTCTTGGTCATCAGTAATGTCTTTTTCAACATCCAAAGTTCTTTTAATAGAACTTTCCTTTTTGTCTTTCCCACATGTTCTGAGGTAACCCAGAACTTTTAACATGGCATTCATTATTTCTTTTAATGTTCTATTTTTCCTTTCAGCAACTCCAATTTGCTGAGGTGAATAAGGTGCCGTGGTTTGGTGTATAATACCATGTTGTGAACATAATTCACCAAAAAGTGATTCATATTCCCCACCTCGATCACTTCTTAGAACTTTTATTTTCTTGCCAAGTTGATTCTCAACCTCTGTTTTATATAATATAAACATGTTTATTGCCTCATCTTTACTTCTCAGCAAGTATACATAATAATGAGTGCAATCGTCAATAAATTTAACATAATATTTCTACCATCCATAGTGGGATTAACATGCAATTTAAAACATTGCTACATATCACATGGCAAGCAATGATAATTTGCTTCAATTTCATGAAAATGGTATCTAATGAAGTTAGATTGCATACATATATCACATTCCATGCATATCAATATCACACCAAGGAACAACTTTAAATATTGCATGTCATGCTTGTTTCCAATCTTAACATGCCACTTGATCCAAAAGCCACCCGCCAAATTAATTTGACGAGAGCATTTGAAATATTCAAATCATTTAAACCATACTAGTTTTCCTTCAAGTGTATTAAATCAAGCCTTTGAATAATTTAAACTCAGACCAAGTAATTAAAGTACCCAAAAATGGGAAACAAAACGTCGGAGTTCCGCTTACCTGAACTGTAGCTTGATTCACTGAACCGTGCCTTTTGGAAGAAATTGAAATAACTTGAACCAGATGTAAAAAACCATTGAACCAGATCGGTCTTCCATGCTACCTTTTTGCTCAGCTCGTTTTTTTTTTTTTTTTTTTTTTTTTTTTTTTTTTTTATCAAATTGAACCGGACCATGAAATTGAGCTGAACCAACCCATCATCTTCCCCAACAGTTTCTGAAACAGATGGGTGCGTCCCAGCCAAGCACAGAGGGGTGCGTCCCCCTCTCCGACTCAATCGGCCCAACCATGGCTGCCCCGTCGACCGGCGACAACGAGGACGAGGAGAGCGCCAGCCACGGCGTTGGCGGCGGAGGAGGACAGCTTGCGTTGGATCTGCTCCGCTCGCCGCAAAACCATCCACGTCCTCTCCCCAGACCGCTCCGTCAAGCTTGGCCTCGACCATATGCTCCTCGACGGCATCATCATGGATGTGGTCACCCCTGAGCAAGCCCGCGTGGCCGAGGAGGCCAACGCTTACGCCGTCATGGCCCTCGAGCGCGTACCCAAGCCCCACGGTGGGCGGGTAAGACTGTGGGAAGCTTCTCATGGTCACCAGCGAGGAGGCGAGGATGGAAAGCCTCGCCTTTGACGACGACATGACAGGTCTTCGCCGTCCCTTTGAGGAGGCGAGGTCTTCTCTTGGCATTCTATGGATTTCTTCATCACCCTGCTACATCATCCGACATCGGAATGGCAGCAAGGCCTTGGGCCGTCGGCGGAATCGGCACCTCCATCGCCGTCCCTGGCGGAGGCGGGTCCCTCTCTGGGTGCTCCTCTCCGGTACTGCCACCTGATGTAGAAGGCGATGTCCAGGAGGAACCAGGTGGTCGTCGTGCCGAGCAGATGGCATCCATGCCGGTGGAGCTCTCCATCCTAAACATCGGCAAGGACTGCAAGGTCCTCAACGATCAGACCTTCGTCGCTGGTGATGGCAGTCTACCACCCGGCCCTCCGGGCATTCTTACTGTTAGTGGCGTTTCCGGCGGAGATCTAAACGGCTACACTACTCCGGCACTGCCTGCCCGGACTTCTGCAAGCGCGACGACTCCTTCGAGTATGCAGTTGGCGTGTTTGAGTGTTTGCTCCACCCGGCCCGTTACCGGACCTAGCCTTGTAGGGATGATGCTGTTTTCTTTGCATAGATTTCTTTCCTCGGTTTCTCGTTGTACGACAAGACAACACCACAGAAATCAGAAATCACAGTGTTACAGTCCAAATGACAGTATAACAGTAAAAATTCTGTCTTAAGATTGTTATCAAAATTACTTTACTGCTACTGTATTAAGGATGATAGATCTGTGTACCTTTGAAAAGATGATAAAAAATCTATTAGAAGAAGGTTTTGATCGAATCAAGCGAAACACTTTGTCCTTAAGACAGAATGCGCCCTCCCTACGGTGCTTAGGACTCTTGGGCGTCTGCCTCCCAGGATAAGACGATCAACCACGTACTGTAGGAGCACTCCAAACAGCACGCGCAGCGAACCACAAATGCGTAATGCTTTCACAGAATGAGAAGAGGAGGAAGAAGAAGATGCAGGAAAAATCCGTCCAGAAAAATCAGTTTTTCAAGACTTTATAGAAATTCCGTTAAAGGCCCGTTGAAAACACCCTTTCCCGTTGAACGGACGCGTCCGTCCGTTAACGGTTATAAGAAAATAAACTGGACCCATTTTGGTTGAACCAAATAATATTATCATGTTGACCCAACCCAACCCAACCCAACCCGACCCGACCGGCCGTGCGTGCGAACCGAGCCGGCGGCGGCGGCGGCGGCGCGCGCGTGTGGGTTAGCCCACCTAGGTGCATGGGTCCAACATCTCTCTCCCCCACAAAAGTGGGGTGGCCCTTGGGCCTAACTTATAAGGCCAACCTTGGACCTTATATACCATCCACAACCCATCTTTGGTGTGGATGTGGGACTATTCATCCTTCACCCAATTCACTCATTCATCTCATAGTAAGTGGGTTTTAAACATGGGTTAGTTTTCTCTCATTAATACCCAATTATAGGTTATGACTAACACCCACTTCTAACAATTTTCAAACTAGCTTGAATCCACAAGCAAATATTAAGGTTGGAACTCTAAACTCTAAACCCTAAACCCGTAAGCACAACCAGCAGCTCATTTACAAGAAATCCCAAATCTGATTTCAATTAGACCGACCTAGCCCTTTTTAGGTATGAATCTGAAAAAGACTCAATTACCCATAGTAACCAACAAATGACATCTTAAAACACAAGACCAACTCTGACAATTCACAAATCTGTCCCTGGACATTTTGACAGTTAATAACAGTCATAACTGCTTCAGCAGTAGGGACAACATTGGTTAAACAACTCTTAAAGCAGATTGATGATGATCGGTGAGTCGCCTTCCAAAATAGCATTTGTAGGTTGGAACCGGGCACACAGCTTCTAAAAAGATTGACTCGCGCATAGTTAAACTTCAAAGGTGAAAGGACAAATAAAAACCTCACATGGTCAAATTTCAAAAGATGCAAATACTTCAAAATAATTAACTTCATTCCATCCCAAGAGTTTGTGTGCCAATTCCCAGGAGTAATTGGCGGAGAAAAACAGAGTAGGGCAGCGCATCAAAGGCCAGTTAGTTGAAATTCATTTGCTGCGCCAGTTTGGATTTAGGAACATTCCACTCTTTAAACGATGGCGATCATATCAGCTCAAGTGGACAACTAGAACAAGGATGAGGGGAGGCGGTGATATAGGTAGTTGTAGACATCAAGCAATTACCAGGTTTTCGAAATTCTTGGAGGTTATGTGCAATTCCATAAGTAAAATCTACATTTTCATTCATATATGATCCCTAACTTCTATATTTACGTATTACGTTCCTATGTAACTCTCACACTCTCAGCAGTCTATGTATGCTCGTAGTGGGCACCTTCCATATGCGTTTTTTTCATATGAATGATTCTCCACCTTTACGATAAATTCCGTCCAACAAGTTGTGGTCGTATCTAATCTGATCGAGGTTTTGCAAATTAAATATTTTATATAAAGAAGTACCCTCCGAAACCATCAAATCCGTTGTAGTCTAGTTGGTTAGGATACTCGGCTCTCACCCGAGAGACCCGGGTTCAAGTCCCGGCAACGGAACTTATTTTTTCCCTTCTCTCAGTCCTCAGCAGAAAATTTTCACTCCTTTTTTATTGATGGAGAGATCTATCAAATGTACCCACGCATATGTTTCTTTCTGTTTTGTTTTTTTTTCCTCGAAGGGGACAAACCAAATGAATTTATAAAATTACCTCTTCAATTATCCATCATTAGCTGAGGTTGGAGGTAGGATAAGGGACAGGACCTTCATTGACAGGTCGCAATTGATCGCAATAAGGCTTATAATTGATATATACTCCTGGTAACCCCCCAAAAAGAAGATTGATGGGTCGAACATTGTCTAGGAGTTCACTCTAAGTCTCACATAAGCATATGAGTAAATAATTGGCCATCCCAACCCAAGAGGCTATGAACCCGCATCAGTGAAGACGAGGAGTGAAATTGTTGTCGATCACGATGATAGCTATATCCGGACTCCGGAGCCGAAGTGGTATCATAAATTGGGTTTAAAAGCATGAAGGGCTCATGTGAGAGCTCTCTCTCTTTTGTCTGTAAAATGGAACGTAATTTGGTGGGAGTTTTTGGCGGTCACTTGTCGAACTAGGGGATGCATGTGGCGGTCAATTCAATCGAGGTGAAGGCCGCATTGTCTAATGTTCTGCCATTATTAGCCTAATAATGTGATTCAATAATTATCCGAAAAATAAAGAATGTGATTCAATAATTATCCGAAAAATAAAGAATGTGATTCAACATTGTCTCTGCATATATTGCATGGTTTTATGGGAGCATTGAGCTAACTTCAAGAAGAATCCAATATATTAGAGGAACATTGAATCTTGCAGTTAGGATACGAATTTGCCTACTTTTCAATTGAGACGTGATTAAAGATCATCACATGATGATGAATCCTAAAATGAAGATAGAGGTGATGAATGTGAAATATTTAGTCAAACACATTGGGTACACGAATGGTTTTGTGGGGGGGGGGGGAGAGATCTAACAAACAAAAATCTTAACCAACTGGCCGGGTGTTTCGTGGGATGGCTAGGACCATCCGTCTGTTGGCCACTCACGTGAGATAATATCCTAACTTGCTTTTGCATATGATGTTTGGGGCATGTATCTGAGAAGGGCGGTTGCTCAGCCTCTTCTAGTTAGGCCCTAGGACTCGGACACCCGCATAAACAACGAGAAAAATAAATGAAATAGCTGCTGTGAAAATAATTAATACCTCCTCAAACATTAATATATACTTTCAATTTTTTCACCAAAAGGAATTGATTTTAGTTCATCTTGAAAAAACTATATCGGACTACATATACTTTCAATGGTTTTCTTCCGCCGAAAGGAATTGATTTTAGGGGCCGTTTGGGGCGTGATTAAAAGCAAAACATCCAGCTGAAACACCTGGATGTAAAAATCCACATAGATGATACAGTATATATCCAATATCCAGTCTGGATATTTTGCAATAATCACGCCCCAAACGGCCCCTTAGTTCATCTTGAAAAAACTAAATCGGACTACTAGAGTCGCACAGGGATCCATACTTCGTGAAGCTATTGGAATCGTCCGATCCATACTTTTTTGGAACTGGCTCCATTTGTTATACCATTGACTAGTTTGGAGTTTATTTTTTGTTAAACATTGACTAGTTGAAGTTGAGTGCACATATCAATGTTTGGTTTACCCAAAATAGGACATGTGACACTGGATAATCAATACATCACCCATACTTTTCTTATTCCACGTCGACCATACTTTGCTTTATTCCATTCCGGAAAAGGAACAGCTTGTGTTGTTAATATTATCCATTTATCCTCCGCTTGATAAGTCCAAAAAGAGTCGACATATTTGTTGCCAATGCTAGCTGCTGTTAGTTCGGTTAAGCTCATGACACTAGACACTCCTAAAAGCCGGGCAATCTGAATTCTTTTTAGCATAGAAACATCAGCAAATGTGTTTTCAGGTAAGCAATGGCCCCAACCTACACGGTGTGAGCTTTTCCTTTTGGCTCATCTTCCCCCAGTGTGCCTTCGTGAGAAGTGGACATCCCGAACAAGTCTCTAGTCACCAGACTTGTTTTTCGTTTATTTAGGGGCCATTTGGGGCGTGAAAAAAAACAAAACATCCACACAGGATATTTCACTTTCACTATTCATTTCCAGTTTTTTTCACTATCCAGCTGAAACACCTCACCGCACTAGTATTGATGGAGCAGGAGAATCACAAGGAGAACCATTATTTAAGGGCCGTTTGGTTAGTGGATTATCCCAAAAATCCTTAACCAACTGAATTTTTTCAGTTGGATGGAGCTGATTTTTCACGCCCCAAATGGACCCTTAATTTGTTTTATCCCCTCAAAGAATGTATCACTACCACACAGTTTTTATCCGGGAGAGTGACATGTAGTGGCCCCAGTCTTCATAAATTGGTATTGGTACTCAGTAGATCATAAATTTCTTTATAATCTTTGAACTCATCACATTATTATGTGTACTCGAAGGAAAGAATGACCAAAATTATTTAACCTTTCTGTCATGCCCCGAAATCTCATACCTCAATCGGAGTGCGGAAGCCTACCAATGAGATACAATTCGAGGTAGAGATCCCGGGCACGCGACCGAACAGTCGATTTTCCAACCGATTACAATTATCTCAAAAGGACGTGTAACCGATTATGCCCACAATCAGTGTAATACAATAATAGACATCAATGAATACTATGAAATGAATTTACTTAATAATAAACCATTTAAGAAAGTCAAATAAAATAAACCTATAAGTCTATGGCACACAATTGCCAATAATGTCATAAGCATCAATAAAGCAAAGCAAATAACTAAATCGTCTTTAATCTCTTCTCGGTGCCTGCAATCCGCCATTCAACTATTGCACTTCCTGATCTCACTTTTCATTTGCGCCTACATCAGAGGATGCATGAGTATTTTATAGAAACACTCAGTAGGATGTAAAAACCCACTGAATTAAAATAAGCAGTATGAAGAGAATAAGAATAACAAAGGTCATGGACATTCTACAACATCTGAACTTAACCGAGGTCTATACACCTGCAAGGTTAGTCAACAATAATTCCAACTCGCAAGTGAGGAAAAATATCAATAAGGCTCCTACTACACATATGAGTAAGGAGAGGATAACAATCATAACAAAGGCTCTAGACATCTAAAGTGAAAGGAGTTACAATTTCTGCTTGTTAACCTGGTCGCTCGCAAGTGACTAAAATATACCAGAATCACCCTAGGGGTCCTCTCTTTGGAACCGTGCCATGCGTCTAGGATGCTGGCCCCACTAGTGCTTACAGACACGATGGGCGGAGACTAAGGACCAACCCTTAGCGAGCCTCCCCCTAGGGGGTCCTATTTCGTTCTCCCCCTTCTCTACCAACCCTTAGCGAGCCTCTCCACGTGGTGTGTGAAAAAGTAGTGCTTTGGTTTGTGTGGAGATCGCGAAGAAGCGGGTTTCGTTTCAAACCGGTTGACGTGCAATTTGGTACCAGTTCAAAGGTAAGATGCTCTTTTTCTCACAGCGTATTTGCATGAAAATTTTGATCTTTATGTTGAGTACCACGTACTGAGGATGTATGACATGATTGACTCATTTTTGTTCTGGATTAATTGTCCTAATTGCTGAGATCTATTCAAGTGTTAGCATACCGATCAAGTTATTGTTGTGATTCTCTCATGCACTAATCGATCAAGACATCCCTGATGTATACCATTCTTTTGCTACCCTTTTGATCATGTGTTTGCTGTCTATATCTACTGATAGTACTATGTTTCGAATGGTTTAAGGTTCCGGTCATGAAAAGTTGTCATCTTTCTTGATATACATCAACCGATGTTATGTTATTGCATGCTTTGACCTAATCGTTTTAATGTGAGTATAATCCATGTGTTTCTCATCCAAAAGCAACAATCTTTTAAAGTTGAACCCACTCGTGGGGTGCGTCCTTTTGTGTCAGAAGTCGTACCTTGAGTTGTGGTTCTGTGTCCGGATAAAGTGGTCCACTTTAGGTAGTATATGCCTTAATTGATATGATATATGAGTAATAAGACTATATATAAGAGATTAAGGGATGTATTAATAAAGGAATGTGTAAATCATTGTGGACCTGTGCTCGTGGACCTTAAGACCTTGTTAATGGGTCTGATCAAGATCTGAGGTGTCCTGGAATAATTGTCCAGTTTGCGGGTTAATGAGCCATTAAGACTAATTGGTAAAACAGTTTTTAAAAGAGACTTGTAGGCTGATTAATACACATTTAATAGTCTGACCAGAAGCTAATAAAAGCCTAATATGAAGTGGTTTTGAGTCTAAAAGACTTGGGTTAAGGTTAGAACTAGTAATAATAAATAAAAAATGAGTTATTACTTAGTATAGTGCTCTCGGCCAGGATGTATCCTGCACCGACAGACTGCATTCTAAAATCCATAACTAATTGTAGAAAATTCAGAAAATTATTCCGTAAATTGGGTAATGATATGCGGACATAAGGCTGTCTTCCATAAAAATTTCAGAGGCTTTTAAGTTCTGGGTAAGTCGGGATAAATCCGGGAATGGGGCTGCTGTGTCTATAACAGTGTCCTTTCTCGGTTATATATAAAACGCTACGCTAAGACCATATATATATGATATAACACAAGGAGGGTACTATAGCATAAGACTTCCAGAGGGTACTTATGATAGTATCATGAGTGGAGTATTGTCTTTATACCAAACATTGTGTTCGTCAATGTTCTCCTCGCGGTGCCTAACATCGCGTATCTTCTACCCTTGAAACCCTAATGACAGGTTAGAGTGATCCTTTTCTATTCTACCAACAAAAAGCTTTTGAGATACCTTGTTTTATAGTCTTGAGGACCAGGGATGGCTTTGATTGAAATAGTGTATGGTGATGACATTGGACGAGTCTATACCGAAGAGTTCAGTTTCGAGTCAACTCGTGCTTAGGCACATACCTACTGTTGGTTAACCTCTTGAGAGTCTGTCATTGTTAAATGCTGAGAATTTCATTGAACTCCTCTGAGAGTCCTATTGTTGAAGATTATTAATTCATGAGAATACCATGTTGAGTTAGACAGATCCAGTTCCATGTAAACTGCTTCTCCGCCAAGAGTCTTGTTGATACTCTTAGGTTGGATCATAGTATGCTCATGAGCCATAGCTAGACCCATGGTGGTCTCCGATGATTATGAACCTCCGTAGTTCAGCCGATGACGGCAACGCGTGCGCTTTAGATTGTTAGACATTACGGAAGGTCTGCAATCTCCGCCCATTGTGCCCGTAAGCACCGATGGGGCCAGCATCCCTAGACGCTTGGCCGGGTTCCTACGTAGAACCTCTAGGATGATCTGGTATAAATTGAAGTCCATAGGGGAAGTGGACTGAACAGAGAGCAGAAATTGACATTTTCGACACATTGGTTGTCCCGATCAGATATTGTGTTTATCTCCTTACTCTTTGAAAGTCTGGAGTCGTATTGATTACATTAATTCATTTCACCCTGATCAGTGAGAGTTGTCAGGTGTTGTATCTTTCCAGGTAAGTAAATCCTGTGTTCATATTTGTCCTAAGTTATTGGACCTGATTATCATTGAATTACCTTATTGTCTTTATCTACTGTGAGTTTTTCTGGTATCCTACTGAGTATTTCCTCTGGAATACTCACGCATCTTCTGATGCAGGGATTAAGGCTGAAGAGGTGTGATCAGCTTGTTCGTGCCGTGAAGATTGGTGATCGTGAAGACTTAATAGCATAGGTTTATTTTGCTATTGTTGGATGTTTATTTATTTTCTGGATATTTGTGGTCTGCGTGTCACTTGGTTATTATTTGCTTTCGTAAAAATATTTGACAATTAGTAAGTCAGTAATATTGTTTAGTTATTTCAATTCTATTGAACGGTTGTTTACGTCAACATGATCCTGCTGTTCCCGTTTATGTTTATGGGATTTGTGGTGATGAATCGAGTATTCGGTCCGTCATTGGGTTATCGCTTCCGCGCATATCGGGGTTTTGGAAATTTGGGGCGTGACAAATTTAGTACCTATCATCGGATCAGAATCTAATAACCCAAAAGATTAAACTCATACTCCTTTTTATGAGAACGATCTCATATAAACTATTTATATATATATATATAAGAAAAGTTTAAATGAGGTCACTCTCATATGAGGCTAATTCATGTTGTAGCCGTTGGATTTTGATCTTACGACTATAAAAGTGAAGCCAAACTTTTTTTCCATCATACAAACTAATATATATATATATATATATAGAGAGAGAGAGAGAGAGAGACTGTTTTATAGGAGATCGTTCTCGTATAAGAAGCATGAGGCCAATCTTTTGACTGGTTGGATTATGATCCGACGATAAGTAGGTGAGTGTGAATCACTCACCCTCATATTAAGATCCAATGGCTACGACATAAACTAACCACATATAAGCCATATAAGAGCAATCTCATTTAAACTTTTCCGTCTATTGAAATCGGTTTATATGAGATCGTTCTTATACAAGGAGCACAAGGGCAAACTTTTGAGTGGTTAGATTTTAGTCCAACGGTGAGTATTAAATCAGTAGGTAGGTGACTGTGAACCATCACTCACCATATTCAGGCTTAAGCTATATTTATGGTTTCATTATTATATAGTTTTTGTGGATGGAAAGTGTAACACCCGAAAAATTAGTAAGTATTTTAAAACCCAAATTTGACCCCCTTAATGTTTTATTTGGTCGTATTTTCCTGTGGAAATTAAAGTTGGTGAGAAGAGCTTTCCAACGCCACTTATTATGCTCGATTTGGAGTTCGGAGTAAAAAGATATGAGAATTTGAATTTTGATTGAACGTGACAGCGATCGATCGCCATGAGAGCCGATCGATCGGAAAGCTTGAACCGATCGACGCCTTATCAAAACGATCGATCGTAGTTACTGTGATTTGAGAATGTTTTGTTTCGCGTAAAGCGATCGATCGGCAGTAATGGCGATCGATCGTGTGTAACGCGATAGAGTAAAATAACGTATACGACGATCGATCGCCGTATAGCCGATCGATCGCCGGTTATGGTTTTGCAATTTCTAGCGTATTTTTGGGGTGGATTTGCTTGGGAAAGATACCAAATCCCAATTGGACTTGTTTTGCACGTCTCTAGGAGGATTTTGAAGCCTTCCCATTGGTTGGAAGTGTCCATGATTTGGAAGATTAGTTTAAGAATGGATTCTTCCCCAACTCTATATAAACACTAGAAAATTGGCTTGTGCTAACCCTAGAACGTCCAGAGACTTTTCCCTTCTCCTTCCCACGTTCACCCATCTCCTTGGAGGCTTGTTCTTGTGGGAGTTTGCGAGAGCTTGGAGCGGGAGCTTTGGAAGGAGTGGAAGAGACGAGTAACACATAGAAAGACGAGATCTTTGGAGGATTAAGTAGGATGGTTTTTCCCCTCTTCTCTCTTTTGACTATATATGCTTTTGACAAGTGTTTTGATTCAACACCTTAGTTATTGTTTGGATTCTTGCGAGATGAATAAATTGTGTCAATATTTCTATGCGTAGTGCATCACAAATCATATGTGCTTTCATGTTCACTTTTAGACGGGAATTCGCATCTAAAGTCTAATGCTTTATTAATTTTCCAGAGACTAAAAGTTCTGATATTGTTTGGTTGATGATGATCCACGTTGAGTTTATACCTTTAAGGTGTGTCTTACATTAATTGTCTTATTTGGGGTGTATTAATGATTACAAACTATGTTATATATATGAGAACACAAGAAATGAGTGAATTTTAGTAATTTCAGATAATTCTTTGTTCTGTAATTGGTCTAAGAGGGGAGTATATGGTCTCTTATTGATGTATTATTATTTATAATGTGTCACTAAGTAAGATAATCAAGTTTAATAAAGAGTCATAATCTCGGCTAGAACTATTTCTGTGCTAATAGTCGGTGGTAAATAATTCATAACTAATTCAAATAAAATCAGAAAAATATAAAATCAGTGGGGTTAGAAACTATACTCACGAGGGTATTATCAATAAAAATTTTAGAGGTTAAGTCTTACTGTACAGAGCACAGTAGCCGTCGGAAGAGGACTATTGTGCAGGAAGCAGTGAGCTGAATCTGAAAGAAAATACTAAGTATACAAATAACATCATGTAATATGATATAATAACGATTAATATATTATAATAACGATTAATATGTTAATACCAGTAATTAGACTATTTACTTATGGAATATCACAGTAAGAATTAGGTTAGATGTAATTCAATTATGAGGGATAATCCTTTGAACAAGTGATTCATAACTATCTATTTTAAAAGCGTTGATGTCGGTTTGATATTCTACTTAGAATTCAAATCATCTAAGATTCTTGATTTCTTCTCTCTGATATTTGGATTATAAACTCTAATGCGAATGAGGAATTCCTATCTAGGGCTGAGCATGAAAGGTACGTATTGATTGTATGGTACTCCTTGTGTGAGTTTTCATTATTCGAAGTGTTTGGGTTGTCTTGTTATTCTATGCTACTCCAATGAGCGAGTTATGTGTTGACCAAAGACTTTGATGCTTCTATCCATACTCCTTGAGAGAGTCTATTCTGGTAAGAGATACCTTATGATCTTAGAGTGTTGTGACCTCTATTCCTTTGAGATATTGCTCATATTGATTACATGATTGTTTCTTCCACTGGAGACCTTGCGAGACTCTCCCCATGGTGGTTTCATAGTATGTTCAATTAAGCCATTGCTAGATCTTACGAGGTCACTTATATTTATGAAATTGCGATTCCATACTGATAAGCATAAAATATACACATTTATATGCCTTATTTACCTATATGCTAGTGTAGTTTTTGTGATAAAACATGAATAAAATGGGTTATTTGTGATTAGGGTAGTAATTAGGGGATTAATAATTAATTTACTCTAATTAACTATTTTAGATGCATTAAAGAATTTAATGAATCATATTTTAATTATGCGTCTAATTTTAGTTTGGTTTTGTTATTGTAGGTTTGAAAATGCGAATTGCAGATCAGTAGCAGGCGTGCGCATTAGACGTGTTTTGAAATGCCAAAGTGACCCATGAGCTGATATGACGCGTATTGAAGAATCTGAACCATTGATGGGCTATTTAAGAGAAGACGGACGCAAAATTTAAATACGGACGTGCAGATTCGATTCGGCGGTTGAGATCGTTACGACAGGTTTTATTTGATTAAAAGAAAAAAAAAAGGAGAAAAGGATTGAACCGGTCTGGTCCGGTTCGGGAAAATAAATAAAAAAAAGAGGAAAAACAACTCGAGCCATCGGCTCGGGTGTTCCAGACGAAGAACGGCGCTCGAGCTTTCTGCTCGAGCGCCGGTGTGACAAAAGGCAGGATCTGATGCCGGCAAGGTAATGGCGGCCTGAGCTTGGCGGGACAGCGATGCTGATGAAGGTTGCGGCGGCTTAGACAAGAGATGATGACAGCAGGACAGCAGTGGCTTTGGATCGAAGCGATGGAATTTCATGGCAGAGCAGATTCGAATCGGTGGAGCTGGACTTAATGCCGGTGTCGTGCTGACGGCGGAGCTGGAGCAGAACGACAGAGGAGCTGATGGCGGTGAAGAGATCAGAACGGCAATCGTGTTGGATTCGGAATGAAACTGAAAAAGGAAAAACAGAGTCGTGCTTGCTCTGTTCGGACGACCGGAAAAGAAGACGGTGCTGGGCGGAGGTAGGAACTTGGCGGCAGCCACGACGGCTCGAGGAGGAGCAAAACAGTAAAAGGAAAGCTCTTGATTTGGAAATTTGCGTATAACAGAGCTGCAATTGCGAATGTATTTCAGTTTGGTAAGCTTCCATATTCGGTTCGATTGGAAATGGAAAAGAGTCGAATTAGGACTCTTGGGAATGGCTTATAAAAACGGAAGAAGAGGAGGATCGAGGGAGGAAAGGCTGGCGATTTTTCGGACTGTTAGGGCTGGAGCGCTTTGGTTGTGAAAAAAAGAAAGAAACAGAGCTTCGTTTCAAAAGTTGGGTCGTGATTTGGGGCTTATTTCGGTGGTATTTTGGGCAGAAATCGAAGAGGAGAATAAGGGGAATCGATTGGAGGACGAAAAGGAAGAGAATTGCGAAGAAAAGCATTGATTTTGGGCTGTTTATACATCGTGAACAGTACTGCTACAGTGTTCCTGTACTTGCTACAGTACTTCCATTAAAATGATTTCCAAAAGGATATCAATTAGGGTTTTGACTACAACCTAAACTACTACGCTTAGAACCCCTTAAACAGGTAAATCAGGCAAGATACGACCCAAAGAAATCCCCCAAAATCAGCCCAAAATGTTTCCCAACAGAATTGCCTCGGGATACGCAAAACCACTGGTGATCGATCAGTGCGTATAACGCGATCGATCGTCTTGCGATCGATGCCTTACAAAACCGATCGATCGTCTACCGATCGATGCCGTTTGAAGGCGATCGATCGGTCTGACGGAAAAACTTCAAATTTTTTATTTTTAATGAAATTTCCAGAATTCAAATTTACTCCCAATTAGCAAGGAAATTTTTACCTTAAAAAAAATTACGATCGCTACAAAATTAGAAGGTAGGTGAGCGTGTCAAGAGTTCGATTGAGATCTAACGACTATGAATTAAATTAACCTCATTTAAGATATGATAAGATGTGGGAGCGATTTTATTTAAATTTTTATATACATAGACTGTATAAAAAAATATATATGGCGACTATACACACCGTCAGAGCCGAACTGCATGCAGATGGAGGCTCTCCACGTGCATCCATCACTGTCGTACTTGCGCCGGTGTCGATCCCACACCTCCTGCCTGCGCATTTGCTGTAGCCGGGTACCGCAAGAGTGGTCGTATAAGCCAAGGGACTTGTGCCACGTTCTGCCTCCACAACTGGCCCTAACGGAATAAAAATTGCAAAACATCAGCCTTATCTTATTCTTCGAGGGCAATTGAGGCAGCGCAATTCATTTCATTGCCAAGATACTACTCCTAATATATTTTTTTTTTCAGAATATCTGGTACATCGTGATATTTGGATTACGATCAGATAGGCCAGAAGTTCTTCAGCTTTTTAGAATGTGATATCGTTTAATCCATTTGGCTAAATTGTCTCTATCTTATCTGAGTAATATGACGACTGATGAAGCACTCCGAAATAATTGCTGGTAGTCGTTTGATTTGATATTTTACAGGGAAATGATATTTGTACAGCAAATTCTTACATATTTTCCATACACAGCTGATGTGTATAGAAATGAGTGGCTCAACTGATATGACCCCACATCAGTTCATCCACTCATTTCCATACACATCAGCTGTTTATGGAAATGTGTAGGAATCTGCTGTAGGGTTATCACTGCCCTATATTACACCTTGTTTTGGAGCGCACTTGGTTTTGAGGTGTTTTTGTCCTTATAACGGAACTCATATAAATTTTCATTTTATTTTTTGAAGTTGTTGCAACAAATGTTTTAACCCGTTTGGTAAAAATATCATATTTTCAGAAAATACACATTTATGGAGAATGCCTGAAGGAGGAACTGAGGAAAGAGGAGGGAAGCAGCAGGAAAGGAGGCTGCTCGACTTTTTTTGGAGTTAATTTCGAAGAAAGATTGATATATTACATCCCTGGTTTTGTTTAAAAAATAAAACGGAAATCGGTAAAAAAATCACTCCCAAACATGCTATAATTTCTTTGTGGCACGAAAAATGGTACTCCCTGTGCTAAAATATTATGTACATTTAAAAATATTAATTATTTTAAAATATTATATATATTTTATCAAATCACTCGACTTCCTCTGTCCAAAAATAGAGGACACTTGAAAGATTGACTTGAATTTAGTTCATGAACGAGCATACGAGGTAGACGGGAGGGAGAAGAAGTCATGTGATTTCCTTGTAGCCTTCATGGTCTAATAAAAATGAGAATTTTTCAAATGTACACAATATTTTGGAATTGAGGGAGTATTTTTATTAATATTATTACCAAATTACCCTTACCATAATTCAATATTGTACATAGTGAGAAGGGGGTAGCGTGGCAAAATCATACGTAGTGGTACACAGTTGTCTCTAGCACCTGAGCCACAGCAGATCCGGAGCCCATCTCCGTCTGCCCCGCCCCTGCAAATCCCAGTGAAGTCGAGAACTGCGATTTCATATGTTCCCCGATCCCAAGCACCTACATAAGCAAATTAGAAAAACCAAAAAACAGCAGCCAACTATTAGCGTGAGCTCTTTGCCTCCTCCTCCGAGTGGAAACCGCATAGACTCGCCCGCATGCTCCTCTGCTTAGGGCTTCTTCGGTTTTCCTCCTCCACGAGAAGTCCCTATTTCTCCCAAATCCCATAAACCCTAGCTACTCTTATTTGAGATTCATGAAGTAAAAAAACAAAGCGTTGGGGATCAATCTATCATAATACTCCTGATTGGGAAGAATGGCGATCGACCAGAACTTTATCCCCAAAGATCTCCGCCCTCTCAACATCAATCGGACTGTCGTCACCGAGGACCCCCGCGCCGCCCTCAGCCCCCGCTCCAGACCGCCCCTCTTCTTCCCTCAGCCCTCTGCCGCTGCCGTCGCTCCCTCCGCGGACCCCGTCTATGCCAGCTTGGGCTTTGTCAATCCGGCTCCTGTTCCCGCCTCCTTGTGGCCTCCCCGCCCCGCGCCTGTTCTTCCTCCGTTCAACCTCGCCGCCATGGGACCCGCCCAGGACGCCCTCGCTTTCGCCCAGCGGCCTCCGGTGGAGTATACCGGCGAGGATGGATCTGCCGCTACCCATGTCGATGAGCGCGAGCAATTGCCTTCGGTGAGGAAGGTGAAACTCCTCTGCGGGTTTGGCGGGAAGATTCTGCCCCGCCCGAGTGACGGTGCTCTCCGGTATGTGGGCGGGCAGACGAGGATCATTAGCGTTCGCCGGGATGTGGCATTCCCGGAATTCATGCAGAAGATGGTCAACATCTACGGGCCGTCCGTGATTATTAAATACCAGCTCCCTGATGAGGACCTCGATGCCCTAGTTTCGGTTTCATGCGGGGAGGATCTGGAAAACATGATGGACGAGTACGAGAAGCTGGCCGAGAGTTCACCGGAGAGGTCGGCAAAGCTCCGTGTTTTTGTGTTCTCAGGTTCTGAGGTAGATTCCCCTGCTGCTTATGGGATTTCGCAGTTCGATATTGCAGATAGTAGCCAGAGGTATGTGGAGGCTGTGAATGGCATTCCGGAGGTCTCCAGTGCGGTGGCATTCAGAAGGAAGGAGAGCGGGGCGAGTGTTTCCTCCACGCATTCTGATGGACAGGGTAGCACAGGC
This sequence comes from Houttuynia cordata, assembly GCA_039654745.1. NCBI lineage: Eukaryota > Viridiplantae > Streptophyta > Magnoliopsida > Piperales > Saururaceae > Houttuynia > Houttuynia cordata. Next base: position 6,705,048 of record CM077513.1, on the reverse strand, counting down.
GGTGCCGATGTTGCGGACGGCGGGGCAAACCCCGGGCTTTTGGACAGCGAATTGCACAGTGCCCCGCCTGCCAGTGCTGCTGCTCCTGCCACTGTTGTTTTGCCACATGAAGGCTCAAGGATTGTGTACTTCAATCCCGGTCCCAATTTGGGAATGATGCCAGTCACTCTACCGCAGATGGTAACAGCGCCAATGCTCCAGCCTCTGCGACCGGGTGACCCAGAGCGGACTGCCTACGTTCAGGCCTACATGGATCCGCACCAGGTGGATTACTCGCATGGTTCTTCCAGGATTGTGTTTGCTAATCCTCAGCAGGTGGGGGTTGTCGGACCCATTTACAGAGAAAATGTTGTGGGAGTTCCATTACCATATCCACAAGCATCAGCTGCAGTGCATATGGCGCCTAGTCCTGCGTCTCCCAGAGCTGGATTAAAGGTCAATGGCGGCCAGCATTTGGTGCATCAGACCGACACTGCTTATGTCGATGATAGCACCACACTTGGGGCAGGCAGGGTTGTTCAAATTCCTGCCGATCAGTTCTTTCAGCCCCAAATCCAACACCTTGCTACCGTACATGGTTCCACTCTGGAGCATTGCGGGTGGCGTCCAGTGCCACCGCCGCGGCCACCACAACCTGAGCAGTTGGTCAAGCGAGATGAATGCTACATGTGTCAAAAAGCATTGCCGCATGCCCATTCCGACACTATGTTGCATGAACCTGCATATGGGATTGCTAAGACCATCTCTGAGCCGAATCAGTTTTTTCAGAGTAACAATTCGGAGGAGAGCGCCAGGCCTCGTAACCCATTTACAGTGGTAGTTGCGGGGGGAATGTCAGATGATGGTATGGATCAGCCAGGTGAAGGCATGAATAAGTTGGGTTATCAAGGAGCTGTCCCGCAGGCGCAGCCCGGGTTGGTGGTGCATGCTGATTCCGCTGTTCATGAGGTTCCCGTGCATCCTCAGATGGGAAGGATAGACTTCTCTCAGCCTCTGGGTGCAGTAACTAATATTTCAACTGAGGGGCAGACTTCTTATGGTGTGTTCGTGGGGAATAACATGCCCCATTCTAATTATGAAGAGATTTCACAAGTAAGGACCATTCCTTTGCAGCATAAGGAAGGCTTTGTCCGTGATCAGGCTGTAGAGTATCCGGGACTACATGCTGGTTTGTCTCCGAAAGAAGGTACCTCTGAGTCCTGCTCTTCTTATGATCATATTAGACCACTTGATGCAAAAATGGAGGATTTACATGTGAATTCTGCGGAAGTTATGGAGCAGCATAGATCAACTTTACGTCCTGACATCAATTCTTCCATGTGCATAAATCCCGATAGCGTACCAGCTATGATGAACAATGGAAGCCGATTAGTAAACCCATTTCCTATGCCAGTTGGCAATGCAAGTGCTTTTATCAAGCAGCCCGGAGTAATTCCAGATGGAACCTATGTTAAGCCTGTTGAACTTCTGCCAACTTCTCTGGAAGTTCCCACGAATTTTCATAATTACCAAAATGCTGAACCCAGACAAGTATCACCTCCATCAGCGAACCCTGAAACTTCTGTTCAATCTAGAGTTAATATTGTTCCTCCGGTATCTGGTGAAGTGTGGCAGGGGAAAACAGTAGTCCCTGGAATTGATTCAACTCATCTCACGGGTGAGAAGATCCCTCTGAGAATCGTCAATGATGTACCTTCTTTCCCAGTTGGTACTTCTCCAACCTATGTCTCAACCACTTTACCTGGTGTTGTTGGAGATAACTGGAATCCAGCTGCATCAAATACCCTTTTCAGCAGCCAAGATCCTTGGAATTTGATTCAACAGGCCCAACAAGTTCAGTTTCTTCCTCCACAGCCCAACAATGTAGCCAGCAAAGACGCATATGTTGCAAGAGATTCAGACAGTGAAACTCGGTTTGCTAATAACAGTGTAGAATCAATTTCTAGAACGGTAATAGAGGAAGGAATGGTCTGCCAGCCAGCGGATCGTTTAAATCAGGATATGCAATCCGATACCACCCAGTTTGCCAAAGGTTTGAAACTTGTTGCATTTTGATATTGAAATATTTAAAGAAGTGTCCAGTAGAACCTTAGTATCCTATATTGGCAAAAAAATGGATCTTCCTGTGAAGCAAGATGCTCCATTACAGCAGCTCGTAGGTGTATTTTCTATATTATACTTTATTAGACACTATGGCATTCATGTTCTTCATCAGACAGATTCTAAGAAAGCTATAGAACCTTCTATTTCACTACTAGGGAATCCTTGAAAGGATTAAGAATTGAAATTTCAATGTTAGAGAAGTGAATACCACTGGACCATGACGTAAAGTGCCTCAATTAGATGGTTCTTCAAAAATTTTAGTGAACCAATTTATACTCTGTGCTGCCTGCTGGAGGTTGGTTTTAATGGCTGAGAGCTTCATGATGAGCTAATTGTTGTCATTAACTATTTTGTTCATTGTCCTCCGTTTTGATCTGTTCTAATTACTATATATGCATTTATTTTCGATATTAACAATGAAAGTACATTTTTCTTTAAAGGCTCTGTTGAGGAGCAAATCAAGCAAGATTTAAAGGCGGTGGCTGAGGGTGTAGCGGCATCTGTGCTTCAAACATCCATGCGTTCCGGTCCCCTCCCTTCAACCCATGATGCAAGCCAGCCTGATGATCGGTCCATTCAAGGAAGGGATGCTCCCCAGAATAATGAAGGACAAAATCAGGTAACACATAAGATAGTGGCTGTCTTTACTTTAGTATATTTAACATTAATATTAATAAAACTTACTCTTGATCTAGGACGTAAAGTCAAAATACTTGGATAAGGCGATCAGTGGTTTGCTCATTACTGAAGACATCAATCGGTTACAGGTATTTTGCTGTTGTAGGCATGTGAGAAATAGCTTGTAGTGTTGAAGTGGATCTTACTAGGTGTGGAATTTATATTCAATATTGTTTTCAACAGATAATAAGAAATAGTGATCTTGAAGAGTTGCGAGAGCTTGGTTCTGGCACGTTTGGGACTGTCTATCATGGAAAATGGAGGGGGACAGATGTTGCCATAAAACGAATAAATGATAGGTGCTTTGCTGGAAAGCCATCAGAACAGGATCGTTTGGTCAGTTTTGCTTGGTTATTTTAGTAAATTCTTTCCTGTTTAGGGTTGGAAATTCCATTTGGATTAAAAATGCCTTTGTTGTCATTGTTTTGCATACAAAAGAGAGCTGACTTCTGGAATGAGGCATGTAAACTTGCTGACTTGCACCATCCGAATGTTGTTGCTTTCTATGGTGTTGTTTTGGATGGACCTGGTGGGTCAGTTGCAACAGTTACAGAATTCATGGTTAATGGCTCTCTTCGACATGCTTTACAGAGAAATGATAGGTACTCCTTTCTTACGTGCAAATGCCTGCCTTCACCAGGCATTTGATTTGAAGAATAATCAAATTACGCTCTGGTGCATTTGCCAGGATACTTGATAGGCGTAAGCGGCTGTTGATTGCAATGGACGTGGCGTTTGGCATGGAATACTTGCACGGGAAGAATATAGTTCATTTTGACTTGAAAAGTGATAACTTGCTAGTTAATCTAAGGGATGCACACCGTCCCATATGTAAGGTAAGCCTTTTATTCCGATACTAAAATACGATGAAGTTATTGCACTAATTTTCCATCATTTACATGTATAATTAATCTTGAAGTGATTTTTAAAGAAATTTGAAGCATATCATCTAGGTAATATTTCTGACAGAATTGCTTGCACCTCTTCGTGATTTGATAAGAGTTTTTCTCATACAGACGAAAGTATCTGTTTACTGCAGTTCCTTTGCCTTCCACGGGCTCCCTTTCCCCTATATTTGGAAAAAAAAAAGACAGGGAAAAGTAAGAACAAAAAGGAAAAAGAGGAGAATGGAAAAGGGGCAGTAATAGGAGAAAAGCTAAATATCTATTTAAATCAATGAAGTGTTTAGTTTTAACTTGGACATGTCAGGATGAGATAACACGGTTGTTATCAAGTTTCTGCCTGAGACATGAGAGGTGTAGGTACTTAATTGTGTCTGGAAGAGGATATGAATCAGTACCTTTTAGGCTTTAGAACAGTGAATTATGATAACAAAGGCAACGGAAATAGAGACAAAATGGCGCAGTTCTTTGTTAGTTCATTAACACACAAATTCCTATAAGGGAAGAATTTAAGAAGAGGTAACTATTCGTGTAAGAAAGAGGTGGTATTATGTATAATGAGTAGAGGAGGAATGGGGAAAAGGAAAGAAAAAAATTAGGAAGATAAATGCTGTACTGTTTGAAAAAGAAGCGAGTATTGGAATGTTTAGAAGTAGGTTAAGAAAAAAATTGACAAAAGGAGAATAAGAATGCTGAGGATGCCGTGGATTGACTTTATGAAGGTAGTCTTAAAGATGCTGTTGTTAAATGTGTATAAATTCATAAGAGAGTAGATTGAAAGGCGAAATTAATGTTCCTTTCATTTATTAAAGAAGTCTGAACATGTTGTTTTGTTAGCATGGTAGGTAATCTGGTCTATAATTAGGAAACTTGGTACGGTGCCTTCAGTCTCAACATTTTAATGTGGGAATGTGTTGGTTTGTTTATAACATTGCTGATGCCGATTAAATGCAATAAGGTGATTAATCATGGTGATGATGATTAATGTATCTTGATCGTCCGTTCTACTTGTTCAAAAGTTACATCATAAGCCATTTGTACAAAATATCTGTCTGCATTCCTTACTCTTGAAGTGTTGTCTGAAGTTTGTAGTGTTCCAGTGTTATGATCCTTAATTAGAATACTAGTTGGAATAGGATTAGAATACTTTCCTAATTTAGTTAATCCTAGTCGGAGTAGGATTAGTTATTATTTTCCTAGTTTTATTATTTTCCTATTCATAGTAGAATTAAGTAATTGTGAGGCTATAAATAAGGCTTTATCCCTCTTGCTACAGTAACATGAATAATGACGTGAATAGTACTTTTGAGAAATAGATCAGTAGTTTCCCTTTTGTCTCTTCCTTCTCCTCTTCACCTTATTTTCTCCCCTTTCACTCTATACTTCTCCCATTTCATCCAACCTTTTCTACTTAATCTATTGTAGATCCTTAAGCATATTAAGGAGATACATCATTGGTATCAAGAGCCTATCGATCCTAGGAACTTACAATGACAAAATCCAGCGGAGTTTCAACTGAGAAACCCCTTGAATTAAGTGCTTCCAAGGATCAGCAGGTTGAAGGGCAAGTTCAGGGCCCTACTATGGCGCAACTCGAGGGGAAATATTGTGAGATTCAGACGGTGGTTCAGACCTTGTCTCACTCGACGAATCAGCGATTCCAATCCCTCGAAGCCAAGGTTGATCAGTTGCAAATCAACATGGCTGAGTCCCGCATAGAGTTGAATCAACAAATGGCCAAACTCTTTCAACGGCTTGATCAGTCGCAGCTGAACCAATCTGGCACTTCTTTCGCCTCCATACCAGCAACTCCTTTGGCAGTTTCTGCCCCTATTTCAGGCACCTCAATTTCAGCCACTTTGCAATCAGCTGCCCTTAATCCGACTACCGCGGGTGTTTCACAAGCTCAATTTGGTACTTATGCACCTAGTCACATGACTACACGATCGATTGACTCGTCTTCTATGGACACGAGCGGCATACTTCCAATACCATCTCAGCCGATGGTCGTTCCTGCATCGTTACAACCAAGGTTTTCAAAACCGGACCGGCCATCGACCTGGATTGATGGCCGGTCCGGTTGGACCGCGGTCAAACCGTGGTCAAACCGGATTGACCCGGTTTAAGAGTGAGGAATAGTAAATATATAATAAATATATATTTTGTATAAGAATAACATGAAACCACTATAGCTCAGGTGGTTAAGGCGTTAAGTATCCTAACGGGGGGAGGAGGTTTGAATCCCCCCTCCAGCAGAAAAAATTTTCAAAAAAAAAAAAGTGATTTTGACCGGTCCGGTTTAAGATAAAACCGGCCGGTTGAGCGAACCGGGGTGAACCGGACAGACCGAACCGGTTTTCCGACCGGTTCCGGTTTTCTGCGGTCGGACCGGCCGGTCCGGTCCGGTTTTGAAAACTATGGTTACAACATCGAGTTCAACAATGAGTTCAACAACAGGGGGCGGGAGCCCATGAATCTGATTCAACAGGTTCAGACCATGTTAGTGCATTACACAACCACCAACCACACTTCATGACTAATCCCCTATTTGCGGCATCACTTGCTAATCCTACTGCACCTGTGGGTAAAAATCTAAGCCATACTCAGTTTTATCCAACCGACGTCCCTGGGCATCAACAATTGCAGCATCAAGAGGAATTGGGTTATGATGATTTGCATGGACATCTTGACCTTGATGCATTTTGACCAAGAACGCCGACACCAAGATCAACATGATGCTAGTCACTTCTTTGGCCGGAGTGGTCGCCCTCCAGAACGAGGTGGTCGCTATTGGCAACATGGTCGAGGTGATAGAGGCCGAACCAACCAAGGCCATCATGATGACCATCAGGGTACTGATTCCGGATTCCAAGCTAGCGTTAAGCGCTTGGAATTTCCAAAATATCATGGTGAAGACCCAACTGACTGGATTTTTCAAGCTGAACAATATTTTGATTTTCAAAATACACCTGATGAGAAAAAGGTACGAATGGCTTCATTACATTTTCGAGGTGATCCAGTGCGATGGGTTAGGTGGCTTTTACTGCGTCATCCGGGTATCTCTTGGGAAGAATTCATGTATGAGTTATGTGTTCGTTTTGGCCCTACCGAGTATGATGATTTTCACTCTCTTATGCTTCGAGTGATCCAGAGGGGAACTATCCAGGAATACCAAGCTGAGTTTGAGCGCCTTGCCGATCGCGTTCCTCAATGGCCCGAGTGTGCACTTAAGGGGGTCTTTCTATTAGGTCTTCGCGAGCCTATCCAATCAGAGGTTCGTTATTCTCGCCCCCGGACCTTGCGTGAGTCCATTCAGCTTGCGCGCATGGCTGAGGCAAAGCTCCAACATTCGGGTGCACCTACTCAATTTTCTCGGCTACCCCCTGCTCGTCGTCCACTACTGCCTTCTACTGGTCAACCCATTCGCAGCGGACCCCCTCCAGGTAACTCGTCGCGTGCTGCTCTTCCACGTTTATCTCCAACTGAGTTAGAGGATAGACGGTCTAAAGGTCTTTGCTATTATTGTGATGAGAAATTTACTCGAGGACACCGCTGCAAGTCTTTTCATGCTTTTGAGGGAGATGATAATGAGTACCTCGAGGATTGTATACGTGATGATTATCAAGACGACCAAGCTGATTATGATGATATAGTTGTGCCTGAGGGTGATGGTGTGGAGATTTCAATGCAGGCCTTTTCTGGTACTTATCACCCTAGGACTTTTCGTGTTCAGGGTTTTATTAAAAAACGAGTGTCGATATTGATTGATAGTGGTAGCACCCACAACTTCATTAATGACAGAGTTGCTCGTCGCTTGGGATGTACTATCCGGAATTCCGCTACATTCAATGTGATTATTGGAGATGGCAAGCACCTACAAAGTAAGGGGATCTGCCCTAAAGTGGATCTGCTTATCCAGGGCCATACATTCCCACTAGACCTATATTTGCTTCCTACTCAGGGCGCTGAGGTAGTGCTTGGCATCCAATGGTTGCATGAACTTGGTGCGGTTGCTTGGGATTTCAAAGACATGACTATGCAGTTTACTTATAAGGGGCAGCCTGTGCGACTTTCTTCTCAGCCCCCTAGGAAGTTGCAATCAGCTGAATCTGAAGAGACTTTAGGCAAGCCAAATTGCCAAGGATACTTGATGCAGTTACGACCCTTGGATGATATTCCCCAACCTGAGCTTCCTAGTGATTTATCTGCTCTTTTGGACGAGCATTCCTATCTCTTTGAGGAACCATCCGGCTTACCTCCACCACGGGCACTAGACCATCAGATTCCGATTCTGCCGGCTGCTACCCCTGCTAATGTCCGACTATACCGCTACCCACAAATTCAGAAAAATGAGATTGAGAGACTTGTTCGTCAGATGCTTGACACAGGTATTATTCGTCCTTCTCAATCGTCTTTTTCTTCTCCTGTTTTATTAGTGCGAAAGAAGGATGGCACTTGGCGATTTTGTGTGGACTATCGGGCTCTCAAAACTATTACTCTGAAGGATAAGTGTTGTTGTTTTAATTAATCTTCTTAATTTTACTCGCAAGTGTACGAATCGTGTTTGGAGTATAGTCGCACAATTCTTACGAGGTCGAACCCACAGGGACTTGTGTTTTTGGAATTCTAATTCGAAGATCAGATTATTACCCTTGTTGAAGAATTAAATTGATTTGATTCACTACAACTACGACTAATCGAAGACTCAATGCAATTAAACAGCTTTAACTAAGAAATTAATCTAAAAGCAATTAAGTAATCTATGAAAAAGAAACTATTTGACAAATAAAAATTGAAACTTTAATCAAGAATTTAAAACACTAGGGCATAAGAATCAACACATGACAATCATAGGAATATTTCTTTTAAAATCAGCAATTGTTCTCACGATTATCTCGTAGAGAATTGGAATTCAATCTATTCTCCTACGGAAGATTTCAGCATGAAAGCATATAAATTTGTAAATAGAATTTTTGTATTCTCTTGCATATCAACAGATGAGATTCAAATCATTACATGTATCCATCATTTGATAAATCACAAGTAATATCCAAATAGCATGTTAAACATATAACCCAATGCAATTAATTTGAGAATAACAATCGTTAAAGCTCATTAATTTAGGCAAAGCAATTGCATCACATGAATACTATTTCTACAACTAATCATGGCTTCATCTCAGCCCTAGTCAGGGAATTTAGCTACTCATGCTAAGAAAATTAACTGCAAACTTAATGAAATTCATTTGAATTAAAGGTAAATACTGACTTACAGGAATTGTGAGATAATGAAAAATAAAATAGAATGTACTGTTCCTCTTCTCTCGGTCTCGGTCGACTGTTCCAACAACAACAATTCGAACAAGTGATACAACTCCAAGCAAATAGAACACCAAAATAAAAAGAAGATTACAAAATTTCAAACTGGAAAAAATTGAAAAAAATCTTCTGGTTGTTCCTCTCTGTCGGACCGCCTCCTTCCTTCGTCGGCCGCTCGAGCAGAGCTCGAGCTCTGCTCCTCTGTTAGTCCCGACTAAACACCCGAGCCTTTGGCTCGGGTTTTGTTTTTCTTTTTTTCTTTTTTTTTCAGTGAACCGGCCGAACCAGTTTGGTTCGGCCCTTTCTTTCTTTTTTTTCTTTTTTTTTTAATTGAGCTGTAACCCGTCGTAGAATTCTCATCCGCTTGATCAAATCTGAACCCCTGTACATTGATTCCACGCCCGTCTTCTTCATCAATGAACATCAACGGCTTAGATCTTCTCTGCACGTTTAATCTCTGCTCCTGGGTCACTTCGGCACTTTAAAACACGTCTAATGGCTTCACTTTTGGCTGTTCTGCAGTACGAGCATATGAACCTATACAAAATAAAACATGTCCCAAATTAGACGTACCAAATATTTATAAAATTACGGAACAGTGTTAAATTGAGCAATTTAGAGAGCCTTATTTGTTTAATTCCTAATTACTAAACAAATGACTAAAATTCACTTTATTCCTCATTTTAATTAGAAAACATGACTAATAAATAGGTAAAAAGGCATATAAAAATGTGTATTTTTCATGCAAAACAATAAGTTCCCTATTCCTGTGATTGAAGAGCTGCTTGATGAACTTACGGGTGCCACATTTTTCTCCAAGCTGGATTTACGCTCCGGCTATCACCAGATTCGAATGCACCCTGATGACGTGCATAAGACAGCCTTTAGAACCTATGATGGACATTATGAATTTCTTGTTATGCCTTTTGGGTTGACCAATGCTCCTGCCACCTTCCAGCATTTGATGAATGATGTCTTTCGGGATTTTCTACGGCGGTTTGTATTGGTCTTCTTTGATGACATCCTGATTTATAGTCCTTCCTGGGAATCTCACTTGGCACATTTGAGGTCTGTTTTTTTTCTCTTACAACATCATAAGCTTTACCTCAAACGTTCCAAGTGGTCTTTTGGCTGCAAGCAGGTGGAGTATCTAGGCCATATTATTTCTGCCTCGGGTGTATCAACTGATCCTTCCAAGATTGTTGCCATGATCAATTGGCCTACGCCAAAAACTGCTAAAGGACTTCGTGGTTTTCTAGGTTTAACGGGCTACTACAGGAGATTCATTCTTGGCTATGGCATTCTAGTTGCCCCACTTACCGCCCTCCTGAAGAAGGGGGCTTTTGCTTGGTCGGATGAGGCTCAACAAGCATTTGATAGGCTCAAGGAGGCAATGACATCAGCCCCTGTCTTGGCACTTCCGGATTTCACCAAGACCTTTGTGGTGGAGAGTGATGCTTCGGATGTCGGATTAGGTGCCGTACTTATGCAGGATGACCGTCCCATTGCTTTCTTCAGCAAGGCTTTATCGGGTCGCTCCCTCCTACTTTCGGCCTACGAGCGCGAGATGCTAGCCATTGTGCATTCGGTGACAAAATGGCGTCCCTATTTACTTGGCCGACACTTTATCATTCGGACTGATCATAATCCTCTTAAATATATGATGGATCAGCGTATTTCTACTCCGGCACAACAACGATGGATCACGAAGCTACTAGGGTATGATTATGAGATTGTTTATAAGAAAGGCACTGACAATCGAGCAGCGGATGCTTTATCTAGACAGTTTGAGAACTCTTCCCTATTGAGTGCCCCCACTTTCCCCTTCCTTGATGATCTCCGTATTTCATACAGCAAGGACCCAAATGCTTCTGATTTTATTGCATACCTTCAAGCAGATCCTTTATGCTTTCTAGGTTATGTTTTGCAGGATAATTTTCTATTATACCGGGGACGCTTGTGGGTACCCAAGGATGACCAGTTGCGATATGATATCCTTTATCATTTTCATTGCACACCTATTGCTGGTCATGAGGGTATTTTTCGCACTTATAAGAGGATGTCGCAAAGCTTCGCCTGACGAGGTATTAAGCGTGATGTGCAGCTCTTTGTTGCTCAATGTGATGTGTGTCAACGTGCAAAGGCAGATACTACTACACCCTTGGGCTTACTTCAGCCACTCTCTATTCCTGAGCATATTTGGGAGGACATTTCTATAGATTTTATTGAGGCATTACCATTGGTGCAAGGAAAGTCAGTTGTCCTCGTGGTTGTCGATCGACTTTCCAAATATGCTCACTTCTCTGCTCTTGCTCATCCTTATACAGCTCGGTCAGTTGCTAAAGTTTTTGTGCGCGATATTGCTCGCCTTTATGGGATGCCACGCACCATTGTTTGTGATCGGGATAAGGTCTTCTTATCAAAGTTTTGGCAAGAGTTTTTCAAATTACAAAACACTAGCTTTCGTATGAGCACTGCATATCATCCACAGACCGATGGTCAGACCGAGGTGGTCAATCAGTGTTTGGAGCAGTATTTACGTTGTTTTGCTGGGGACTGACCTAAGACATGGCTGTCATTTTTGCATTGGGCAGAGTGGTCCTATAACACTGCTTATCACACTGCCGCTGGTTTTACACCATTTCAAGTTGTGTATGGTCGGCCTCCTCCCACCATCATGAGTTATGTTCCATTGCGGTCTCTTGTTAGTGAAGTGGACAATGCTTTGCAGACTCGAGATGAGGTTCTCCGCCAGCTTCGCCAACATCTAGTGGCTGCCCAAAATCGTATGAAACAGGTTTATGATCGCCATCGAGATCGGGAATTTCAGATTGGCGACCTAGTCTATCTTCGCCACCAACCGTACCGCCAGTTGTCCATCTATCAGCCAGGAAATGCGAAGCTTTCCCATCGCTTCCATGGCCCATATCCTATCATTGAGCGGATTGGGGATGTTGCTTATCGATTGCAATTGCCTCCAGGGTCCCAAATTCATTCTGTCTTCCACATTTCTCGACTCTGGAAGTATGTTGGTGACCCATCCGCCGTAACTCCTGCGATGCCACCGCCATTACCACCGGAACAGTCACAGCCTCTACCTCATGCTATACTACAGGGACGACGCATTCGGCATAAAGGTCGTGTGGTCCAAAAGATTCTGGTTTCATGGTTGCATCAGCCGCCAGAGGATGCTACTTGGGTGATTGCAGATGATTTTTATGCTCAATTTCCTGATTGGTCGCCTTGAGGGCAAGGCGTAAGCGGAGCGTGGTGGGATGTTATGATCCTTAATTAGAATACTAGTTGGAATAGGATTAGAATACTTTCCTAATTTAGTTAATCCTAGTTGGAGTAGGATTAGTTATTATTTTCCTAGTTTTATTATTTTCCTATTCATAGTAGAATTAAGTAATTGTAAGGCTATATGCCTAATACTATAAATAAGGCTTTAGCCCTCTTGCTACAGTAACATAAATAGTGACATGAATAGTACTTTTGAGAAATAGATCAGTAGTTTCCCTTTTGTCTCTTCCTTCTCCTCTTCACCTTATTTTCTCCCCTTTCACTCTATACTTCTCCCCTTTCATCCAACCTTCTCTACTTAATCTATTGTAGATCCTTAAGCATATTAAGAAGATACAACATCCAGGCTGGGACTTCTCTTCCTTATCTATGTATGAGTTTGCAACTTCAATTAATTCACTCTTGTAAATATATCAGGTTGGCGACTTAGGCCTATCAAAAGTTAAATGCCAAACCCTAATCTCTGGTGGCGTTCGAGGAACACTGCCTTGGATGGCACCGGAGCTCCTCAATGGAAGTAGCAGTCTGGTGTCAGAGAAGGTACTTTTTCTGTCTCTTTATTTGATGAAATATATATAAGTGATAATTACTGTTCTATATTTCTAATTATGTTTGATTTTAAGTCAGGTTGATGTTTTCTCTTTTGGAATTGTGATGTGGGAACTTCTCACTGGAGAGGAGCCGTATGCAGATTTACATTATGGAGCCATTATAGGTATGGTGCATAACTTGAAGTTTGTGTGCTTGGTTTTAGGAGAAATTTTCGTGAGCCTAGTTTTGACGTGTAACTGGAACAACCTAGGCAGCTTCTATGAAGGCCGTACTATATTTAAATTTGAATCAGAGACAGGAATATGTTGACACCCATTGTCAAGTGAAAAAAATCATAGAGCCCTGAAACCGTAAATCATGAACAGCTAGCTCTTGGCTTTTGTCTTCTCACCATCTGCCTTCATACTATCATTGTTCCTTGTGATAAAAGAGTGGATCATTAAAAATAAAAAAGAAAAAGAAATGTAAAAGCACTAAGTGATACTTTCCATGGAATATGAAGTTTTAGTATAATATATATATGTAAAATCAATTTCGATAGGAAAAATTTAATATGCATCCATCTGATCTGCGCTTTACATTTAAGCCCCCTGTATATATATAGGGGTGAGTTTACATGAGATCGTTCTCATATAAGGAGCATGAGGCCAATTCTTATAGCTGTTGGATTCTGATCGGAGGATGAATATTAAATCAGTGGGTAGGTGAGTGTGTCACATCAGGGAGTGGGTGAGATCATTATGGCTATATGTAGCCGTTAGATTAAGATCGAAAGGTTACGATTCAAAGTGGCCTCATATAAGCTATATGAGAGTGATCTCATTTAAACTTTTCCCATATATATATATGGATATACATATACATATATATATATACATATGTATATATATACATATATAGATATATACATATACATACATACATATATATATATATATACATATACATATATACATATAGAGATGAGTTTACATGAGATTGTTCTCATATAAGGAGCATGAGGCCAATCTTTATTGCCGTTAGATTCCGATCGGAGGGTAGATATCAAATCAGTGGGTAGGTGAGTGTGTCACATCAAGGAGTGGGTGAGATCATTATGGATATTTGTAGCCGTCAGATCAAGATCTAATGGCTACGATTCAAAGTGGCCTCATATAAGCAATATGAGAGCGATCTCATTTAAACTTTTCCCATATATATATATACATATACATATATATATATATATACATATAGATATGTATATGTATATATACATATATATATACATATGTATATATACATATATATATATATATACATATGTATATATACATATATATATATATATATACATATGTATATATACATATGTATATATATACATATATATGCATCCATATATATATATATATATACATATATATATATATATATATATATATATACATATGACTTAGAGCAAGTTAGGTGTATTAAAAGTGAAGATCAAATGGTTTTAGTGAAAGATGAGGAAATTAGGGAGAGGTGTCGTGAATATTTTAGCGTTTATTGAATGAAAATTATAGTAGTGGGATAAATTTTGAGTCTAGTCCTGTTAAAGAGATAGCTTATATTAAGAGGTTCTTCATAGAGGCGGTAGGAGCTGCGTTAAGGAAGATGAAAAAGGGCAAAGCTCTAGGGCCCGATGGTATTCCTATTGAAGTTTGAAAGGCACTAGGAAGTGTTGGCTTAACTTGGTTAACCAGTTTGTTTAACAAGATTTTGAAGTTTAAGAGGATGCCAGAAGAGTGGAGGAAAAGTACCCTCATACCCTTGTATAAAAATAAAGGGGACATCTAAAGTTGTACAAACTATAGAGGTATAAAAGTTACGGGATATATTCTGAAATTACGGAAGTAATAGAAAGACGTTTGCGAAAAGTAACTAAAGTAACAGAGAATCAATTTGGTTTCATGTCGGAGAGGTCAACAATAGAAGTTATATTTTTATTAAGGCAGTTAGTAGAATGGTACATGGATAGAAAACAAGACTTTTATATTGCTTATGGCATAGTACTGAGAGATCTCATTTAGAGTGTTTTGAAGGAGGGTGTCATAAGAGGTTACATAGATATAATAAAGGATATGCATGAGGGGGTTGTGACTAGTGTACGAACTATTTGGGGGGAGGGTGTAACCGAGGAGTTTTCGGTTATGGTAGGTCTTCATCAAGGGTCAACCTTAAGCCCTTATCTTTTCGCTTTAATTTTGGATGAGTTTACTAGACATTGACAAGATAATGTACTTTTTTATATGTTTTTTGCAGATGATGTAGTTTTAATTCATGAGAGTGAAGTAGGTTTGAATGTGAAACTTGAATTGTGGAGGGATGTTCTAGAATAAAAAAGTTTTAAAATAAGTAGGATTAAGCCAAAGTGCATGAAATTTAATTTTAAGGAAGGTAGAACTATAGGTAGAGCCTTAGTTGAAATAGATGGGCAAGAAGTGCCAAGGTGTGTTCAATTCCGTTATTTAGGATTCATTATCCATAAAAAAGGGATATTGATAGTGATGTGGTGCATAGGATAAATGCGGGGTGGGTAAAGTGGTGGGCAACCTCGGGAGTGTTGTGTGATAGGCATGTTCCAAAAAGGCTTAAAGATAAGTTCTATAGGACAACCATTAGGCTTGCAATACTCTATGGAGCGGAGTGCTGGGCACCAAAGAGAAGTCATATAGATAAGTTGAATGTAGTCGAAATGAGAATTTTAAGGTGGATGAGTGGGATAATTATGAGAGATAAGATTAGAAATTAATATATTCGTGCGAGTTTAAGGGTAATTCCTTTAGAGGAGAAGTTGAGGGAATGTAGATTGCATTGGTATAAGTACATACAAGGAAGACCAATAGATGCCCAATTGTGAGAAGATTAAAAATGATGCACGTAAACGATTCTAAAAGAGGGAGAACGAGACCTAAGAGAACTTGGATTGAGTCAATAAAAAGAGATTTGATTTTACTCTCTCACAAAAGAGGTAGCCCAAAATAAGCCTGAATGGAGGATTAAGATCTTGCAAATAGTTGGGAAAAGGCGCTACATGATTATGATTATGATATATATATATATATATAGATAGATAGACATAATACTCCCTCTGTAGTAAAATATCTGCCACATCCTAAAAAAGTGGGTAGTGAATATATACACTACTGATGAAAGTAAAAAAAGGCGGAATGAACAATTTTAAGTGTGTTCTAATTCTAAAAAATATCCTTTTTTAGTCTTTTACCTAATAAATAATTCTAATTAAAAGTCCAACTCAACGTCATGTGAGGTCTTCTAAGTAATCATGAATCCTATTGTAATTAATGGTAACAAATTATAAAAAGATAGTTTACAGGATGGAGTCCTATTCAACTTTTTATAGGATTTCCATAATGAGAGACATAAGCATGTTGATTAATAGCCGTATATATTGTGTTGTCCTGTCAGCCCCGTGCATTTTGTACATGCAGTTAACTAGTATAGGTGTATATACAGGTGAGAATTTTCTACTCCCTCTGTTCCAAAATACTACGTACATTTGAGAAAATTCTCATTTTTATTGGATCATGAAAACCACAAAGAAATCACATGGCTCCTTCTCTCTGATACCCCGTCTAATTCATATACATGTTCATGAACAAAGTTCTAGTCAATCCTTCGAAGTCTCATCTAATTTTGAAAAGAGGAAGTCACTTGATTGTATAAAATATACACAATATTTTAGAATAATAATATTTTTAAATATACATAGTATTTTGGAACGGAGGGAGTATTATTTTTAAACCCGGTGCCCTATAACGTGCTTTTTTTCGTGCTGCAGGGTTGGTGGCCATCAGGTCAATAGATCAATTTGATCTGACGGCTATCACCTAGGGCATGGAAAAAAGCACGGCTTATAGGGCACGTGGTTTGTCTTTTTCCTGGACATTTGCATCAATTCTCATGTGTCAGAGACTCAGAGGCTTTTTGTTATTGGCAATCTGGCGCATCACATATCATCAAATTTTGTCTCTATGAGCCCTAAAGTAAACTATAATAGGTGGCCAGAAAGGAATCAAGAACAAGATGCAAATTGCTAAATAAACAACTGTTTTTATGATATTAACTGTTAGAATTGCTTATCAAAAACATTAGTATGATCATGAGGTGTCGCTAGTTCCACTTGCAAACAGCCCGTAGTCTACTGGAGTGGTCACACATAAATTCGATGGAAATAATAATTAGAAATGGCCACGAAAACAATTTGCCAGCGACCATGGATGGCTCTACCCCCGTAGGGGACCAAAAGAGGTTTTTGCTGTAATATGCATGAATTTTTTGCTGTCTGATTGTTTTATAACTTTTGTTCCGCATATTGGAGTAATTAATTCCTCCAAATTTGCATCACAAATACTGAACTTTTATTTGCAATGCTTCTTATGACAGGTGGTATTGTCAGCAATACACTTCGCCCTATCGTGCCTGAATCATGTGACCCTGAATGGAGATCCCTAATGGAGCACTGCTGGTCACCAGAACCGTCTGAGAGGCCTGGTTTCACTGAGATAGCTAGCAAATTGCGAGCCATGGCTGCTTCTCTTCAATCAAAGGACAAACCTACGACACACAAAAATGAGGCGAAAGGCCTCTGATCAAGAGGGCTTTAGACGTCCTAGAGTACCTTGGCACGGCCCTTGTTTAAAGGATCGTTACTATATTGTCTTCAAATGCCACGCCATGATATAAAGGAAAAAAATCGCCGAAAGTTGTTTCTATGCTGCGTTGGTTGATTGTTTACCCCTCTCGAATTGTAAAGTTCATATAGTACGACGACCCGTCACATCTCCCACAGTTTGCAACAGTTATCGGGCCACTTACCTACTTTTAGCCCTTTGCAAGTCTCTCGACGGAGGTGCGAAGTGAATCATCGTAAATATGGGTCGCTCATCAGTTGGGCTCTTTCCTCGAGTTGTTAGAGTGATAAACAGCGAATGTGACTGTTAAGACAATTGAAAGCCACCTGTTTCTGCACCCTGATAAAACGTAGGTGGTGTCCAAAAATTAATCCAAATAAATATTGAAAATGAGGTAGAGATTCTCATCATAGATGTTTACTTCATTGAGCATCAGTATGTTTCATGTTTCATGTGTGATAGTTGAAAAATTAGGGTGAAAGGTAAATTTTTTTTGTTGTCTACTTTCACTGAATAAATATTTTTTTAGCTGACGAGGAATTTTTAGCCTGATAATTGGCAACTATCACTTTCTAAACGCACGTTAAGTTTCACGAATGGCAAAATCTGGAAAAGCGGGTGATCTTTTAAACATGAAAGCAGATCAGTACGATGATCGGACAATGCTCAATTCCCTTCTCGGTGCTTGTAGAGTACTGCTTTTTCACCAAAAATCCAAAACACACCTCGGAGTCTACTATTGTGGTCTAACAACTGTTCAAAGAAAGCAGTCAAACGGAAAAGTGAGCGGGGAAATAAACAACATATTCGCATGCTAGAATGGCTCTTTCCCTTCCATTGGTAACATTTATTGGTGTTCCATGCGAACCTCAACACGACAGATTGAGCGATTCGATGTATTGGGTTCTGGAGTCATCCAACATTCGATTGTTTGCTCTCTTCTCATTCCCCGCTTAGCGACACAAGGAAATAGCTAGAGATACGACACTGAAAGGTACATAAGTCGGTGTGTTTGTTTGCTGAAAGATGAAAAATCGTCAAGGTGAAAGAAGTATAAAGACTTTTACTTTAAAAAATTTTTAGGCTTGAAACGTACTTTTAGGGTGTATTTATTTTAAATTATCCAAACATATTTCAGTTTTTACAAAATTTTTGTACTTCTTTCACCTTGACGATTTTTCATTTTTGTTAATAGAAAGTGCCTCGATAAATAAAAGCTTGCATAGGTCGAAGCTGTCAATTTGAGCGTGTACATCAAGCGCACTTTTTAGTTGAACCACAGTGACGATAGTTACTGCGAGATTTGGGGCTGACCACAGATTGGACTTGCTTGAATGCAACAAAAAGTTACTAAAATGTTGAATAGAAAATTGGCTAACCAGGAGTGTTTAAGAAAGGTATTGAGCCATATTGACATAATACTAGCACTCGAGATGTTTAATTGATTATATAATTTACCAAAAAGAGTATGATTATATGAGAATGATTACACTGTAAATGTCAGACACGAAGAAGTTAAGATCTTAGAAACAAGAAAACGGTACAGCTTAAAAGATGATACTCCCTAGTAGAAAGAGGCAAAAACTTCTGTAAGAAAATAATGATGGCATATATTTGTTCAAAAAGTTATCGATCAAAAAATAATATTTGTCCAAAAAGGTAAGTAATAAGCTGATAAAAAACTTCTCCAGGCTGATGACTACTTGGATGGATTAAAGCCCGATGTACCTGTTTAATTGACAGAGATGTGATGGCTGGACATCTGAGCTTGATGTTTTTCAGGTTTACTGATATCAGCTAGATTTTCGTACGAAAATCTCCATTTGCAAGGTTGAATTATTATCTTTTGATAAGTTTCGAAGGAGTACTCGTATTTACAACGTATCTGTTGTACAGGTTGTAACTGTAATATTCCATATGCAACATAAACTCTTTTCGTTTTTGGATAACTAAAGCAACTCTATTGTTGTTACTCGCATATCGAGATCGTTTTCCCTTTCTATTATGGAATGAAATCTAAGTTCGATATTTCGAAGGCATCGCAATTATGCAAGAGCCGAATGGAATTACTACGCAGGCACGTAAAGAACGTTTTGTAGAGCTCACACTTCGTAACTCCAAAAGGCCTTGTACTCGAGAGCGTTGTGATCCTGGGTCACTTACAGACACCAACATACCTTTCGTGGGAACTTGGGCGTTGTAATGGGACAGCTGACTAGCCCCAGCTGAAATAATCCAATATAGTCCAAGTTTCATCATGACACTCCAGTCATTAATGTAGCCACAAACACTTGACAGGTTTCACACCAAGTGAAAGACCACTTTCTCTCGTGCCCAAAAGAAGGACCATTTAAAATTTCAATTCTCTCTTCAGACCTTTCATTCTCTATTTGGACTTTAGGGTTGAGACCATTTTTGAACTTTAAAAGTCGTTGAGCCCGGGATAAGTTCACGTAGGTGCAATATAAGTATGTTGTGTAAAGGATAAATTTAACATACGGTAATTCTTATGCAAGGTTAAGATTATTTCAATTTTTTTTTTATTAAAATTAAATTAAAACATGAACGATTTTGATTTTTATGACTGGAGGAACAAAGATTTTGTGATGACTAGGTTCAGGTAGGTTATTCGGGCGTGGAGGCCAGCCTTGGAGCTGGGGCTAGACCCGGCTCTGAGGTTGGTCTGGCGCCAGGGTCTGAGGACACCTCACGCCAGGTGGTGGTGTCAGGCGCCAGGGTGGATGCGAGGCACATTGTGTGACACGTGTATGGGGTAATTAGTTAGTTATGACTAGTAGTAATGTGGAAAGTTACGTGGTCAATTCATGTGCACTTGTACTGGACTTCACACGCACTTGGCACCAGACGTACCTGGGCGCTAGGGCATGTGTGGGTAGGTGTAAATTATAGTTGGTTATTCTCAGTAGTTAGAGAAAATTACGGTAAAAAGGGAAGGATTTGATTTACAGGCAGAAACTAGGGAAAGTAACTGGTAAATTAGGAAAATGTAACTAAAATTGAAACAAATATTCCATGATCTTGACCAGCCAATCAAGAGAGGGTGCCAAATAGAAGTGGATGTCAGGGCTTGTTTTGAGGAGATAAAATGGACGGTGGTGATTAGATCATTGACTTGGGAGACATGTCACGTAGGACTTGATTTCCAATTTTATTAATTTTAAAGAACCTAGTTTCGAAGGAAGATCAATTTTCTTTTTGAAATCAACTCAAAAAATGAAGGGCGCCGAGTCTCTATTGGGAAGGTCGATGATTGATTTATTTGATTGATTCTCAACACTAATCAAGGAAATCTAATGCTCTTGCCAATTAATTAGGACGCCAAGAGGACCGATTTGTAGTATTTTTGGAAAGTATATTTTGGTATTAATCTAATTGATTTCTAGTAAATTCAATTTAGATTGGGCGCCATGATTTATTAAAGGAAAGTCTAAATTGATTTGATTGAGTCCTAATTAGTAGTAAAGGAGGAATGTGAGTCAGCTTACCATTAAATTAGGATGCTGGAGAGGAAGGGGCGCCAAAAATTTAAAAAGTCATTAAGCAGTTACCTAGTTTGGTGGAGAGAATTTTGAATCTCAATGGGTAGTTACCTAGTTTGGTGGAGAGATAAGTATGAAAGGTGGCTTAATTGTAGTAATTGATTTAGTTTCAAATTAATTTAGACGCCATAGATTATTAGGGAAGATATGGATTGGATGGTTATGATGGAATGAATTTAAATTAGTAGTTAAGATGCATCCAATCAGGACTAGGAAACTTTAAGTTATTTAAGCAAGGAGTAGAGCTGGTTGGCCATTATTTTGGGCCGACAAATCTCTTTTCTTTCCCTTGTTTTTGCTCTCCTTTGCCATCACGACCAGAACTCTCTCTCTTGTCTCTTTCTCATTCTCTTTGTTGGTTGATCGGAGAGTTATGTCGAGGAAGAGTGCAAAGCTTTGGGACTACTCGCGATAAGAAAGACTACTACGAGGGTACCAGGTAGGATGATTATTCCCAATACTTTGTTTTGAATTTCCTATTTCATATGGATGACCTAAGTATGGTATTTTGATGACTTGAATATTATGTCTTCATTGGAATTAAGGTGTTTCAATTCCATAGTTGTGAAGTAATTGTCTTTATAACATAAGGTGTGATGATTCGTTGGAATTGTGAATCTTATGGAAGTTTTGTGTTCTTATTGTCTTCCGTTACACGTGCTAGTCTTTAGATGAGAACTCTAATCCTTTGTGCTATTTCCTTGCTACTATCTTTACTTGGTTGGGTACTGTACAGATTAACTTGTCATGTTTCATTGATATTTCATGTCATATGCATAGCTATAATGCCTTAATCAATGATGATTGTTATCGTTCTTGATCAAAGTGGACAATTATAGACGGAACATCTCTCAGCAAGTTACATAACTCTACTGATCAATCGATGGGGGACACATGTCCCATGCCAGTTCACTAACAATGAGTCTTTAGGTTGTCTCATATTAGTTATCTGTTCATTGAATAGATCTATTATAAGAGATATGATAGTATGTTCACATGTAGATAGGGAAACAAACCCTAATCATTCGAAATTATGAAAACTTTGGATTAATAAGGTTCTATAATTAAGTATAAAATATCATTTACTTAGGCATGTGAATGCATTAGGTGTCATAAAGTATGTATTTAATAGGTTAATTACGTTCACTAATCAAATAGAATTAGGAATAGTGTTCTCAGCAAGGATTGTTCCTGCGTCGATGACCTACAATAAAACAGGTGTAATTAATTATAGAAAAATATATTGTTTGTCTGAGTTGGAACTAGACTCATAGGAGATCATAGTAAAATGTCAAAGGGAAATAAAAATTGTGCTGGCCGTGGGAACCGTTGGAATTCAACTGATATGTAAAAAATAGTACACTATAATTAAACTAAAAGTCACTAATACTTAACCAATGTAAGATATTATATTTTAAAATAAGTGTATGATGAATCTTAGGTATATTACAAAACTTACTAGTAAGGGTTACAGTAGAATGGACTAAGTTCTTAGAAACAATCATCATGGGTTAATCAAGAGTGTTTCAGTTTTCGATGAGTCTTTTTACCCTGTTGTGGTTTCTATTCGATTTAAACTTCTAATTTGAATCTAAACCCTTAATTCTTATTATCCTCAAATTCTGATTATTGGAGTCTTTATAAGTGTCTCTTAAACACGGGTTGTGTATAATTAAGCATATAACTTATTTAATGAATGTTATTAAACTCCAGAGTAGTAAATTTAATAAAATTTAACTAAGTCGCAAGTTCTTTAATCAGGTGTTTGAACGATAGAGAAACTTCTGTTATCCTGTCATTTAGTATGATTGATTCAAGTCTTCTTTTGAAATTGGAACTTGATACTCTTCACGACCTAACTCGGAAATTCTTGGAGTCTGAACAGGTAGTTTTTGATCAAGACTTTCTCCATGAGTTCTTATCTAGGGCTAGTAATATGTAACATGTTTGGTATTGAATATCTCAGTTGTACTCCTTTTATGAGTTAATTATCAGAAAAAGATGTAATGATTCCAGAGTGTGTTCTTATATCTCTGTCATGAAAAGTACTGCTCATCTATTGATTATTTCTCCACAAGTGACCTTGCTAGGATCTCTTCGAGGTGGACTCATAGTATGCTCAGAGAGCCATTGCTAAATCCTGAGTGATCTCCTATATTTATAGAACCTGATGAGGTCCCAGCCAAAAGAGAGACATATACGTATGTTTTAAGTTGCTGAGACATTACAGAAGGTCTAGCAGTCTCCGCTCATTGTGCCCGTAAGCACGGATGGGGTATGTATCTTAGAATCATGGCCTGGTTTCTCAAGAGAACCTCTAGGGTAATATGGCAAGTAATCACTTGTAGGTTGTGATGTCTGAGAGCAGATTTTGTATCTCCATATACTTTCGATATTTGGAGTCACAGGTGAATGATAATCTCTTCAGACACTTTTGATGTTTTTGAGTCCTGGTGATTTGTATTATTTCATAGCAATGGAATTCTTTATATTCTGTTCAAATATTGCAAATTGTCTAGTTGTCATCTTTTAAATTCTTATTCCTTGTCATATATTGTATCTTCTACTCTTGTGTGGGTTTTTACATCACAGTGGGTATTTCTTCAGAATACTCATTCATCCTGTGATGCAGGCATGGGTACGGATTAGACTTGGGAAAAGTGCAGATTAAGGAAAGCCTGAAGACAGCAAGTGAAGAGACTTAGATCTTATTTATCTTTTATTTTAAATTGACAGCTGCCAGCTGTCAGTTGTGACATTAATGGCGTGTGTGCCAAAAAAAATTTTTGACTTTTATTATGGGATATTTTTAGATTATGAATTTTTATTTCATTATATTAATGATGTTGATTCTCAAGAGTAAATTGTACCAATTATACATCCTTTCGTGTAATTGAATGAGAGATCGAGTATTCGGTCGTGTCCCCAGTTTCTAGCTTCAAGTATTCTCGTATAAAGGACGTCTTCTGCACTCTGACGAGGCCGGGAATTTCGGGGTGGGACAACCATATAGATCAAGATTTCCGAAAGCTATGGAGGCGTCAGGACCAAAAGAAGGCATAAGCCCATAACTCCGGTTTAAGATCTATATTACCAATAGTATGAAAAGTGCATGTTCTTTTGTCCCTCAGCCCTCTCATCCTTCACTTCCCCGCCATTCCTGCCTAAGGAGACACCATCTTCCTTCCTCAATCCGCCTAGTTCCTTCATCGAGGTTTTTCAATATTACCTGGCCAATGAGCCCGGGTTGCCATATTACTTGGTTTTTTCGGGCTCATCCCATATAACCTGGTTTCAGCATCTAATCTTCCTATATTGCCCTCCTCCTCTTACCCTAAAACCTTTTTTTGCATTTCCATATTACCTGATTTTTTGTTTTACACTTCAATGAATCATATCTCCTTTACTTCTAGTCCATTTTTGCCTATTTTTTTTATTCTTCCTTATTTTTAATACTCTTTCTAATCATCATGATATCTTAATGATCTTAATATTATATTGAAAAAATACAACAAAATCCATGATAAATAGCATGCGGTGTCTCAACATCTTTATGATATTATCATTATAAGATAGAGCACTAAAAATAAAGAAAAACAAAAAAATGCGAAAATAGATCAAAGTGAGACAATTTACATCGTTGAAGTTTGTCCCACTAAAATAGCTATCGTGTAATCGAATACAAGATAATCAGGGCTATCATGTCATCGATTACACGTTAGCACTGTCTATCATGTAATTGCCCATTTTAGTGGGACAAACTTCAACGAATCATATCTTCTTTATTTTTAGTATATTTTTTTACATTTTTTTTGTACTTCCTTATTTTTAGTACTATTTCTGATCATCATGATATCATAATGATATTGAAACCATATCCAAAAGAATACAGTAAAATCCATGATAAATAGAATGTGGTGTCTCAACATCTTTATAATATCATCATTATAAGAAATAACACTAAAAATAAGAAAGAATGAAAAAATGGGAAAAACATATCAGAAATGAGAGAGATATACATCATTGAAGTTTGACCCACCTGACCATTGATCTATACATGAAATATGCATATAATTATCTCCTAACCCTATGTTTATGTTAGTATTTTATTAGATTTAGTGATACTTTATATAATTTTTGGTTTTGTAGGAAAATGAGAGCAAGATGCAGAAATGCATTGAAACGTGACTCCAATGGTTGAATCTTCACAACTTTGTGTGCATATCTCTAATTAGACTGATTTAAGTTTTATGTTAAATTTCAAGAAGTTATCTTTCCAATGCCACTGACTGTTCGCAATTCGGAGTTCTGAGCAAAAAGTTATGATAATTGAAAATATAGCACAAAGAAAATAGAAATAGACCTGAACTGGTTCAGAGTTTTGGTTCGGTTCAATATAAGAAAATAAAATAAAATAAGAATCAACCAAAACCGAAGCTCGGGCCTTTCCTTTCAGACGAGTAGAACACGACGCTCTATCCAACACCAGTGTTGACTTCGGCCGGGAATGACAGTGGCAGCTTGGGTTCGAGGTTGGCGGCGAAGCACGACTGCGGCGAGGCTCATGATCGGCAATGGAGGTGGATAGTAGATGGCGGCAGAGAGGTCGACGAGCGGAGGAACAATTGTGCCTAATCGGGAAAATAGGAGCATATTCGTGCCCAATTGTATGTCTAGTGGTAGATTCATTGCCTTGATACTTCTTCATATTGATTAAATTTTAGTTAGATTAGCTAAAGTTCATTGCTTTCTTTAGAATTAGTTAAAGTACATCTTTTCTTCTCTTGAGTTTGGTAAAATATTTAACCGTCCCTGAGGTTCGACAACCATTTAATACTCACTGTACAATTGTCTTGTACACTTGTAAGGGTTTTATTTTAAACGATCATATCGTGTCAAATACACGATAGCGGGGGTTATCGTGTCATCGATTACAAGATAGAACGGTGTGTAATCACAATTTTAGTGGGACAAACTGATCTATACAGGAATTATGTATTTTATTATCTCCTAAACTTATGTTTATGCTAGTGTTTGATTAGAATTTCTACTACTTTAATATAGTTTTTGGTTTTTGTAGGAAACAAGAGTAAAACGCAGAAATGGGATGAAACGCGACTCTAATGATTGAACATTAATTACCTCGATTGTATATCTCTGATGGGACTGATTTAAGCTTCATGTTAAAGTACACGAAGTCAGCTTTCCAACGCCACTGACTGTTCACAATTCGGAGTTCTGAGCAAAAAGTTATGATCATTTGAAATATCGCACGCGAAAGAGACACAATTAAAGAGAAGAATCATTAAGATGAGATTGGATGGATGAGATCGATACAAATGGTTTTTGTTTAATAAAGAAAAAAAATAAAAAAAGAAATATGAACTGGTCCAGAGTCCGGTCCGGTTCAGTTAAAAGAAAAAGAAAAAAAAAAGGAAAAATCGGCCCGAGCCAAAGCGCGGGCCTTTCGTCCAAAACAGAGGCGCTCGAGCTCTGCTCGAGCGCCGGTGGGCTGAGCTTCGCCGGCGAGGCTGGGCTGAACGCCGGCGGGGCCATTCGACGGCGACGGAGGAGACGGCGAGATGGTGGCGATCTTGACGGCAGACTGGACCGACGGCGATGGAGATGACGGCGAAGCTCGACGAGCTGAAAAACCGGCGTCTTCAAACGGGAAAGAAAAACAGTCGGCCTTGATTTGGAAAGTGCCGGATTTGAAGATCGATTCGACTTCAAATCGAACTTGGGATTGTGTTTGATTTGGGATGGGGCTGAGGTCTATAAAAACAGAGCCAAAGCCGCCGGAAAAGGGAGAGGAACAGAGGATTTCTGGCCGGAAAAACAGAGGTTGAACGAAGAAAAAAGCCGCCGGAAAAACAGAGCTTTCCGGCAGGGTTTCGGCCGGAAGAGAGAGAGAGGGAGGAGGAGCGACCGAAGGCGACCAAGGATAGGATCATTAGCCCAAATGATAATTCTATGCCCGACCAAGGATATAATTACCTACAATAATTTATAGTGGATGAACTCTCGTGTCCGACCAAGAACGTGAGTGAATTCATTATGATTTGTGTGTCTGACCATGAACACAAGTTACCATATCATGTCAATTTGAGCGTAATAATAATTGAGAGTAGTAATTGCATGTCTAGTAGTGGATTCTCTGCTTTGGTATCTTCTCCATATTAATTAAATTCGATTTAAAGTAGTTAAATTTTATTGCTTTCTCTAGATTAATTAAAACAAACTTTTCTTTCACTTGAATTTGGTAAAATATTAGTCTGTCCCTGAGGTTCGACAACCCTTTTAATACTCACTCTAGTATAATTGCCTTGTGCACTTACAAGAGTTTTATATTTAAACGATCACAAACTTCAAGGAATCATATCTCTTTTATTTCTAGTCCATTTTGCCCATCTTTTTTTGTTCTTTGTTATTTTTAGCATTTTTTCTATCATCATGATATCATAATGATTTTAATATCATATCGAAAAAATACAACAAAATCCAAGATAAATAACATGCGGTGTCTCAACATCTTTGTGATATCATCATTATAAGAAAACACACTAAAAATAAGAAAGAATGAGAGAAAATAGACAAAAACGGATTAAAAATGAAAGAGATATTAATCATTAAAGTTGTCCCACTAAAATGGGTAATTACTGCGATTACACAATAACTATTTTAGTAGGGACAAACTTCAACGATGCATCTCTTTCATTTATGATCCGTTTTAGCCCATTTTTTTTATTTTTAGTGCTCTTTTTTATAATGATAGTATCATAAAGATGTTGAAATACCGCATTTTATTTATCGTAGATTTTGGTATATTTTTTTCGATATAATTTTAAGATCATTAGGATATCATAATGATAAAAAAAATATTAAAAATAATAAAGAAAAAAATAGGTAAAAATAGACTAGAAATGAAGGAGATATGATTAGTTAAATTGTTAAACTTAAAACTAGGTAATATGGTAATGTTACATAAAGATTATTTAGGGTTATGGTTAAGGAGGGCAAAATGAGACCGAAACCAGATTATATCGAAAAACTTGACCAGGTAATATATAAAAACCTCGATGACATCATTTCTTACACTAGATACTCCTGGACGTCAACCAAAGAGTATAGGTTATTTTTGCGTCAAGCCCCACCGTATCCATAAAAAAGTAATGAAGACCGAGGCATACGGTCGTATCGAACTTGACAGCCATATCTCTCCCATCTGGAGTCTGGACATCCTCGCCACTCCATTTATGTCTTTTTCCTCATTCAATTCGTACTCTCTTGGGATTATAGGTCAGAGAGAGAATAGTCTTCTTTCCCAGCCACCCAGGAGAGGCCATTAGTTCGGGTCTCTTCTCTTTCTCCTCGATCCCTCGTGCATGTCGGAAGCCAACACTCCTGTGACCCTGTCCCTTTCATGGAATCCCACTCTCCTTCCCCCTTCCCCCATCTCCTACAACATCCTCCCCCTGACACCTTTCGCCTCCTCTCCGTCTCTGAGGAGCCCCTCCTTGACGGCATCGCCGCCGTCGTCGGTCGCCGCGTCCTCTTTGGTGACCCCGACTCTGTTTTCAGTTCTGCTCCAGAACAACAACAACAGCAGCAAGGGGAGGAGGGGAAGAAGAAGCAGCTGCCGGCCGAGGTCACGACGTCGGGGGCGGTGCAGTCGCAGAGGACGTTCCGGGGCGTCCGCAAACGGCCCTGGGGCCGGTGGTCGGCGGAAATCCGGGACCGTATCGGGCGGTGCCGGCATTGGCTGGGCACCTTCGACACGGCGGAGGAGGCGGCAAGGGCCTACGACGCCGCGGCTAGGCGGCTGCGGGGCTCCAAGGCGCGGACCAACTTCGCGGCGTCTCTTTACATCCCGGTGCCGGTGCCGCCCTCTCCCTCTTCCTCGCCCTCCTCCGGTGGATTTGGGTCTCCGTCGTCGTCAGCCGACAAGAAGAGGTCGTTGACAACGGCAGGGAGTAAGTCTAAGGGTGCAACTCTGGGGAAGGCTCGCCGGAGCTGCTCTAGTGTCACTTCCATGGCTCACCTCTTCTCAACTTCGGAGGTCGGGGCGAAGGAGAATAAAGTGAAGGCGGTGCCTGATTAGGGTTAGATTTTGCTTGTCAGGCTAAGATGTAGAAGTAGATTTTTGTTCTTTACACTTCCTCTTTAAGTTCTTGTTTTTTGGCACTCTTTTGACCTTCGCAGTCTCAGCTCATATACTCTTTTGAGGACTGAGACTTAATGGGTTTTCATGCATTTAGATATATTGGAGTATGTTAAATGCAAAAATATCAAGAACTTGTTAAGCTGAAGAGCTATATGTTCAGAGAGATTCAATTCCAAGTAGCTTACTTGTTGAATGCTAATAAATATCAAACAAACCAAGCTTCTGCAGACCATGCATGAAAAAGAAAAATTAAATGAAAGTGTTATTCCATTGATCTTCTTGTTGTATACATGTGCTCAAGTACTTATACATGAAGGTTATTAAGACCAGTCTAGGTCAGAGGTTATGTGAAAACAAACCTCCATAGAAGGCGAGGGTTGCATCTGTGCTTTGTATACGTCATAGAATTGGCGTTTTATTGCAGCTTAAGATTAGTCACTAAATGGAGTGATGAACAGTTTATCCGAAGAAGAATTTATTGAAAGTTTGATCCTGCTTCCGCTCTCCCTCTCGATTACAGAAGCACGTGTGGGCTTTCTCTTCACCAGAAAAACACGGTCTTTCCTCTCATGTATTGATTCGTCTTTGTGGTGATCAAAACTCGTCCCGCGGAAAGGGTGTTACGAAACTAGAGATATGATAACCTTATCGCCTGTTCCACGTCCTTGTGTTCTACTTCTCAAGCTAGTAGACTCTTCTCTTCTTTGTTTCAAAGAAGCAAGTAGCAGTAGCCTTTCTTTTGCGTATATAACTGCATGTAGTAATAATAGTAGCACATTGTTTGCGGAAATTCTATTACGCTGAAACGAGGTTTGTAATTGGCCTCGGAACTCCCCTTTGTTTTTCGACACCAACTTCCTGTTTTTACTGTTTACGAAGCATATGTCTCATGAAACATGACTGTCATAACACAAAAGTATCAAAGTTTTGCGTGATTGATTTACGCATATGATCACTTGCTGAGTATTGCTCACCCAAAAATTTTATTACCCTTTTTTTGCTAAAAAATTACATTACTTGATCTTGTTACAAACATCACCCATCCACCGTCTAGTCATCCAATCTGCTCAGCTGTACGTGAAGAGAGACAATGCACACCAACAGAGACGGGCAAAACTCTAGTCTTCAAGTGAAGCGGCGTTTTCCATCCGTAAGAGATAAGTCTTATCCCATTTTTTAACAAATTGGATAGCGATCCAAAAACTAGCAGACGAAAGTTTTTTTTGGTTACAACGCAGACGAAAGTTAATTGCCAGGCTGAGAAGACACACGAAAGAACACAAGAATTGAGGGGCAGTTTGGATAATGAAATAATCAAAATTCTCTATTAATTCACTTGTGGTTTGGAATTAGAAGTTGAAAATTCACCTGAAATGCATTAACCCGAAGGTTTAAATAGAGAAATTAAAAATTCACCTAAAAGAGGGAGTTTCACCCGGCTTTCACCAAATTCACCATAATTTCTCCTAAAAATAGTGAATTATCAAATTTATCACCTTGATTGTCACTGGCATGTGGCAAATTCATGGGGGAGTGGTCACATAAAATTCAGCACTATCCAAACAGCCCTTAAGATACGAGCAATTCCTTTCTAGAAACGGAAAGATTCATTTTCACTCTGTACACATATTCAATACCCGCTACCGTTCCTGTTTACAATCCCTGCCAACTCTAGCTTCCTTTCTTTCTTCCTGCTACATTCCCAACTCTAGCTCTTACAAGCACACAGTTCATGCTATCCCATCCTGGCATCCATGAAGTAAAGACAGTAATAAGAGGGCAAGCCTCTGCATGAATCGCGGGGTAAGCATTACGCATATAAATTTACAGCGTACGTTTGCTTTGCTTGCGTACGCGTGGGCATGGTACAACTTCGGCTGGATGGGACTAGTGGCATAATAGTTTCATGGGTAAGGGGCCTACGGTCGCAGCTGCAATGACGTAAAGGGAATAAAGCTGAATCGATAACTGGAACTGAGCACGGAGAGAGAATCATTCAACCCCCCCTGAAGATCCATCTGGCATCTGCATTGTCCTACTTCATTGATTCACACAACTGAAGACCAGACCAGCCTCGGAGGGGGATGCCCACTAGATCTTTGGGCAAATTTCATCTGATTTTCTCTCTCCACCACCTTAGTAATCTAGTTCTTTTTTTTTCTTTTCTTGTTTTCTGAATTGGGCCCAGTAATGTACTTCTCTTTTTCTCATATTAATCTAGAAGTTTTATGAACAAAATTACTAAGTCAATTTCAGTTGCAGATTCAGTTACGTGGAATTCACACGATCAACAGTAACTTCTTGTGGTGCAATTTTTACTCTACTTTTTTTTTTCTTGGTTTTATGAGCAATCGGCAATTCGGATTTTACATATATTGAAGCATCATGATTTTCCTAGGAACTATAAACCCTGGGGCGGGGCAACTGGACATGGGCATGACGATCTGAGCGGACTTGATTGGAAGCTGACATGTGACTGAATGAATATGTACAGTAAAAAGCTTACATGTTGTCACTGCCCCCCAGATCGAGTCCGATCGTCTTTCAAGAGGTTGATCAGTGAACTCTTACTCCCATTACTCTGAAACAATGAACTCATTTACTCCCATATACGTTCCTAAATTCCAAATGCCAGCAGGCTTTTTCTTTTCGGCTCCCAAATCATTTGAGCCTCAGCACTTGCACAAAAAGGTTTTGCATTCATGACCATTTGCAGGTCGGATTTGGATCTGCCAAAACATAAAGGCCGGATTTGGATTACTGCATCATATCCTCTGCCCAGCCCAAGCCCATTTTTCTCTGGATGTCGGGTATAATTCTTGCTGGGCTGTTCTGGCCCGCCAGACCTGGGCCTTGAGCTCAATGGGCTTTGTCAAATGCAAGTGCGGACACAACGGCTAGTACAATGTTACCGTTGAGCCATGTTTTTAAACTTTCAACGGTCATCTCCAATCTCACAAAATACTGAGCTGCTTCTTCTTCACATCGGCATTTTCTTTCCTGCTTCAAAACCATTGAAGGTCGGATTAGTTTGATCAGAATCAGGAGATAGATATCAGAGCTGTGGTACGCAAACATGGTGTACACGTACAGCCCTGCATACTACTCTTCCTTTCAGGACACAATCACCTCATTGTGTAAGGCGATCCTTCCTTCTTCCCTCAGAAAGAAGCGCCTGACTGCCGTTGCTGCCGCGGAGCAGACCCTCGCGAAGCAGCAATCAGATAACCTCAAATGGCAGCAGGAATCCTTTCGCCAAATGGTGAACCTCATGGGTCTCCGAGATGAAGGGATATTGCAAGATGCAGAGGTTTCGGAATTCCGTGTCCACCTCCTGGAAACTTTGGTTGCCTCCCCTGTTGACCATGAGCCGGCGGTGATTATCCGGGATAAACTGCAGTTTTTGCAGGTAATTTTTTTCTGGGATGGGGTTATCTTGGTACAGGGTCTCTTTGTTTCGAGGGAATTATGATCATATTACTGTGCGTCGTCTAAAATTCTGATTTCATGTTTTTGTAATTTTAAAGAACATAATTCCAAAGTAATTTTGGTTTGTAGACATCTAAAATTACATGAGTTGTAATTCCATTATTTACTTAATTTCCTTGGTCAAAGTGCTTCAAATATAGACACTGGAAAATGTTGCTAGAAAAGGTAGAAAAGAGCTAGAAAAGGTGATAATGAACTTTCTTTTTGGCTTATGTTGTGCAGGAACTGTACTATGCTAAGTGCATTTCAGATGATGAGTATCACTCGTCCAAACGGCCGCTGCTGCAGAGGCTAGCCATTCAAGGGGCTGAAATCAATTGCCGAGATGTGATTGCTGCTGGACCGACAACCAAAAATGATGAAGAGGAATGGTCGGTTATTGATATTAAAGATGAACATTGCCTTGTCAGTAAGGACTCAGTCCTGTCAAGGAACAAGCCAAAGCACAGAATTCCATTTAAACAGTTGAGAGGAGCCGTCTCTGTGATCAGCACTGCCTCAGCAAAAAGCAAGGAGGCAAAGAAGGGTGCTGAAAGTGCCACTGCGAAAGAGTCTTTGAATTGTGACCCTAATCAAACTTTTGATTATTCCACAAACATGTTTCGGCAGAACCAATTGCCTATTCTTATGGCTGAGAGCCCTCCACTAGATCCTAATAATTCTTCGAAAGAAAATGTGGCAGATAAGGGGAAGAATAAAGTTTTTCGTTCTCTGTTTGGCGGTGATACTACGCCTGACCTTGAGGTGAAGGTGGGAAAGTCAGGGAGGACGCAATGGAGCTTCAAGAAATGGAAGAAGAGCACTTTAGAAGATGAATCCACTGTGCCATACCTGCCTCCTGGAGAGAGATCAGATTATATGTCCTCAACCCCTTGTGTGCTCGTGGCAAGTCCAATTGGAGAAGGACCCAATACCAAGCAGATTAAGAAAAAGATACATTCTGACGGTTCTTCATCCGATTTCTTTATAGACAAGGTTTCATAATCATCAATTTCATTTTGTTGCAGTTATGGTTTTTTTAATGAAAATGGGTGACTCGAATAGCTATTCCATAGCTTGTTGATTATTTTTAAATTTGTAGGTGCTGGGAGAAAATATAAAGAGGGAGCTCTCGCGAATTCAAGAAGAACTGTCTACAGGAAATCCTACTCTGAACTTCTCGTAAATACTCCAATTCCAATACTGCTGAAAGATGCAATCATTCCCCCCCCCGAAACATGGGCTTACAATTCATTTTTTCATCATTTCTCCATTTTCAGGAATGAACAAATTGACGCAATATCGACGAGGCTTCCAGTGGACAAGGCTGATCTTAAACGTTTCTTCCCAAAGTAATACTCTACAAATCTGTAAATTACTTGCACTATGCCTTACTTACTGTTATCTCATGACAAAGGACACGATGAAATGCGTGTGTTACTGTAGAGCTTAGGAGCTAACACATTTTTTGCACCAATTGTTGCAGGTCATGGTGTGACAGGTATGGGGATGTAGTAATAGATGTGGTGAGGAAGGAGTTCAGAGATCATGTCGGGGAGCGCAGTGCCGCAAAAGAAAGGCAGCACAATCATTCAGCATCATGGATAACTTTTGATAGCGATGAGAGCGAAAATTATCACCCAAATCTCTTCTCCAATCAAGACCATTCGGGAAAGAGGGAGCTACACACTCTGGAAGATTTCTATTGTGGTGGCAGCAGGGATATCGACAAGTCCGTTGCGAATAATCCTTTCATTGACAGACCTGAATCAGCATTACTTCATGACCATAATCAGAATCCTTTCTGGAGCATTCCTCTATGATGGCTTAGACGGATTCTCCATGACTATTATCGCATGCTAAAAATGTAATAGTGTATTGAAGATTGGCTATTCAAGCGTTTTGTGGCGCTTATATATATATATATATAAGCTTATAGCTTATATGAGGCCACTTTAAATCGTAGCCCTTGGATCTTGATCTAACGGCTACAAATACCATAATGATCTCACCCACTCTCTGATGTGACACACTCACCTACCCACTGATTTGATATCCATCCTCTGATCGGAATCCAACGGCTATAAAGATTGGCCTCATGCTCCTTATATGAGAACGATCTCTTATATATATATATATATATAAGCCCATAGAAGATTGATGAATCTTCTTACTTTGTTTTCCAATATATAAAGATATATGTTTTTTATAAGACTCAGTGCCAAATATTAACTCACTAAAAAATGTTAACCTCCCTTGAATGGGCAATGCTAGCCGGTGCACGTACCACATGGTGCCTGCCTGTTCATCGCTGTTCGTGGCTGCGTATTGGGTTGTGGGCATACCATTCCTCTTCAAACAATGGGAAGGAATTCCAAAACAATGGGCCATGCCAAGGCACCCGGGCACAGGTTTTGGATTTTCAGCTCGGGATTTTGGACAGGAGCCGTAGCAGACACGAGATTTCTCACATTCGTTGTAACTGATAAATTATTCAGCTGCACGTGAAACAAAATTGGGATATAAACGCGATGCTAGAACCCATGACATTCCATAACCTAGAGCTATGATACAATGTAAGATAATCAAGTTTCCTAAAAGCTCGAGCAGTGAGGAAACGGAAATCTTTATTCATTTATTATATATTATAACATGATTCACTCCCATTTTGTAGGAGTTGTCAATTCTCAAGATAAATAAGTTTCCCAAAAGCTCGAGCGGTTAGGAAACAGAAAATTTTATTTATTTATTATATATTTTAACATCCCTTCACGTGTAAGCGCTGCACGTGAAATATAATTAGGATATAAATGCCTTCAGCGACACTAGAACCTATGACCTTCCTTAACCTACAACCTACAGCTATGATATCATATAGGATAACCAAGTTTCCTAAAAACTCGAGCCGATAGGAAACAGAAATTGTTATTGATTTATTGTATATTATAACATGATTCACTCCGATTTTGTAGGAGTTGTAAATCCTCAAGATCAAAGGTGCACACGTATCACTGCACGCCAATGTTGCATATGCACCCTTTACTTCCTAAGATCGACAAGAAATTATTGGGTACTACTTGCACAATACTCCAGGGAACTAGAGACCCGTCGCTCTACAAATCAACAACACACACTATAAACTTGAAATCGACTGCTCCTGTAAAAGTGGTAGAAAAGGTGACATGACTGCCTCCTTCCACCGTTTGGACCTTTCCCCCCGAAATGCCATTGAGTCGGCAATCAGAAGGACGATTCCACCCCCAGAATCATCATCCTGCAAATAATGGTTTAATTTTTATAATTTGAGTTACTTGGCATCCTTTTTTTGCATTTGGATCATCGCTTCATGAACTTATTCTAAGGAATCGATGTGAAATTAAACTTCAGTTTTGGAGCCTATGATTGTTGAAAATTGGTTCCATTAGATAGAGTGTTGAAAAATATGTAACCGGGAGGGATTGTATTTTACTTGACTGTGTTGAACCAAAGGACAATTGAACCTGAAAGAGAAGACCAATCGAAATCGTCTGAGGCATAGTTTGCATTGCTGACTTCGAAAGAGATATTGCCGCCCTTTACGTACACAAGCTTCCTCCTGCAATCTGTCCTCAAGATACAACGAACCGCTAGTTGACGATTGGTGCACTTCAACAAGTCTGACCCCGAACTCAGAGAATAAATAATTATTACCTTTCAGGAAAAAAAATAAGAGGAGAAGAGGATTCCATGACAAAATGTATTCTATATGTACTATTTTTTTAGACCTAAATCCAACGGACTCCTTTCACCAAAGGAAATGAACGGGCACCCTTTCATAAAAGGAGATGAACGGACAGCCTTTTACAAAGGAAAATAAATGGATTTAACAGTCCATTGTTCACCCAATCACCCGTCTCACCGTTTGATCATAATCAACAACTCATAAGCTCCAAAAATAATTGGTCATTTGTGATCTACACATGAAATATGCATTTTATTATCTTATAAACTTATATTTATGCTAGTGTTTGATTAGAATTATTGCTACTTTAATATAGTTTTTGGTTTTGTAGGAAAATGAGAGCAAAGATGAAAAAATATGGTGAAATAAGACTTCAATGGTTAAACCTTCATAACTTCGTGTGTATATTTCTGATTGAACTGATTCAAGTTTCATGTTAAATTCAAGAAGTCAGCTTTCCAACGCCACCGACTATGCATAATTCGGAGTTCGGAGCAAAAAGTTATGACTATTGGAAAATTGTACTGCAGGATAAATAGTAAGCGATCGATCGGCTAAATGAGGCGATCGATCGCCTGAGGAAAAAAATCGAAATTTTCGCGATCGATCGTCGCCGTTTGATCGATCGTATCTACTGAAAATTTTTCATGAACAGTACCGATCGATCGGTGAATAGTGTCGATCGATCGCCATATACAGAAAATGCGATTTTGACTCGGATTTGGAAGAGGACTTCGTGGTTTCTCTTCAAACTTATAAATAGGCCTTATGAAGGAACGTTTTGGGCATTAGAAAGTAAACCAGAGAGCTTTATTGAAGGCTACAGAGGAGCAAGAGAAGAAGTCTTTTGAAGCAAAGAAGAAGGATTCATGACGATGGATCTACATAAACAAGCTTTTCTTTTCTCCCTTTCTATGTTTAACTAAACTTTTATTCAAGGCTTGATGAAGCCCTAGATGTGTATTGCTACTCTCGATAGTTTAATTCTATAAAGTTGATTATGATTAATGCTTAATGCGATTTCATGAGTTTCTTTTGAGTGCTTGATTATAGACTTGATTGATTATGAATGAAATTAGATATTGTGATTGATTTTATGCCCGATCAAGGATAAGATAAATTGCATTATAATAGAGTTGTGATTGATTCTATGCCCGATCAAGGATAGGATTGATTATACAATAGTGGATGAACTTTCGTGTCCGATCAAGAACGTTAGTGAATTCATTAGTAATTCGTGCGTCCGATCAAGAACATGAATTACCATATCATGTTAACTTATGTTTAATAATAATTGAGAATAGTAATTGCATGTCTAGTGGTGGATTCTTTGCCTTGATATTTCTCCATATTGATTAAATATCAGTTAGATTAGATAAAGTCCATTGCTTTCTTTAGAATTAATTAAACTACATCTTTTTCTTCTCTTGAATTTGGTAAAGTATTCACCGTCCCTGAGGTTCGACAACCCTTTAATACTCGCCGTAGTACAATTGCCTTGTGCACTTGCAAGGGTTTTAATTTTAAACGATCAATTTGATAAAAATTCAAAGGCTCTAGATACGAATTACAAAGTGCAAAGTTCACCACTAAAGCACCATAATGTGCCGATTCGCCCACGTCACGCACATGCCAAGTGCATCATTAAAGTGCCATAATGCGCCCATTTGCCCATACCACGCGCGCGCGTGTGTGCACCTTCGGTGCACCTACGAATGTGTACACCTTCGTTTAAGGAGAGTCTCCACACCAATAATATATATAAAGAGGAAGAAAATTTCCTTATATATATATATATATCAAGGTTTTCAAAACCGGACCGGCCATCGACCCGGATTGATGGCCGGTCCGGTTGGACCGCGGTTTGACCACGGTCAAACCGGGGTCAAACCGGAATGACCCGGTTTTGAGGTATAAATGGTAAATATATATTAAATATATAATTTGTATCATATTAACACAAGAGCCCAGGTAGCCCAGGTGGTTAAAGCTGTTAGGTGGGGAGGAAGGGGGGGGGTTCGAATCCCCCCTCAGACAAAAAATTTTTTCAAAAAAAAAAAAGAAAAACTGACCGTGACCGGTCCGGACCGGTCCGGTTTCAGAAAAACCGGCCGGTTTAACCGGACCGGAGTAAACCGGGTGAACCGAACCGGTTTCCTGCCCGGTTCCGGTTCTCCGCGGTCGGACCGGCCGGTCCGGTCCGGTTTTGAAAACCATGATATATATATATATATATATATATATATATATATATATATATATATGGGATGAGTTTACATGAGATCGTTCTCATATAAGGAGCATGAGGCCAATCTTTATTGCCGTTAGATTCCGATCGGAGGATGGATATCAAATCAGCGGGTAGGTGAGTGTGTCAAATCAAGGAGTGGGTGAGATCATTATGGATATTTATAGTCGTCAGATCAAGATCCAACGGCTACGATTCAAAGTGGCCTCATGTAAGCAATATGAGAGCGATCTCATTTAAACTTTTCCCTATATATATATATAGGGAAGGGTTTACATGAGATCGTTCTCATATAAGGAGCATGAGGCCAATCTTTATCGCCATTGGATTCCGATCGGAAGATGGATATTGAATCAGTGGGTAGGTGAGTGTGTCACATCAGGGAGTGGGTGAGATTATTATGGCTATTTGTAGCCGTTAGATCAAAATCCAAGGGCTATAATTTAAAGTGGCCTCATATAAGCTATATGAGAGCGATCTCATTTAAACTTTTCCCATATATATATATATATATATATAGAGAGAGAGAGAGAGAGAGAGAGAGAGAGAGAGAGAGAGAAATGCTACAATAAGCAGCCCATTTTGGTGAGCACAATGAGCAGCTCATTGTAGGACCATTGATGGACGATCTCACGTCCTATAATGAGCTGCCCATTTTGATCTTTTTAAATTTTTTTATAAATTCCTATCCTACCCCTCCCCCTCTCCCTCTCCCTCTGGCAGTGCCTCCCTCCCTCCCTCCCCGGCGACACCATCGCCCCGCCGGCAACCTCCCTCCCCGGCGACACGTCGCCCCGCCGGTGACTGCCCTCCCGGCGACCCCGTCGCCCCGCCACCCTGGCTCGACCGGCGCCCCGCCACCCCCCTCCCTCTGGTTCGACACGGCGCCCCGTCGAACCAGAGGAGAGGGAGGGTGGCGACGGGCGCCCTTTCGACGGGGCGCCGTGTCGAACCAGAGGGAGGGGGTGGCGGGGCAGCCGCCGCCCCCCCTTCCCTCTCCCCCCTCTGGTTCGACGGGGCCCCGTCGCCCCCCTTCCCCCTCTGGTTCGAAAGGGCGCCGTTGCCCCCGCCGCCCCCGGGGAGCGGGAAGGGCCCCGTCGCCCCCCTTCCCCCTCCCTTGGTTCGACGGGGCGCCGTGTCGAACCAGAGGGAGGGGGTGGAGGGGCGCCGGTCGAGCCAGGGTGGCGGGGCAACGTGTCGCCGGGGAGGGAGGGAGGCACTGCCAGAGGGAGAGGGAGAGGAGGGGGAGGGGGAGGGGGGTACCGGGGTGCCGGGGTGGCGGGGCGGCGGGGAGGGAGGTCGCCGGCGGGGCGATGGTGTCGCCGGGGAGGGAGGGAGGGAGGCACTGCCAGAGGGAGAGGGAGAGGGGTAGGATAGGAATTTATAAAAAAAATTAAAAAGATTAAAATGGGCAGCTCATTGTAGGACGTGAGATCGTCCATCAATGGTCCTACAATGAGCTGCTCATTGTGCTCACCAAAATGGGCTGCTCATTGTAGCATTTCTCTCTCTCTCTCTCTCTCTCTCTCTCTCTCTATATATATATATATATATATATATATATATATATATATATATATATATATATATATATATATATATATATATATATCTTATGACACTCATGTGTTATTTTTATGTGGGACTAAAGAAATCTCCCAACATGAAGATTTTTTATTTTCCTTCTAAACTTAGTAAAAGGCAAAAATAAGATAAAAATGAAATTCTCTTCAATCCTAGTTCAATCAATGTGGGCATAAGATGAGAATTTTATTAGTGGGCTTTACTTTATTATTAGAATTTTGGGTCCACTACCCAAACCCCAAAACCCAAAACCTAACATAGATAGAGCTGCAATGATCATAATACATAATCATAATCAAGTAGCGCCTTTGCCCACCAATTTCAGGTCAGGGACATTGATCTTACACCTCCATTTTTAGCAAGTTTTGAGCCCATCCTTCTTAGATAGCTTGATGATTTATCTTTAGTTAAAGTTGTTGTGGCACATCTCACCTTTGAGATGTTTCCTCACTGAACATTCACTATTTCTAAAATGAAGCTGTGGCGGGAAAACACTTATCTCATAGAACAGCTGGAATGCTTTCTACTGTATTTGATCTTGGAGGGGTGGTTGGCTGAGCATTAGCTGGATATATCTCTGATACGATTGAAGCTCGTGCTGTCACTTCTAGACTCTTTCTTGTATTGTCAGCTCCGTTCCTCGTTCTCTATCGAACTTACGTGTATATATCCACGTACACCAATATTGGGTTGATGTTTTTGTCTGGGTTGTTTGTAAATGGCCCTTACTCGCTCATTACAACTGCCGTGGCAGCAGATTTGGGTATTCAGAGCATGATTCAGGGGAACTCCTGGGCTTTGGCTACTGTAACAGCCATTATTGATGTCTGGGTTGTTTGTAAATGGCCCTTACTCGCTCATTACAACTGCCGTGGCAGCAGATTTGGGTATTCAGAGCATGATTCAGGGGAACTCCTGGGCTTTGGCTACTGTAACAGCCATTATTGATGGTACTGGCTCTGTAGGAGCAGCTTTAGGCCCGCTTTTTACGGGTTATATATCAACTACTGGATGGAATAGTGTTTTTGCAATGCTTGTAATTGCATCTCTCATTGCAGCGATATTCTTGATTCACATTGCAAAGGCCGAGATTCAGAGTAAGTTGAATCAAAGAAAATGGTTTTGGGACAGAAGAAAACTTAGGATAATGCAAACCAAGCAATTCAATTGGTTTTGACTTGCAATAATCGAGGGTAGAACACCGTGCGACAATTGGTCGCAGATGTGCTTGAAGGTTGATTTAGCAGAAAAGGCGGCTGTGGCAGAGAACACAATTGAAATCGAGGGTTTTTTTTGTGATAAAAGAGAGTATGATTTTTTTAGCATTTTTGTATAGCTTACAGGCAATTACAACAGATGAAATCAAATGGCTTAACTGATCATTTCCCTCAAGGTCAGGGATGTAAACTGCTATGGTAACAAGGACAATTGCAGGACCGGTATCTAATGAATTCTGAAGTGTCAAAGGATAGTACTTAGAGAATTACTGTGATCTCATCGGGCGGAGGTGTTTCTTCCTTGACTATATTGCAGTCCAGTTGTGTTCTTGTGTTGTTCCTATACTAGTACATGCATATTTGGAGTTACAAAGGTTTTATGCCAGGCCAGTCATCGTTGGGCACTGGTTTGGATTTTCAACTCGGGGCAGGAGCCGGAGGACACAGGGCGTTTGGGGCGTGATTATAAGCAAACATCAGAGTGGATTTTCAACGTCTACTGTAGCAACCAGGTTTTTTTTACTTTTAACCTAAAATAAGGTATTTCAGTTGAAAGTGGAAAAAACAATGCTCCATTATAACAAAACATCCTTGGCCGCTTGAACGATATTTCTCATTTCCTCTTTGAGGGAGAAATTATTCAGCTCTCCTGGCATGCCACGGGATTCACTCCATTTTGTAGGAGCCGTCAATCAAGGTGCTCATGCAGCACTGCACACCAATGATGCATGTGCATAGTCACGACACACCAGTGTTGTGTGTATCTAATTCTTAAGATTGGCGAGAAATTACTGGGTATAACCGGCAGCCCACGTCATCTTTTTGCCATTATCGTCAATTTTCAAGATGACACATGTTTCAATTATTTAGCACCAATTTACTGGAGCACACTTTTTAACATGTGTGTTGTCAATCTCAAAGATTAACGGCTCCCTAGTGCCTTGGAATATTGTGCCCTAAACACCTCAATAATTTATCAAGATTGAGGCAGGTCTTCAATTAAGGGGGAGTAGAAGTGACATGGCCTACTAGGAGTAGTGAATCATCTCATCCGACAAAGGAACCTCCAACCATTGGTCATTGCCTCACTGGGTACAACGGCCTGACCACCACGCCATGTTTATACTATAGCATTGGCATTCGCACTTATACGCATACATATTTATTGTGATCATTGGAACAATCAATTTTCTCAGCTCCCGGCTGCGGCGAGGGTGTTTGTTGCCTTCTAACCGCCATCCGGACGAATCCCGAGATCAAACTATTCCTGCCAGAGACGACTTCTGGCAGCCTTCTGTTCTGTCGCTTCTTCCCTCTCTTCTGGAGACGAGCCTCCTCTTCACCTGCTTCTTTTATGGAAATGTAGAACAGAGA
Source organism: Houttuynia cordata (assembly GCA_039654745.1). Classification (NCBI taxonomy): domain Eukaryota; kingdom Viridiplantae; phylum Streptophyta; class Magnoliopsida; order Piperales; family Saururaceae; genus Houttuynia; species Houttuynia cordata. Next base: position 6,662,177 of record CM077513.1, on the reverse strand, counting down.
GGATTGAATCATTAAGAAGAAGCTCCCAAGGTCAAAACCACGACTTTCCTTCCTCTTCCCCTCACTCAGTCTTGAGGAAGCGAGAGAGAGATGGGTTGCCTAAGCATCTTCTACACGTTTACGATCACCCTCTCTGTAGCCTTGATCGCCTACAACGTGATCACCTCATCCAATGCTTCCCTCAGCCCCCAGTTCCCTGGCTCCCAAAGCCTTCCTTCTTCGTCGTCTTCTCGGGTTTTGTCGTTTGACCCCATTGTCAAGATGCCCGTCGACAAGGCCGGTAAGTTGAGACCTCAAAAGAGGTTGTTCCACACCGCTGTTACGGCGTCCGACTCCGTTTACAATACTTGGCAGTGTAGAATCATGTATTACTGGTTTAAGAAATTCCATAAGGGACCCAATTCGGAGATGGGCGGCTTCACCAGAATTTTGCACTCTGGCAAGCCTGATCAGTACATGGATGAGATCCCCACTTTTGTTGCTGATCCTCTTCCTTCTGGAATGGATCAGGTAACTGTCTTTGCTCCCTTCTTCTTTTTTCGTCAGTTTATTATGTAATACAGTTGTTTTTCCGTCTTAGGAATGCCATGCTGAAAAGTTGTAATTTTTCTTCATTTGGTGAGTTGAAATGTATGTAGAGTAGCTGCTAAAGCTATTGGTAGTTAAGTTGCTTACACTTCGGCTCTACGAGAGCACGTTGATGAGAACATATTGGCTTGACATGCTAGTTAGGAATTAGGAGGAAATTATTCCTTGCGGAGTTCAAACATAAGGCAGGAGCTTGAATTTCACTCAAAATTTTGCTTAATGTTTAGCTTTAAGAATAGCCATATCTTTCTGGCTTTATGGGCGAAAGTAGTTAGCTGAATTGGTGGATGTTCAGGGGAGATTGCTAGATACTGTAGTAAAGTGCATATACTATGAGGTTTACTAGTGGAGCAGGCAGATTTCTTTTTGGCAAGAGCATTAGGCAGATTTCACTTCCTTGGTTCTTTTTTTATGGTTGCCCTGGGTATATATTTGGAAGTAGACATTGCAAATTTTTGAATTAGGAGGCTTGAGCCATTGGGTGGTGGGTAACTGAAGAAAATTTTGAAATTGTTGATTTATTATATCTCAACTTGTCATAATTAATATTCATTTCTAGTTCAAAGTATATCGACTTGACCACTTGTGCTTGTCCTCTTATCTTATACGTCAGTGAAATTTAGCTGTCTTGGCAAACTTTAATCTCCCTGATACATGCTTCTTGTGAAATTTTTGTGAGATTGCTGATCGTGTGAAATATTTTTGGTCCTCTCATTCTGTGTTGGTGACTTTTATTTTTTACTTTAGGGCTATATAGTACTCATCAGACAAAAGGCAAAGATTGAGGAAGAGTATGAAAGTCAAAGTTTCTATTTTGTTTAAATATAAGTAATCTCCTTCTATTTTACCTGCTCAAACAGAACATTGATTAACAAATTTGTGGGCAGTTATATACTAATGGCTGAACCAGATCATATCATTATTAAGCCCATTCCAAACTTATCCACCAATGGTTTTGGTGCTGCATTTCCTTTTTTCTATATTGAACCCAAGAAATATGAATCAAGCTTGAGAAAATATTTCCCTGAAGACAAGGGACCCGTCACCAATATTGATCCCGTAGGGAATTCTCCTGTCATCATTAGAACGGTACAATTCTGTGCATGATATTTTGAAAAAAAAAATTGTCTAGTCGTACAACCTGATATATTTTGAGAGTTGGCTGTAGGCATCTCTTGAGAAAATCGCTCCTACATGGATGAATGTGTCTTTGGCCATGAAAAAGGACCCTGAAACAGATAAGACATTCGGTTGGGTGCTTGAAATGTAAGTACAAATATTTTCATTCATTTTCGGTGTTGTGAGAGACTGTCCTCGTTTTGTGGCTGTTGGGAAATTTTTTGCTGGTAAAATGACAAAATTCATAATTTGCTTATGACCAAAATCTACAATTAGTTACTCTTCCTTTATAGAAGATACTGGATATAAATTTTGGCGTGGCTGCTGCAATTTCATATGTTCTCCATTTGTATAAACTATTGGGACCTGTCGGTCATGGCTTTAGGCTTCGTCTATAATGCGTTGAGGGTAGCACTAATTTAGTCCTAAAATTTAGGTCATTTGACATAGATTTCACGAGACTGCTATTATTAAATGGTGATATCTACTAGTGTTTGGATTAGAGGTTGTCATGTTATGCGTGTTATAAGGTTTCCAGACGGTGGACTTTTACTACTTTTCTTTTACTTGGTTGATCTTTTGCAAAATCTGCTAGAGCATTGCGTGATTATCTCAATTGCATAGGTATGCATACGCTGTTTCATCCGTCCTCCACAGTGTAAGCAACATCTTGTACAAGAACTTCATGCTCCAGGTTAAAACTTCCCCTCTCATTCAGTTGTCAATTTTTCTCAACTAATTTAATATCTGCTGCTGCTTAGTTACCTGGACCACAAATTTCAATTGACCTACAACTTCACTGACCACAATGCCATACCTTAAACAATCCTTAAATTTCACAGTGGAATTAAAACTCGCTGACATGGCCACTGATGTATTTATAATTGTAGAGAATTATTGGCAAGTTGGTTAACGTGGATTGGAGTTCTCATTTTTTCCCTATCTTGTTTATAATAAAATTCTTCACCTGGCTTGTTTATTACTCCCACCATCCCATAGTATGTGTCCGATTTGTACAAATTGTAAATATCATGCAAGGTGAGAAGCACCTTAGACCACAAATAGGCAAATATATAACTAAACATTGTTGCCAAAAAAAGAAACTAACTCAACACCTTTTCAGGGCATAAAAAGACGAAACAACTATAGCTTTTCTGACTTCGATTCCCTTGATCCTCCTACTTATGGGAAGAAGCATATTTGAAGCTTTCTCATTGTTGGAGAATGGGAAATGGGACACTTAATGTGAGACAAGTGTTCTTTTAAATGAGACATTTAATATGGTACGGAGGGACTATTAACATTGCAGGTTATAATTACTGGCATAATTTATAGTTAACTTTGGTACCACTTAATGAAGCCAAAGCTCATCTTAACCATTGCAACTAATTTTTGTATGTTATCCTTGGTTTCAAACGAAAGCCTCCTTGGGATCGAGAACTCGGGGAAAAGTTCATAATCCATTACACGTATGGTTGTGACTATGATATGAAGGTACTTTTGAGTTCCTTTTTTAGCTTGCTATTTCGTGTGGCCATTATTGTTGTCCACTTACATATGGTATTTTAATTAGGGTCAATTAACCTATGGAAAAATTGGGGAATGGAGGTTCGATAAAAGATCATTTGATAACAAGCCCCCTCCGAAGAACCTTCCATTGCCCCCCGAAGGGGTTCCAGAAAGTGTGGTAAGATAATGCTAGCTTCTCTGTGTTGCCAACACTGAAAATGCTTGCTAGAAAATCTTGGTGACTTGATTGTTGTGGGCATTTTAGTTGAGAGTATCATAGTATTGTGGGGTTGTGGAGCTTGATTACACTTGTGAAAATCAAAACAAGATAGCAAGATACCTCTAATCATTTCGTTTGTTTTTTTACGATCCTGCCATGGAATCCAATTCAGGGTAGGGGGAAGTTGAATTTTGAAATGTTTTTAGCTATAATATACTTCTAATCCTGATGTGGCAGCAAGATGGTCGTGAGTTGATGTTCCCAGCTGTTTTCTTCTGTAGCTGATATATTCATTTCTTTGTTAATGTTGTACAAACAAGTTTGATAATGCACTAAGATGGACAATTAGAATTTTGGACTAATGGAGTAATATCCAAATTATTTAACAAAGACTTAGTATATGTCAAATGAAAACAAGAATACATCATTTATTGTTTGATAATGGGGAGGGAACACAAATGTACAGTGAGTGTGATAATCTTATAGTTTGTCAGGTCTATCTTTTCCTATGAGTTAACGTTGCCATTGCCAACTAGTTTTAGACGAAAGTAAGAAAATGCTTCATAAATACCTGGTTTATGGGATACTTTGATCACGTCAAGCTCGTACATTTCAGCCTCAGCCTTGTTGGCGTGAACTAAATGAACTACATAATCTTTATAGAACTCAGTCTTACAAATTTTGAGATTGTTTTGATTGAACTTTACTTCAGAGCTATCCACCTAATGTCCTAACAAATGATTCAGGTAACTCTAGTGAAGATGGTTAATGAAGCAGCAGCCAATATTCCTAACTGGGGTGCTTAGAAAAGGCATCTAACTTCTACAACTGTAACTATGGGGCAGCTGATTGGTTGTCAAAGCCTTGCCTATAGTCTGAGTTAAACTTGCTCCTTTTGGCATACATGAAGCGCTTATGTTGTTCAATATCCAGTGTTCCCGTTGCCTTCGTGGCTATTTATCCACATCTAATGCCTAATGCCATATTTTTTTGAGATGCTCTCATATCAGCGTTCTTTTTGTAGTAGAAGAAGAAGATTTTAAAAAAGCACTTTGAATGTTGTAAGTTTTAAGAGGAAGAAAAGGTCTCAAGTTTTATATAATGTTTATCTTGAGGGTTCATGATTGAACGGTTGCTGATTGGACTTTGCAAAGGGGAATCTGGACCACACAAAGAACACAATATGACGCCCATCTTTTATGAAAGACATATTTAAAGTGCTCGAAATTAAGAGACTACTATAGAACTTCAGCACGTAAAACCGAAAATGCCTGGTCGGAAGCAAAAATAGTGCAATGTTTTACATTGCATATTTTGGAGTTGCTCAAATGCTCCAAATTCATTCCCCTGTTACCAGGGGCAGACGCAGGATTTTCATGATGGGGTCATATGATACAAAGCCTAAAACAAAATTCTTTCCATGGAAGAACTGTGTTAGCCCTCCTAAATCATAATTAGCTTTATCCTATGTCTTAGCACTCAATTAAATCATAATTAGCCCTTGAATTCTCCTTCTAGCTCTCCTATAATTTCTTAATTATAGAATTAATGTTGCAATTCAAACATATGTTACATCTAAGATGAACTTTCATACAAATTCAACCTAAAACCAATGAGAAGCGGATTCATCCCTCCAATAAAATGTATGCCTTAATTAGATTATAATATTTATAAATCATTAGACATGTGGGCAGGTATCAATTAATTGACACTCCAATTCCTTAAAAAGAACTAGTTCTTATTCATTAACCCATTTAATAGATTATAAACAATTAGAAATCAATAATTGATAGAAAGGGAGGAGGAAGAGGAAGCAAGAATAAAACTTCAGAAGAGGTACTAGGGTTTTTGTTTTGGCATTTGGGGGAGAAGTTAATTGCAGGAAGGAGATTTGGTCTCGATCAGTATTTTGGGGCCATGATTGGGTTGATTTATGAGTTGTGGTAGTTTAGGCATAGATAAACCAAACCAAAGAGAAGGCTTTGGGTAATTGGGTTGGTTTACAGATTAAGATGTGAGCTGATGTTTATGTGATTATAGCCTGTGATTAGAGTTGGGTTAGTAATAAGGGGTCGGGTCATTTTGAGATGGGGTCAGGTAATGGAATTAAGCCAATTTCTTACCCAACCCCTGTACTAATGTATATGTGGGATTTAGTGAGATAGATGAAACCCATGGGTGTCATCTGACCCCCCCATCCCTTACACGTAGGTCTGCCCCTGCTTGCGAAACGGGTTTGTTTCAAGTTGTTGAGCAAGCACATGGGTCACTGTATGTGTCAACTTGAACTAAGAACCGATTTGAGAAAGTGCTTATAAAACAGATTTATGTTTCATGAACAAGTATCATTTTACCATATGGAACTCAGACACTTTTTATCAGTAGCTTTTATACAGAACTTGCACATACTCATTAAATTTAAAGGAAATTATCATAAACTTTTTTTGGTTATAAATAGTTCCATGGTTATGATGACCACGTGTATACTAAGTACCTCAGCTGTTGATGGAATGTAATTTTTGTCAACTTCCTTCAGCCAGCAGACTGCATAACAAAGCTGAAACTATATGGCTTGCTTCTTAATGAAATAAAGAAGTGCCCTCAATAAGGGCAATGTGCATAAAAACTTATCACTATGTTTCTTTGCATAGGACGGTTTACATGAAATTATTTTTATATAAGGAACATGAGGTCAATCTTTTGGGTTGTTGGATTCTGATCCGAGGGTGGGTATCAAATAAGTGGATAAGTGAATATGTCAAATCAATGGGTACATGAGTTCTTTAAGGGTCAGATCAAGATTCACTGGTGACCTCATATAAGCCAAATGAGAGCGATATCATTTAAACTTTTCTCTTATTTGCATTGATTTTGTACCATCATTTTCATTATGATAGTATCAACCTAAATAGTTGGGATAAGCCGTGGGATGATGACGACGACGACGACTACTCTATGACTTGCTTGAATTCAAAAGCCGTATATACATGATTACTAATAGTAAAGAAAAGAGAAGGCTAGTTTAATAGTTGTACTGATGTCTAAATTCTAAACTACTATTTAACATTTTATAGTGAATTTGGTAAGTGCTGGTTTTTAAGGCCACAGACGAGGGGGAGACAAAGGATGTAATGACAGGAGCAGGGACCGTGGTAGTAAGTGGAAGGCTCCAATGAACGCCCACCAGAGCAAGCCGGGACGAAGAACTATGCGATTTTATTGGCTAACTACGTAATAGATAGAACCCCAAACAGCATTAACCACATGAGGCCGTAATGGATGAAGGCTCGAACTTTCCGATGGTCCGTGCTACCCAGCAGGGAACATGCGAGCCCACACTCAAAAGCAACCACTCGTCCCCCGCAATCAATGTGATGAACATGGTCGCGCCGTCTCCATATCCTCATGGGCCCAATGAATGTGACCCTGCTCCTCCATAATGCAACTGCCACTGCCTTCCCTCCCTCCTTCCCCAGTGCCTCAGTCCTCCCCTCTCCCTGACTTATGGCACGTAACAAGGATCAAAGGCTCTTGGACAACTGAGTCAAATGGCAAATTTACGATGCATGCATGTTCGTTAACCATCGCCATGAGTATTGTATGGAGTACTACTCCGTATTTGTCATCAAGGCTTGAGACTAACTCAGGAATATATTATGAACTACAACATTTACAAGCTACAAAAGTAGAACAAAATCGGCCTCGGCCCTAAGAAGAGCATTCATGGACGCTGTTTAACATTTCCCTCTAATCTAGGTATCCTTTTTGTCTATTTATTCTTCTATGTTTCCAAAAAAATGCGAGTGCATGAGTTGCTGTTTCAGTTGTGAATCGGAGGTTTTTTTCGAGCCGAGGAATAGTCCATGCCCGCTATGTCGATGATGTCCGGATATTTCTCCTCGGTGGATTTCGAGTTTGAATCCGGCGACTTAACAGATAAATCCTCGCTACTACTATCGAAAGGGTTGCGCTCATGCTTCTTCTCTTTGGCTTCCATTGAGCCTTCATTTCTTGCGTTCTGTAAATGGTCCATACATTAATGCTAATTAGGAATTTAATAGAACAGTGGTTTGATTCCAAATATGGATAACAGAATCAAGCACGCGCGCTACGTAGTTGCATCTAAATCTGAAGTACCAACCTTTGAAGTAGAAGGTGATCTTTCGACAGTGTCAACAAGTTTCTTGCCAGTTCCTGCACCAAATAAATATCGCACCACTTATGAGTTATGAGGCCGTCAGAACATGGATATATGGAGCTATTTATATTTATCAAATTTAGCTGTGCACTAGGAATCTTCTGGTAGTATTGCAACAGAAAACTGGTGCTGGAAGAGCTTTAAATGCTTACAGGAAAAACATGGCCTTTTGACAATTGAAATGTTTCGTCCATGTAGGGAATTAATATCATTGAATGACTATTATCAAGGAGTCTTAGAGTAGAAAAAGGTGATGGATCTAGAGAAAAGAAAACAAGGGAAAAGAAAACGAGTAAATAAGAGATCTAGTGGTGCTTGGGATTGTGAGTCCTAGGCCCGTAATAATCTTCATGAAATCTTGGTAGCTTGTAGTTTGTTTCTCTTATAAACCTAAAGGATCTTCTCTTCATGGTACCTGAACAATGTCCAGCATTGCACAGAACAACATCTTTGTCTCCTCCACCCAACTGCGTCGTCTCCTGCAATATCATGATTAGCCCAAAAACATTAAGCTCGGCCCAAGGAAATACAAAGCTAGAAAAACTGGTACTATATTTTTATGGCAAATAAGTAGACGAGCAAGCAGCACCACAGTTCAATACAAACCTTGGTGATCTCTTGCTTGCTTGGAGAAACGGAATTTGGTATCAATCGAATCCCTGAAAAGTTAGGAGCAAACTATCACATCAGAACCACTGCACTATATTAATGCTCACGTATAAGACCGCAGATGAGGTTTCTCAGCTTCGTGTGAACTCACCTTGGGCTGTAACGAGGAACGTTAACAACAGAAGAGGAAGGACTATAGTATCAGCTGGCTTCATTGTTGTCAATCAGGTACCCTTGGATCTGAATGAACAGAAAGAATGTCGATGCAGCAGAAAACCAAAGGGTTTAGATGCTTCCTTCCAGAGGGAGAACTGAACAGAGAGCAGCAGCTTTCTTGTGGATCGTAGTGAAGAAGAAGACACCGAGAGAGAGGGCTTCCAGTCGATAAACCCTGATCACCACTTTGTGTAGCGTATATATAACACTGGCGCTCAGCCACGAAAAGAAATGCACAAGGCACTCCGTTTAGTTGGACGGTTTACCGGTTTAGGGGGGCGGCCAAGGCATGGGTCCACACTAGGGTACGTGGCCAGTGGTCACAGCCCGTCATGTGCAATTGAGATGTAGGTACACCACCTTAAGGCTGGGTACCCACAGTGTCGATTGCGCAGGCAACAGCAGATGTGGAATTAAGTGTTTGTATAAAAAAATAAAGAGATGGTTTTCATGCTATTTGGATGGTTGGATTGACGGTAAATATCAAATCACGGCGTATTTATTGTAGCCATCAAATCAAAATTTAATAGCTATAATATTTAATACAATCTTATTTAAACTTTTTAAAAAAACAATAAATACGTACGCCGAAAAACATGTGGAGCCCACGAGGGGGAGTTAATGAGATTGGGTGCGGGAGTTGAAGTTTGGGGCAAAGAGGCGGACACTTTGTCGCATCTTGCTGCAGCCCCCGCAGGTCCACGTGGCCGTCAGCATCGGGTCTGACAGGTGGGTGACGTGGCGCAAGGTTGACACGTGGGTAGCCGGGCCTTCACGCGCGCTGTCCTGACTTTGTTGGGCAAGTAGACAGCTCCGGTGGCAACTCTGCCAGGTTGAAAACGCCAGGCCCCCCTTCCAAATCCCACCTTTGTTTTTATGCACCAATAGATGCATGCATGCATGCATACCATGCCTACATTACATAATTGAAATGGTCCAATTTCATAATGGTTTGTGTGGGTAAGTATATTAATTAGAATGGGAACCGGCCATATGGCCTTTTTCACTGAATATAAAAGAAAAGGATTTACAACACTGATTTTATTCTCTTAAATGATTGACTGTAGAGATCACTTGTGCTATGACAGTGTCAGATCGATAACTGAGATGAAGAGCTATGACAATTAGGGTTGACGAAGATTTGAAGCACTTGTTGCCGACAAAGTATCCTTAAAAAAATCCGAGACGAAGGATTAGTGGACACTGACATCTAAAAAGAAGTTGAACTGGTTAATGCACTGGACTGTTGTTTTTTAACTAGTTGGTAACGTGAATAAAAAATGATGCATAGACTGGAGCAACTAGAACTCCATTAATAACGACAGAAGTATGGGCTTCAATGATTGTGTACTCGATTATAAATATGTGTTCTCATGTTTTGTTTTCTATGGGGCTGACTGCAAATTCGATGTACAGTTGAAAGAGAAAACGACTCCTCAATATTCAGTAGCAATATATATAGTATGAATATTCAATCATTGCTAACATAATAACCGGATTCAAAACAGCTATAATTACTCTATAAACTTCAGAGGGAAGTACAGTCAGTACTATTGATATGGAACTAATGGAGGGAGTAAAAATAAAATTGATGTAACACATCCATCTCCGACATCTGGTACTGTGCAGAAGTTGGACTCCACCTTTTTGGTTCGTGTTCCTGGTCAATGTTAGATTTCACATGCATTCTTCTTCCTTCCTCACTCTCCCGTCATCTTAAAAAACTAGAACATAATAAACTATAGAAAAGACAAAAACTACATACAGCATTATAAACAAGGGAAATGATATATGTATGTAGATTTTGTAGTACTCGATGAAAGAGTGCTGAAACTGAGTAGTCTTAGCTGGCTCCAAATTCCGATGGTTCGCCTTTGCCAGCCAAGTAGTTTTCTCGATTACAGATTGGCTCCTCGGATACTATGTCTGTAAAAGATCGAGAAACAGAGAAAGATCATAATGGAGTTGGGAGTTGTATCATGTATGTTGTCTGTCGTACGGATGTTCGTGGGCACTCTTGGCCTCATCCGGTGCCCTTTACGGTTTCAGCTTCCGAGACCATGTCTCCTTCTCCCCCACTACTCATTGTCTCACCTTCAGCTCTCACATGATCTTACAGGTAATATTAAATTTGTCGGAACTAAGTGGATATAATAGATATAGTCAGCTATATTTTTCTTAATTTATCCCCACACCCAGTTCATGTGTTTGAATATTTCGCCAAGTAGTTGCTGCCATGCACACTTGCAGCTGTACCGAGGAACATGGATACACCTGTGCAAGTAGAACACAGAAGACATTCAATTAATTCATATGTCGGTGGAGGACATTATTTGACGCTGGAGAGGGACAAGTCTGTTGGTTTTGCCTGGGATGGAGATAATCATATGATCGGCATATCATATACGTGCCGGATATTTGAAGTATGCCCACATCTTTCCTACCTCCTATTTCTACTAACTTCAGTACTGTACGTTCTATGTGCTGCATTTGCCTTTTTCACTCTAGGAACATGCAAAAAAACAACCGGGTATGAACAGAAAAGTCGCAAGAACCAGGTAGAGGACAGTGGTCCTTCTGACGTGAAGTGAGTGGAAACCCATCCCAAGCAGAAACAAAACAACGTTTTCTTTCGGTGTAGCAGTATTTTCTCCTGCATACCAGGTAGTACCAAGGCATGGGCTCCCAGTTCTCGCTTTCGCTGTTTAGCATGCTTTACCTCGATTTTTACGTGTGTCTTCCCAAGTCTCCTCATTCTTTCAAAGGGGCAGGCACATGGGGGCGCACATGGGCTGTACTAGGGCTTGTATCCGATAGAGTTCGGTAGGCGTGCTTATAAATGTGTTGGTGATCATTGAAGCGATCAGCGACCAACCCAAGCATAAGTCCATTCATTACACAAAGTCAATATGCAATCTCAAAGCCGGCATACACTTCCGACGAATGTTTCCTACGCGTCATAATCTATCGTTTTATAGCGAAACAGCTTTATCAAACAAGAGTTAGATGTTTATGATGGTTCTTTTTTAGTTCCCTTTGGGTGGACTTGTGGCTTTGCCAGGCATGAAGACTATTCATGCTTGAATACAAAATAAAATATTTGAAATATAAAATATAACGGTATTATATTGAAAAAATTTATTACCGGCTTCTCATTTTTGCATCCCCTACAGAATTGACGTGTGAGAGGTGCCTGTTTGTATCGAGATAATACTTCAAAGAATAAAATCAAAATTGTCCAAAACAATGCTGATATAATTTTTTATACCAGGTTGTAAACAGCACCCCAAATTGTTCACATTTCACAATCAGTTTTCTCTTTTTACAAACCAAAATTTCCTCATTTCATTAAAAAACAAAAAAGATTGGGCACTGTTATACTGAATTATCTATTATACGTTCGAATGTTATTAAAATAAAAAATATTCTGTTTGAAAGATTGTACATTTGAAATGTACTCAAATAATGACTCCCTCCGTCCGAAAGTAGGAGATACATTTCTTTTTTTCCTGTGTTCCAAAAAAGTAGGAACAATTAGGCTTATTTCTGTAAGTAAATATGGGTTCTTGTCCCATTTTACTTGTCTTGATTTAGAGGAGTCGGCTCTCTCGTGCAAGTGTAGGCATGTGGAGTAGTTAGGCTTCCGTGGGCCCGGTCCACACTAAATTGGAAGAGACACTGTAATCATCACCGATCCGGAAATCACTTATTTGGAATTAGCTATTTTGGTACGACCAAAATGGAATTGTCAAATAAGAGTCACCATCTTGGAAAACAGTTGAGCAATTTCGGGAAACCGAAAAGGCATGATTTTGTAACTGATTTTCGCCACTTTTAAGGCCAATAGAGGGGACGCCCTCAATGCCAAGTAAAAAGGGCGACTTTTGGTTGAAATCGATTTGGTTTTGGTGATCTTGATTTCGTTGGGTGAAAAAGCTAATTCGGGGAATCTAGCTTTTCACAACGTTCTACACTCGATCGGTGAGGGATTTGGTGTTCTCGGACATATTCTAATCCGTGGAGTGATTCATAGGCACAAAGGCCGAAGGTTAGTGATTCCAATTTGATAATCTTTGAGCTTTATTTGTTGATTTAAGGAAAAACCCAATTTTTGAGAACCCACATCAAACGGATAAAAATCCTAAATTCGCTTCCGTTGCGGCTCGATTACCCATCAATGGTATCGGAGCCTTGATTCCGTGGTGGTGTGAGGGTTCCAAGAAATTTGTGGGAATTTTCCTCGCGGTTTTTGCCGACTGAAAATCACGATTTTTACAGTCGCGATCGATCGGTGTCAAGAGCGATCGATCGCACAGAAGTAAAATCGGAGAAGACGACTGGTCACGATCTATCGGCTTCGATCGGCATCGATCGCCATCGTTTGGCATCGATCGTTAAGTCTCTTAAAAAGGGAAAAACGGTCGATCGGCTTCGATCGGCATCGTTCGGCTTCGATCGGCATCGATCGCCATTGTTCGGCATCGTTCGGCTTCGATCGGCATCGATCGCCATCATTCGGCATCGATCGGCGTCGATCGTTGATTTGCTTTGAAAGAGGGAAACGATCGATCGGCACGAATTGCGATCGATCGTATCTACTGGAAGTTGAGCAAAATTGACAGCGGAAAGCTGCGATCGATCGGGTATTTGACACGATCGATCGGCGGGATAAAATTTGAAAAACTAATTAATATTGAAGCAGTATTTGTGCCACTTGATTATATAATTGTTGATAGTTAATTAGTGATTCAAACTGTGCTGTTTTTACACTAATTGTCCTGTTCCATTGATTGTAGATTTTTATCTTCAATTTGATTGGAATACTTGCTTGATTTCATAAAAGTTGCAATGGCTTCCCGAATGGTCTCCAGTGAGTTGGCAAAGACTGAAAAGTTGAATGCCACTAATTTTGTTACCTGGAAGAGGCGCATCCGTCACATTCTGTTCCTTGGCGACTTGGGTCATGTGCTAGACCAAGTTGTTGAACCTACAGGTGAACAGAGTACTACTGCTCAAAAGAGAGAGTACGAGAAGTTCCGGATGGAGGATGCACGTGCAAGGACCACGATGCTTACCTTTATGGAGCCTACCATGGAGTTGCTTTTTGAGAAGCACAAAACGCCCAAAGAAATGTATGAGGCCATTGAGAGGAGGTATGGAGAGCATACTGAGGCACACATCAGGTTGCTCCACACTCGCTATACCAACATGAGGATGGAGGAGGGCAAGAATGTGCTTGAGCACATAAATGCCATGACTATTATTGCTTGTGAGTTGGAGATGCTTGGAGATCCAATTTCATTGGGGGTCCAAGTGTCTACGATACTCACTAGCCTCCCTCCATCATGGGAAGCAGTTGTGGTGGCGTTGAACCTGAGTGATAAAAAACTCACTCTCGATGACCTTACTGCCAAGCTGGGCTTGGAGCAGGAAAGGAGAGAGCATATGAGGGCCTCTAATGTATCTGCCAACCTTGCTCACCATGTTGGCTCTAAGAAAGGTGGGTCCTATGCAGGCACTTCAAAGAAGAACTTCAAGAGGAAAGGAAAGAAGCCTCAATTCCAGGGAGGAGACAAGGCCAAAAACAAGAAGAAGGGAGCCTGCTTTACTTGTGGCCAGATGGGTCACTTTAGCAGGAACTGTCCTAATGGCTCCCAGGGCAACGAGAAAAAGAAACAGCAGGGTGGAGGAAAGGACATAGTTTGTATGATTTCTGAGGCACTGATTGTGAACACTAACACTAGAGGTTGGTGGCTTGACTCGGCTGCAACCCGTCATGTGGCTATGGCAAAGGAGTCTTTTGCTGAGATGAAAGAGATTAGTCCCGGAGAGCACAAGATCTACATGGGGAATAACACCTATTGTGACGTGCTGGGGATTGGCTCTGTTCGTGTTCCTCTCTTAGGAGGAAACACTCTGGTCCTCACAGATGTCTTGTATGCACCTACTATTCGTAGGAATCTGATTTCAATCCCTCTTCTGACTCAAAAGGGATTTGAAGTCAGGTTCAAGGGTGGCAAGGGAACTGTGGGGCAGAAGAATAATATTTTATTTACTGCTTCTTTAGTTGATGGTTTATTCAAACTTGATGTATCCAATGACTTTGCTAATAATGAAATGATTGATTCTGAGTATGTTGCTTGTGTTACTGTTGATAATGCATTGTTGTGGCATTTACGCCTTTGTCATGTGAATGCGACAAAATTACACCGAATGTCGGGTAGTGGGTTACTACCTAGAATAAGTGATAATTTGCGCATGTGTGAGGATTGCTTATCTGGCAAAATGACTAGGCTACCCTTTCCGAAAGGGCAACGAGCAATTGACCTTTTAGAGGTCATTCACTCAGAGATTTGTGGGCCTATAAACGTCAAGACTCAAAGGGGTATGATGTATTTCATTACATTTATAGATGACTATTCAAGATATGGTTATGTGTACTTGTTATCGAGAAAGTCTGATGCCTTAGAAAAATTCAAGGAATTTAAGGCTGAGGTTGAGAACCAATTAGGACGGAAGATCAAAGTTCTGAGAACAGACAAAGGTGGTGAGTACACATCTGATTTGTTCAAGGACTATTGTACAAACCAAGGAATAGTGCATCAGTATACTTTACTGTATACCCCTCAGCAGAATGGAGTCGCTGAAAGACGTAATAGGACATTGATGGACATGGTAAGGTCCATGTTAAACCACTCTGAACTAGGAACGCAGTTTTGGGGTGAAGCACTAGACACCGCTGTCTATGTACTAAATCGGATACCTTCTAAGTCGATCAAATTGACCCCATATGAGTTATGGACGGGAAGACGTCCAAACTTTTCGAACTTGAGAGTGTGGGGGTCAAAGGCCCATGTAAGGGTACCTGATCAACTAAGAACTAAGTTGGATCCCAAGACCTTAAAATGTAATTTTATAGGTTATTGTGACCATTCGAAAGGGTATCGATTTGTAGTACACCATGATGATGGGACAGTGGGGGTTATAGAGTCTAGAGATGCTTATTTTCTTGAAGAAGATATAGACCTTAAAACTCCTAGTCAGAAAGTGGAACTCTTTGAAATTGAGAAAGAGAAAGTTACTGTCACTAGTAATGAACAAGTGATAGGTAACACATCCAATGAGGATGTTGAAACTTGAGCATCAAGAGAGCGTAGACCTTCGATTTTGTTGAAGGATTACTATGCCATGCTTGGTGAAGATGAGATATCGATAGATGAACCTGTACTTAGTGATCCAGTCACATTTGAGCAGGCGATGTGTAGTCCAGATTCCAAGGAATGGCGGAAGGCTGTTCAAGAGGAAATGGATTCAATCTTGAAGAACAAAGTTTGGGAGATTGTTGACTTACCAGACGAACGGAAACCCATTGGGTGTAAGTGGATCTTCAAGAAGAAGCTCAAAGCCGATGGATCAATAGAGAAGTACAAAGCTAGACTTGTGGCGAAAGGTTTCACACAAGTAGAGGGCATAGACTTCAAGGAGACTTATTCTCTTGTGTCCAGGTTCATCTCGATCCGATGTTTGTTGGCAATTGTGTCATACTTAGATTTAGAGTTGCACCAGATGGATGTAAAGACTGCCTTCCTAAATGGTGATTTAGAGGAGGAGATTTACATGGAACAACCCGAGGGGTTTGTTGTTTCCGGAGAGGAAACTAAAGTGTGCAAGCTTATTAAATCATTGTATGGACTGAAACAGTCGCCAAGACAATGGTATTTCACTTTTCACAAGGTGATAAGTGAATATGGCTTTGTGGCCAATGACTATGACCATTGTGTATACTCCTTTAGAGATGGGAGTAGATTTATGATATTGTCACTATATGTAGATGACATATTATTAATGGGGAATGACACTAGTATGATTCTCAGTCTTAAAGAATGGCTCAAGACCCAATTTGAAATGAAAGATATGGGTGAAGCATCTTACATCCTCGGGATGAAGATTGAGAGAGATAGAAAAGCGAGGAGGCTAAGTATATCTCAAGAATCGTACATTGAGAGTGTATTGAAACGCTTTGACGTACTTGGTTGGAAGACCATAGATTCGCCCATTTATAAAGGGACAGTTTTGTCTGAAAGAATGGCACCTGCATCAGACGAAGAACGTCTGAAGATGCAATCTGTGCCATATGCGCAGGCTATTGGCAGCTTGATGTATGCCATGAACTGCACTCGACCTGATTTGGCTTTTGTAGTAAGCCTTGTGAGTCGATATCAGGCTAACCCAGGTATGCAACACTGGCAAGCTATAAAGCGGGTGTTCAGATACTTGCTGGGTACCAAGGATATGAAACTCACATATCAGGCTGTGAACCTGTCATTGGAAGGCTATAGTGATTCAGACTATGCCGGGTGTAAGGATGACAGAAAATCCACTGCCGGTTATGTTTTTATGCTTGGTGGCGGCGCCGTGGCATGGGCTAGTAAGAAGCAGAAATGCGTTACTAAGTCCACGATGGAAGCTGAGTTTGTTGCATGCAGTTTAGCAGCTTCCGAGGCAGTTTGGATTAAAGAGTTTCTAGCTGGGTTACAGCTAGAACAGTGGACTGATGCTCCTGTCCAAATTTATTGTGATAATTTGGCAACTGTGTCGACACTCCGTAATGGGGAGATCAGTTCAAGAGCTAAGCACATAGAGGTGCATTACTTTTATGTGTTTGACATGCTACAACGGGGAAAGTTGACGGTGAGTCATCTTCCTACGGTTGAGATGTTAGCTGATCCGTTAACGAAGGCCTTAACGACGGATCTATTTGTAAAACATGTTCATAGTTTTGGATTACGACAGGACTAGTGCACGAGTCACTGTGGATCGCAAATATGAACAAAGAACCCATAGTGGGGGATGTAAGTAAATATGGGTTCTTGTCCCATTTTACTTGTCTTGATTTAGAGGAGTCGGCTCTCTCGTGCAAGTGTAGGCATGTGGAGTAGTTAGGCTTCCGTGGGCCCGGTCCACACTAAATTGGAAGAGACACTGTAATCATCACCGATCCGGAAATCACTTATTTGGAATTAGTTATTTTGGTACGACCAAAATGGAATTGTCAAATAAGAGTCACCATCTTGGAAAACAGTTGAGCAATTTCGGGAAACCGAAAAGGCATGATTTTGTAACTGATTTTCGCCCCTTTTAAGGCCAATAGAGGGGACGCCCTCAATGCCAAGTAAAAAGGGCGACTTTTGGTTGAAATCGATTTGGTTTTGGTGATCTTGATTTCGTTGGGTGAAAAAGCTAATTCGGGGAATCTAGCTTTTCACAACGTTCTACACTCGATCGGTGAGGGATTTGGTGTTCTCGGACATATTCTAATCCGTGGAGTGATTCGTAGGCACAAAGGCCGAAGGTTAGTGATTCCAATTTGATAATCTTTGAGCTTTATTTGTTGATTTAAGGAAAAACCCAATTTTTGAGAACCCACATCAAACGGATAAAAATCCTAAATTCGCTTCCGTTGCGGCTCGATTACCCATCAATTTCTTAGCCACAAAGGCTTTCCCCACTTGAGGGCTTAAAAAAGTCAAGTCTCCACACTATGCCTACCTTTTTCGGATGGAGTATTCGTTAAGAAGAGTAACCTAAGTTTGCTCACCACCAGGAATACTCAGTGAAACAAAGAGCTCAACTTTATGAAAAATGATAATGTAACAAATTTGTCCAAAAAATATTCCAATTTTGCCGTGGCAGGTTTTGGTTGTAGAAAAAAAAGTGGAATAAGGTGGCTGATGCATTGAGTGGGTGGGTAATCTACTGGGAGGAGATAGACTTTCTGAGGCCCCATTTTTTCCCTTCTGTCCAACCAAAAACCTCCACATCAGGATACTTAAATGAAGAGATCTCTTTAAGAAACTCATTGAACTTTTGTAATTTTGAGTGCTGTACTTGGACTATTAGCAAAAAAAATAGTGTTCTGTACTTGGATTGACAACTCAACTTCACTCCTACTGTGCAATGGCGCAGTGGTCTTCAGCCCCCGTGTGTTAAGGATGACCCCTGGGTTCAAATCCCGAGCCAGGCACTTGGGGTACCCTGAGTGTACGTGTGGTGTCTGAGGACACAACTCTGTGTGCGAGGCATGGAATGTCGTATCGGATATCGGTAAAATATCGGTCGGTCTAAGAGACGAAATATCGGAGATATATCGGAGATATTGCGTAAAAAAATATCGGTCGTCAAAAACTAGTTTTTATCATATATTTTCAAAATCTAACTTCTAAAATGAGTTATACTAATTTAAACAAAGAATAGATTTCAAAATATGCATAAAAGGATAGAAAACAAACATGAAAGTTTTTTTTTCCCAAAAAAAAAAAAAAATTTCAAATTTTTTTTTTTCAAAAAAGGCCGATATATCGGTCCGAAACCGATATATCGGTATATCGCCGATATATCGGCGATATTTGGAAAAAAATGTAAAAATCGATACTTAATAGTATCGGAGTATCGGTTTGTGTCCGATACCGATATATCGGCGATATAACGCCGATATATCGGCGAGCTGGCATTCCATGGTGCGAGGAGAACACCAAGCTGACATTTTGAAATTTTACCCACTCGAATTTAGCCGCGGTCCACCCCTTGTTGATGAGTGCAGGCCCGGCTAAACTTGTTAAAACTATGGAAAATCGTCTCGCCGATATATCGGCGATATATCGGTATCGGACCTAAACCGACATTGATACCCATCAATATCATTTTTTTAAAAATTTTTAAATATTACCGATATATCGATTTCGGACCGATATATCGATATTTTTTAAATTAAAAAACTATTAAAAAAAATTCTTCAAATTTTTTTTTTTTGAAAAAAAAACCTTTTCTTCTATCCTAATAGGCATATTTTGAAATTTATTCTTTGTTTAAATTAGTATAACTCATTTTAAAAGTTAGATTGTGAAAATATACGATAAAAATTAATTTTTGACTACCGATATTTTTTTACACAATATCTCCGATATATCTCCGATATTTTGTCTCTTTGGCCGACCGATATTTTACCGATATCCGATACGACATTCCATGGTTAAAACCGAGTGGGTGAGATGTTAAGAGGGTTGTGTATCGTTGATTGATTGTTGATACCACACAAGCATGCCAGCTTGGTGTTGTATCTACACTGCAAAAATTCTCGTGTGCGTATGGGCCTCAGCCCTTGTAGCCAAAAAAAAAAAAAAAAAAAAAAAAAAAAAAAAAAAAAAAAAAAAAAAAAAAAAAAAAGGAAAAAAAACTCAACTTCACAGTTCAAGCAGCCAGTGGGCTAAAGAGGCCACAAGAAAATTTTTTTTTGGTTAAGAGATAGTTGGCCCGTTCACTGTGATTGTAATTCCATCGACGAGGCCCACAACAATTCCGATTCTGCTCTCCGTCTTCTCTGTGCCAAGGGTAGCAAATGACCAGCGAGCAACTTTGCGAAATTAACGAAGAAGCCGCAGGCTGGACTGACAAGCGGTAATGGCGGTGGCGGAAGATACAGGAAGTCGGTTTCCGCCCATCCCTGCTTCGAGGGAGCAAACCGCTTGGGCTAACGTCACATCACTCCTGAAGGCCGCCTGTAATGGCAGGGATGCTCTAATACTTCTGTTTTACTTTCCTTTTCTATAAGTAGATATTCTGCTCTTCTCGATTGGTATATGGATTTATTAGGGCATCTCAAATTGAATTTTTTGCATTTGATATTGAAGAGCTACGAGATGCGCATCACATGTTTGTTTTAATGTCAAAGTGATTAGTATATTTTGAGAAGCCAAATAGGATACTTGATATGGAGTGGAGTATTTAATTGAACATAGTTTCATATTTGGAAATTTGGAAATCACTCTTCGGATCCAGGTAGCTTTTATAGGTTGCGCGGAATAAGTTGCCTGCATTTGACAACATGTCATAGGCTGTGCTCTATCAAAAGCCTGCTTTTTTTTCTCTATGTTTGTCAAATTCAGCTGAAGAAATTTAATGAAAGAAGGTTTTTTTAGCCAATCTCGATTTCCGAATTTGGAAGCAAATTAAATTCAATCAGAGTTTGAATATGGGGTTTTAATTTGTCACTGTTATGTCGGCATTGATTTGTCAGGCACCCCAGAATCTGTGAATGTGCTTGCACATCATGATATGCAAATGTTACTTCGTTATTATGTCCCTTTTGTGTTCCTCAAAGAAGTTAAAAGTAAGGACGTGAGAGTACTTTAAATGTAGCAGTAAGGAAACTTTGAGCTGGAAAAATGAGATTGTTACATTCTCTGGATGACAAACTTGCTAGGAGTGCCATAAGTAATGAATTAGACTGGCTCCAAAAATAGTACTCCCTCCTTCCTCTTTTAGATGCTCCATGTGGTCAGTCTAAGTGGATTCTGAACCTCTTCTTCCCTTCCATTAGTTGGAGTTTCCACCATCCAATAAAGACAACCTTTTTTCAGATGGAACATCTAAAACAGGACGGAGGTTATATTATTATTTTCCAATGTACTAAAAATGTTTCCTGTCACTTTAAATTTCTTAGTATTTTTCTGATATTATATGTATTTATTAATCTTATGCATCTGTATTTTCTTGATACTTGTAGATCTTCAACAAGGGGTGCTTATTCATGGAGAAAATTTTAGTCTTTTTGCAGCTGTCTGCTTTGGAGGTAGCTTTTACATCCTTTGGAGTCAATATTATCGATTGGAATTGATTCTATTAATTTTTTGTATGATAGTGGACATGTGGGTTTATAGACTACCTCTTGAATAATTGCTCATTGTCCTCAAAGATATAAGATTTATCCTTCATCCCATAGTAGCCCCGTATCAATCTCAGTTGATAGGTCATTTCCCTAAGATGCATTTGCAAAGTTCAGCCTTGCCTTTGTTTTACTATAGTCTTAGTTGGAGTCTAAAGTCTTAGACATATTTCACTGGTCATTCTAATGGATTAATTTATGTCATATGACTTACATCTATATTTTCAAGGCTGTTAACGAAGCCTGTGAAGTTTTCAGTTGTTGATACAGAATTGTGAATGCATCAAAATGAAACTGGAATATAATGCACCTTTATAACTGATGTAAACCCTTTGTTTAAAAAGAATTTTTTTTTACTGTAATGCATATTTGGCTTAGTATTGTTCTCCATCAGATAACATAGAAATGGAGCTTTGTTTAATGTTTTTCTTTATAATTGCCTGTTCTTTGTTCCATATGGTATTAGATACATGGATCCAAAGATGGATTCTGGCATGGAAAGCTGTGGTTATCAATCCGTTGATGAAGCTATTGAGGATTGTGCTGCTCCTATCCCAATCAATCCTGATAGAACCAGGGATATTCAATGCACGCTTGATATAATAGACCACCTTTTATCATGCGAGGTAAATATTATGATTACTTTTTTGCTATAGTTCCGAGGATACTTGCATGATAAGAATATTTCACCTCCATTACAAGTAACATTTGTTTTCTCAGGTTACATAGCATAAGGGCCAGTCCTTGGCACAAACTACATTTTCGTGCATCTACTTGTGGAGACTGGAAAGAGCATCCCCACATGCTTTGTTGCATTCATATTGCAGAATCATTCGTGCAACCTGCAATGCTCTCATATCAGTTGTTTGTGGGGCTCGTACAAATGAGGCAAGTTGAATGCTGAATACATATTTGCTTTAATCAATTTAGCTATGATAACGTTTGTCAAATTAATTTCTATTCTTCTTTGTGTATTGGGCTCTAAGCTCTTTAGTCCTTTCCGCTTGCTTGCACATTGCTTTTATTTCGTTTTAAGTTTAAGATAGTGTTCGGAACTCTTTAATTTATGGCCATAAAGGCTGAAAACTGGTGAAGACTTAATAGCACATATGGGGTACACTCGACTGTTCTCAAGGACTTCTCAATTACAATTTACGTTTTTGAGTCACTGAATACCTTTTCTAAACTTGAAGTGATGGACAATGAGCTAAATACTATATACATATAGTAATGTTGCAAGACGAGGCTATTGTTTGTTGAGAATTTTGATAGCGTATAAATCTTTTTGAAGAATTGAAAGGGAAAGGTTTTCCTTTGACTGTAACATTGCTAATCTAGGAGAATATATTGTTACCTTTTTAGGTATATTTTAATTTATGTGAATCTGAATGGTTTGGGATGATACATATTATGCTTTCTCTTAAGGAAGAGGAGCTTTTTATAATGAGTCGTGGTCTTCCGTTGAAAGTGGATGGTGATGAGAAATGGTTATCAGTGATGAATGCAGTTGAAGAAACAATCTGTCGTCAATTGCGTGCATGTAAAGCTCTTTCAACAAAAAAGAAAACTCTTGAAGGTAGTCGCTTTTGTGTTTTTTTAATTAATAGCCTTTTCTTTTTGTCACTACGGGTTGGATTTCCAAATTACTCATCAGATAACATGTGCCACTTCATTTGCCTATGCATTTTGAGGGAAATCATGGATTGAATGGCAGAGTACGTGTTAGCTTTCTAGGTACTTTGAGATTTAAATCTTTTGTCCATGGAACCACTGAGCTGTGTATTATCCTGATAGAATCGTGGTAGCATCATAATGATAAAGTGCTGTGTATATGAAGAGAGTTGTTCTAGCCTCAGGGTGACATGAGGCTACTGCACATCAGTTGATCTTTGTACAAGCTGTTTGTATTTATTCAACTGCTACCTTTCTTTACGAAGCTCAAACTGTAGGTCAAAATGTCAGATGAGAGTCTTATCTTCAACTTTTCTTGCAGCTACAAACGTCATTGGGGAGTGAATTCGGAGAAATGTCAATTGTTCATGCTGATGAGGTGGATAGTTCACAATGACGCTAATTTCTTTGTACACAATTCACCATTAGTTTAACCATCTCTCTCTCTCTCTCTCTCTCTCTCTCAATAATCCATCAGCATCATGCAGCACATAGACACATTTTAAATATATGCCGGGGCATTCTCTCAGACTGACAAGAGCACCCCTCAGGTTTTTTCTTAACAATAGCATCTTGCATAAGCCTGATTGATTATCCCGTAATAGTCTGAACAAATCCTGTGAAACTTACACAAACTACAGTGCACGGACTTGAATGAGTTTCAGTTACATAAGCTTGCACATTTATATGATCTTGGCGTGGAACTAAATCTTTTTTCAATTGCTACATGTGCACAGAACAAAAATGCGACTGTATCAAAACTTCTCCTTGTATGGACGGAGGAACAAACATATTGGTTTGCTGCTGGCTTTCTCATGTTGGGATTTGAACTGGAGCTATATTCTCCTTGTGAATATGGCATGTTATACTGGTATTTGTACATTATCTTAATCAAACTGTTAGAGAAGACAAGACAGGTTATCTGTGAATAGCAACACTTGTAAGTACTGAAATTTCCATGTATCAAATGTATACACAAGGCATGTTCTGTTAATTAACTGAGTTCTCAAGTCAGTTCCCAGTTCCAGTGAGGATGAAAGGAAAGAAGAAAAAGGTGCTCAAAGGAACTTATTAGGGACATATCACAGTTCGCACCAACAATTTTATTCCTTCAATGTTATGTCTGCCTCTTAGAAGGACTTGCAATGGTAAATGACATACTCTTTTATTTTTCTATAGAGCTCTTAACTTGTCTAAACTGCAACATGACTTTCCTTTGACAGATGCTTGCTGCACTCAGTAATCGGAAAGTTCTTCAAAAGCCTAGCATTTTTAATATGGAAGAGGAGGTAAAATTCTTAATAGCTTGTCTTTACATGGCCAATTAGTTTGCATTTGGGGTCCTTTTAACGTTTGCTTGTTATCTTGTGAATGATAGAGATTTAATCAGCACTTTGAGCTTCTTCAGAAAGCTCGTGTTCCAGATTACATATCTTATGATCTATTCAAACAATTAACAATGAGAGCGGACTTCGATGTGAGTTTTGCTCTCCAGTTTCCCTTTTTTTGTTGTTTGTGTTTCTGTGTGAGTTGATGAAGGTGTTGTTTTCGGTTTTCAGAGTCTGGTAAGATGCAACAATTTTAGTGATGTCTTGAGAATTTGGAAGGAGCTAAGGAGTAGTCTGAGCAGTGGCAATGATCCGGACAAACTAGTCGAGCTTCTTAAGATAGAGCAGGTTACTGAGCGCAATCGGATAGCCCTGAACGTTCTTCACCAGGCAGGGACCCATGACCCATCTCTTAATGTCTTATTTGAATTGGCTCACCATCCTTGCATCGCCATAGCAGTTGTTAGAAGATCATAAAATTGTTTGATCGCTTTCATCCAAAGTCGTTTCTTTAGCCAAAATGAACAATTCTTGAAGCGTTTGCAACATAAAATATCGTGAAGGAAAGTTTGAGCAGCAGATGGCTGTCCTTCACACCGGTTTACGCTCCGTCCAGTGTCTTGGTATCTGATAACTAGCTCGCTGTAATTATAATGCAAACTTGGCATCAGAATGTGCTTTAAGCATGTATTATTGAGTTGCTTAAATCGCTAGCCCTGGGGGCAAGCAGGAGTAGCGACAATTTCAAATCTCGTTTCTGTATTGGCTGTTATCAAGTGCTCCTCTGCAAATTTGTTTCTTGAGTAACACTCGCCTGTTCATCTTCTTCCTACATGCTCGCTCCAGTGATCATCGCAGGATGTGTGCGGCAAGCAGACATGGGGTTAAGTGTACGTATTATTTTCATTTTTCAATGACTATGAAACATGAATAATAAGAATTCTTATGATGTCAGTTGTATCTATCAAAGTCAAAGCAGAAGGTACATAATACATTGTGAGCTGCATTGCCTAACTTCTGAAAAATCATGCGTTCAATGAAACCAATGATGTTTTCCCATTTCCGAGTTATAACATCAGCATAAAATGAACAAAAGGTGACGGTTTTCTTTGCATATGAGATGAAGTCGTCCAAATTTGCCTTGCGAATAATTTCTGGTTGTGGTTTGCCTTGTGGAGGATTATCCCATGCCACCTATTTTAGCCCCGGATAAGAGCCAGCTGCCATGCACCACGGAAAGAGGTTCCAAAGGCAGCAATGTTTTTTTTTTGGCTAAACACGAGGCTCCGCTCCAGTCCACCAGCATGGCAGCCGGTAGAATTTGAAATTTACAGTGCCACGTAAAGATGTGTTTTAGATCAGAAGTTATCTCAACTTTTGGCCCTTGAAGCACCGAATGATTTGTTTCTAATAAGGGATTTGGTCTCCCATTTTCGAAAAGAGCTGGTCGTCGCCGTGGTTAGAAGACTTTGTGATGCAACCACAGCCACCTTGACGAAATTCAACAAAGAATCTTGAACAAATCCGAAATGAAATTGTATTGATGTTTTCAAACAGCTATAGTTCTAGCTTGAATCCACAAGCTAGGCTTCAAATCCACGAAGAATGATTACAAACTGAATCCACAGTTCTCAAATGAAAAAAAAAATGAAAACAGAGCCTCAGTTTCTGAAGATCCAGAGATCCAGATTTTTAGGAGAAATCAGATAACAACCAACAGAAAAAAAAAACGAAGAAAAATCTATTTATAGTTTTTACATGCCGTTCAAATTCAAATGGTAACTTCAGGCGGGAATGGATGAAGATTGACTAAATTGCCCCCAAGATTTCAAATGTTGCGGACTACTGTAGGTGGCTGTGGTTGCATCAATTCTCTCTGTCTGAAGAACAAACTCGTCCTCGAGTTGAAGAAGACATATCAGGTGCATGATAAGCAAAAATATCAGCCACATTGAATGTCTTAGAAATAGTAAAATGAGGGAGAAGATCCACAACGTAAGCATTATCACCCAATTTCTTTAGAATCTTGAAAGGACCATACTTCTTAGGATTAAGCTTGCTGAATTGCCCAACTGGTAAACGCTCCTTACGCAAATGAACCATAACTAAATCGCCTTCGGCAAAGATCCGCTCACGGCAAAATTGGTCAGCATAACATTTACAACGAGAAGTAGCGTCCAGTAAATGCTGACGAACTTCTTGATTCAGGGTCTGTCGTTGAGTCAAGGTATTAAAAGCAGAAACATTATCACCAGAGGTTTTAGGCAGTAAAGGAAGATCTAAAGGAAAACGTGGAATCCAGCCATAAACAATTTCGAAAGGAGATTGACCCGTTGATCGATTAACAGAAGAATTGAATGCAAATTTTGCTTGAGATAGGCATTGATCCCACTGCTTTGGATGATTACCCGAGAGACAACATAATAAACTGCCCAAAGAACGATTAATAACCTCAGTTTGGCCATCCGTCTGAGGATGGCAAGTGGAACTAAACTAGAGTTTGGTATCAAGACGGCGCCACAGGGTCTTCCAGAATTGACTCAAAAAACGACTATCTCGATCAGATGTTATAGAACGAGGAACCCCGAAATGACGAACAATTGAGTCGAAGAAAAGAACCGCTATGCGAGTTGCATCTGCAGTTTTCTTACAAGCAGAGAATTGTGCCATTTTTGAAAATCTGTCGACAACCACATAAATGGAATCAAATCCCTTCTTTGTTCTAGGTAGACCAAGGATGAAATCTATGGATAAATCCTCCCAAGGAGCTTGCGGAATCGGAAGAGGAGAGTATAAACCTGTATTTTGAACATGACCTTTGGACTGTTGACACACATAGCACTGCTGAACAAACCGGCGAACATCTCTTCTAACAGAAGGCCAAAAGAATCGATCACGAAGCAGATGCAATGTTTTATCTTGTCCAAAATGTCCAGCCAGTCCTCCTTGGTGAAGGTCAGAAATGATCTACTGACGAAGTGAACTATCTGGAATACATAGCTGATTGCCTTTGTAAAGATAACCATCATTCAGCAAATAATCCTCAAATCGATTATTCTGGATAATACAATTTTGCCAAACTGTACTGAAATCAGAGTCAGAAGAGTATAAATCACGAAGGCATTCAAATCCAAACACTTGAAGTTTGGATGTTTGCAACAGAGTCACTTTGCGACTTAGAGCATCAGCTACACGATTGAGTTGACCTGATTTATGACGAATAACAAAAGAATAATCTTGTACTTCAGCAACCCACTTAGCATACATGCGATCAAGCTTAGACTGGCTATTTAAATAGCGCAAGGACTGATGATCTATATGAACTATGAATTCATTATGCACCAAATAGTGACGCCAATGTTTGATAGCCTGGACGAGAGCAAAAAGTTCAAGTTTATAGGTATGCCATTTATGTCTAGCAGAGTTAAGTTTCTCACTGAAAAATGCAATTGGGCGACCATTTTGGCTCAAAACAGCACCAATACCAACACTCGAAGCATCACACTCAATCTCAAATACCTTGTCAAAATCTGGCAGAGCCAAAATAGGAGCAGTAACAAGGCAATTCTTAATCAGTTCAAAACTAGTAGTAGCAGCAGGATTCCAGGAAAACTGATCTTTTTTAAGGCAGTCAGTCATAGGAGCAGTAATAGTACTGAAATCACGAACAAATCGTCGATAAAATGAAGCCAAACCTAAGAAACTTTGCAATTGTGTAACTGACTGAGGTAAAGGCCAATCCCGAATAGCAGCTACTTTTGATTCATCCACATGAATTCCTAAAGAACTGATGACATATCCAAGGAATACCAATTTAGAAGTAAGGAAACAACACTTTTTAAAATTGAGGAAAAGACTGTTTAATTGAAGCACTTCAAAAACTGATCGCAGATGGAGAAGATGCTCCTCGTCTTCCTTGCTGTAAATCAATATGTCATCGAAATAGACAACCACATATTTGCCTAAAAAAGGCTTAAGAACTTGTGTCATAAGGCGCATGAAAATACTCGGAGCATTCGATAATCCAAACGGCATCACAAGCCATTCGTATAAACCATCTTTAGTCTTGAAAGCCGTTTTACATTCGTCCCCGGGACGTATACGAATCTGATGGTACCCACTCTTTAAATCCAGTTTAGAAAATATTTTAGATCCATGAAGCTGATCCAACATATCCTCCAATCTAGGAATTGGGAAACGGTACTTGACAGTAATTTTATTCACAGCTCGGCTATCAACACACATACGCCAGCTACCGTCTTTTTTTGGCACAAGGAATGATGGTACAGCGCATGGACTTAAACTCTCACGAATCAATCCCTTTTGTAATAATTCATCAATTTGCTCATGGAGAATTGCATGCTCCTTTGGATTCATCCGATAGTGTGGTAGATTTGGAAGAGAAAAACCAACTTGAAAATCAATGCAATGCTGAATGGTACGCATAGGTGGAAGAGAATCTGGGAGTTCTTCGGCCATAATACCCTGAAATTCTTCCAAAAGTTGTTGCAGCTGAATGGAGTAAACAGTATTTGGATAATAAGAAACCAAATCTGTTATTAAAGTAACAAGAACATATATTGATGAAGCTTGTTTAACATCCTTTCCAATATTCTGCACAAACATTACCGGCTTCAAATCTGGTCTTTTATGTTTCCGAGAGAAACGAGAATTTTCGCCAAGTTTAACAATAGAAGAATTCATTGCAGGAAAATTGTTAGAGCATGATGGAGTAACTCTATTAACAGAAGAATGAGAATCAGAAGGAGTACTCTGTGCCATTTCAGTAGGATGCGATACTGACTTACTCTCAGACTGTGCAGAAGATTTTACGTGTTTAGCAGCACTCATAGGATGAAGAACTATCTGTATACCTTGATGATTGAATGAATATGTATTATTCCTGCCATCATGAATTGAACCAACATCATACTGCCATGGACGTCCAAGGAGAATTTGGCATGCAGTCATGTCCAAAACATCACAAACAAGAGTGGTTTTATAATGTTTTCCGATGGAAAATGGAACATGACACTGATCTGTAATTTTAACCTCACCAACATCTTTCACCCAACCAATTGAGTAAGGCTGTGGGTGTTTAGTAGTTGGCAATTTCAGTTTTGTCACCATATCACGAGCAATGATATTTTCACAACTCCCACCATCAATTATCACATTGCAGATCCTATTGTTAACAGTTCCTTGAGTCAAAAATAGGCTATGTCTTTGAGCAGATAATTCGGACTTGGCAGAATACATGAGGTTCCTAATAACCAAAGCAAAAGACTGGTCCTCCCAACTAACACCTTCATCTCCCAGAACTTCTTCAATTTCACCCTCTGGAATAACAGTCTCTGAATTTTCACTTTCCTCATGACCATGAACTGTCACCATTGCAGTAGTTTGTAGTTGCTTTCTTCGGAGAGGCCAATCAGATGAAATATGACCAGGTTGCCGACACTTATAACATATAGTAGTAGCTGGATATGCATAAGGATTTGGCTCAGAATTAGAGACTCAAGAGGACTTCTTTTGGATAGGTTTATTAGCTACTGTTGGAACATTTTTCACAGATGCTACATCTTGCACTATTATTTTCACACGATTGCTAGAAAAATCAAGATTTTGACGTTGATTAACCCAATTACGTCCATGATTCTGTCCCAAAATAAATTCATGACGAAGAGCAGCCTGAATTGCTTCTGTCAAAGTTCTAAGTGGTTGACTAGCCAATTTTTCCTGTAAAAGAAGCTTCAAACCACCAGTGAATCTAGTTGTTACCTGTCCTTCAGTTTCATTCAGAATGTTCCGAGCTCACAGTTTTTGAAACTCTGATATATACTCAGAAACAGTTTTGTTTCCTTGCCTGCAAGCTTGAAACTGCTTATACAACACTTGTTCAAAATCTACAGGAAGAAATCTATCACGCATCAAATTTTTCATCCTAATCCAGGATTTAATAGGATGTCGTCCCTGATTTATTCGATCTTGTTGAACCTGACTCCACCAAGCAGAAGCTCCACCCCTCAGTTTACAAGATATTAATTTTGCTTTCATATCTTCAGGAACTTCCATATATTCAAAATAATTCTCAATTTCAAACATCCAATCCAGAAATTCCTTTATTTCCATCTGACCATTAAAAACTGGTAATGTCAATTTAGGAAGAAATCGGTAGGGTTCTCGATCCATACCTCGTTGAAGTTCTCGATTTCCTGCTGGATCCACTCGTACCCGTTCCTCCTGTTCTTCTTCACTGGAGTAATTAAGATTTTGATCAGCCACAGGAACAGCTCCATGCAATGAATCTCTCTGAACAGCATTTCCTCGATTTCTCCTATTTCTGCTGTGATCCGTCATCTGTGGTCTAGCATGCTCTGCAACTTGTGGTCTCAGCTGATTCAGACTTAACTGCTGTAAAATCTGCAAAGTCTGTTGCTGTAGTTGTAGCATTTGAGCCATAAACTGCTCCATCCTCGATTCTTCACCAGGACCTTGGTTCGCCATGAAAGGAACTCCAGAACCTCGCTCTGATACCAAATTGACGAAATTCAACAAAGAATCTTGAACAAATCCGAAATGAAATTGTATTGATGTTTTCAAACAGCTATAGTTCTAGCTTGAATCCACAAGCTAGGCTTCGAATCCACGAAGAATGATTACAAACTGAATCCACAGTTCTCAAATGAAAAAAAAATGAAAACAGAGCCTCTGTTTCTAAAGAACTAGAGATCCAGATTTTTAGGAGAAATCAGATAACAACCAACAGAAAAAAAAACGAAGAAAAACCTATTTATAGTTTTAACATGCTGTTCAAATTCAAATGGTAACTTCAGGCGGGAATGGATAAAGATTGACTAAATTGCCCCGAGATTTCAAATGTTGCGGACTACTGTAGGTGGCTGTGGTTGCATCACTTTGTGAGTGAACCTTTCATTTCTTGTTTCACAGTAGTTTTCAAGTGAACATCCACTGTAAGTAGCACCTTCAGTTGGAAGATGCGTCGTCTGTGAGGGGTTGGGTCGTCGTCTTCATGCCAACACGTGAGACCAGCCTTCTTGGCAGCTGGACCATGTGTACCACATGTGGGCTGGTGAAGGAAACATCCCCTCTTCCTGCTTCCGTACCAAATTATTTGGTTAAAAAAAGAGTAAAAATGACTTTAAATTCATGTTGTCCAAAAAATGGAAATTCAGAATACCCAACCCCCCACCTCCCACCAGACGACGCCATTGACCGGGGAATGGTAGAATCATGTTTTGTTTCTTCTGGGCTCATATAGACTGGAATCGGGCACAGATCCAAACTGCACAGCAAGTACGGGGAGTCTCTAGTACATGTAGCTTCTACAGAGCCGCGTGAAAAGTGAAAAGCCCAACTAGGCCCACCGGTCCACCCATGTGGTGTGCGGGCCCGGTCATGCTCCTGTGGTCTAGAACTACTGTTTTAGTACATAGAACCTTCCACGAATCCACAGAGCCTGGGTGGGTAATACGGGAAATCAAATGTTAGAATTTGGCAAAAATCCGATCTTGGGCATGGCCAAATCTCGCTGCCAACACCAATTTCCTGATGAGTGTTTATTTTGTTTCAATGAAGTAAACGGCCATGTATGTTGCAACAAAAAAATGAAATGATCCCCTAAGCTTCTCTGTTAATTATGAAAATTAAATAAAATTTCCTTCTGATTTTTAACTCTACAAAACTAATAAACATGATTGAATTTTACTTTTATTTTTTTGTTTAGGTGGGCGGGGGTCAACTGGAGAGCCGTCTTCTTAGCTGCTTTCCACTCTCTCTCTCCAGCCCCACCTGCACTAATTGTTCTTATATAAAACAAAATAAAAACAAGAAGATGCATCACTTTTTACTATTTTATTCTCAATTATCAAAGCTCGAACCGAATTAACAACTAATAAACCAAGCTTTGTCTAAGAAAAACAGCACGCACGCCTCTCTCATTCCTCGCTAGTCTAGCCTTCAGCGAGGGCCAAGTCTCCATTATTCTTCTTCTTCTCAGGAAGAGCTGACTCGGCTCGACATCTCTCCTCTCTCTGGATCTCGATTCCTCATCATCGAATTCAGCTCATTTGTTTTGGGTGAAGTGGAAGGTAACCTTTCCTGCTCTTCTTTTACTAGAGTTTCTGCTTGCAAGCTTCTGCTATCTATGCGAAGGAAGAAAAAAGAAAAAATAGCAAATTTCTATTGATAGATATTTCAACTGTTCAGCAAATTGTTTGTGTTTATGTTCTCTTCTTTAGCTTTTAAGAGCCCAGCTTAGCTTTACTGATCTGCCTTTTTTGCTCAAACTGTCCTTGTTATGTGACTCTACCATTCCTGGTTATGCATTCTGTTACTAAATTATAAATTCTCAGCTTATTTTGTTTTGATTCTGGTAAAGAGGATTAAAAGGAGAGTTATTTTGAGCTTTCAGTATATTCTCTTGTGACTTGTGTAAGTGCTAATATGTGTATGTGGTAAATGTTGCGTTTATGATTCTGTCTTTGCAGAGAAGTGTTTGTATAAGGGAGGGTCATCATGTCAGGAGGGGGTACCCAGAAAAATTTGAGAAAGGCTCTGGGAGCCATCAAGGACTCTACCCGTGTTGGTTTGGCTAAAGTGAATAGTGATTATAAGGTGAGAACCTCTGTCGAAGGTGGGAAAATGAGCTTTTGTTTAGTACTTGTGTTCTCCGTTGGAGAAATAAGTGGAGCATGTGTTGCTCACTTTTGTGAAGTTATTTGTGTCTGAATGATCAGGAGTTGGACGTTGCCATTGTGAAGGCCACAAATCATGTTGAGCGCCCCGCCAAGGAAAAATACATACAAGGTGAGTTATGCATCAGTAAGTAGTGCAGAGAAATATATGTTTATGGCCTTTTGAAAGTAAAACTTGAATTGTGTTCTGTACTGAACGCTGATTTTATCAGTTACAGTAACAATATATTTTCTTATTAAACTTTATTACCCTATATTAATATTTCATATGCAACCATCATGTCTTGAAGCCAATCTGCATAATTGGAATGGTGTATGATGAATATGATGACGTTAAATCTTCTTATCATCGTCCCATCTTCAGAGGTTGCGTCAGGAAGGGCATCCGGCATAAAAACTTGCTACTATGTTTCTTTGTATGGATTTTGTACAATTTTGATTCCAATAAGAGTCAAACGTGATATATAATCCATGCCGCTGACCCCAAATAGCCGGGATAAGGCGTATAATGATGAAACTTTATTACCCTATGTAGTAGGATGTATTGTTGATGACAATGATGATGACTTACTGCATGAGTATCAGCCACTACAAGGAGAGAATTTCTGAGCTTGTGAGACAGGATAATTGCAAAAAATTTATCAATTATGTTGCAGTTTTAGAATAGTTTTTGGAAAATTTAATTCTGGCATACGATCTCACCTGATCTACATTTTCAGCTCGTTCTGACATATTTGCTGCCTTCTTGTTTTATGATGTCTGCTTTCTTCTTATTGTTCACATAAACTGTTGCCTTTATCCGAGATGCAGCTATATTTGCTGCCATTTCTGCTACAAAACCTCGAGCTGATGTGGCGTATTGTATCCATGCTCTAGCGAGGCGGCTTGCCAAGACTCATAACTGGGCAGTGAGTGTTAATTTTTATTCTTGACTGATATAGCAGATACATGTTGGTTGCATGTTAATTAGAACTTTTCAAGGAGGACTGGATTGAGTTTGAAGGAAATCTAGAATGATGCATGGTTACCGAAGTGGCAGATACAACACAAATAAATCAGTTGAAGCATTTAAATTATTATTATTTTTTGCGGTGAATTGCAAATGGAAAATACTATTTCTACACCGGTGTAGACATACACCAGCTAATATGTGGCAGGTGTTTGTTGGACTGTGGAAAAGTGAACCGTGTGAGGCCCACTTTGACTGTCCAATAACAATCCCAGTGTATGATACACTGAGTGTACAGTTATCAGCACTCATTGCAAATAAAAAAATATGAAAATGTAAGAAAAAATTGTTCAGTTTTCTTTTCGTTTCTTTTTGGTGTGTGTTGGGGGTGGGGGGGGGGAGTATAATGGGAGTTGTCCAGGCTATTACAACCTAACGAAAAGGGCATGTCAACTGGTCTCTTAGAGCACTGTATTCTGCCACTAATCCTTTCGTGCATGTTCAATGCCCACACATCACATGCAACAGCTACATTGGGATATCATGTCTGTGGGTGGCAATGGATTGGGGGTTCAAACTCAGTACCTCCTCTAAACAGTTCTTATTCGCCATAGATTTTGGCGTGGTTGATCTCTTTCTCACATAAGTAGTTAGGGATGAGAATGAACATAGGTAGAGCACTTAAAAGTAGTCAGACTAAGCAACAGTAGTATACATTCATACAAAACATAGACGTTCTTAGCTTTGTTGTCAATTCTTAGAAACTCGGCTTATGCCTTGAAATAGATATGATTAGTTCAGATTATTTTCAGGTTGCATTGAAAACGTTAATTGTTATACATCGTGCTTTAAGAGAAGTGGACCCCACCTTTCGCGAAGAGCTAAACAATTATGGGAGGAGCAGGAGCCACATGCTTAACTTGGCTCACTTTAAGGATGATTCAAGCCCCAATGGTAACTAAATAGTTTTATTTATAGGCTTATTTTACACTTACACATAGTAGTATATAACTATCTGATTTCAGCATGGGATTATTCTGCTTGGGTACGCACATATGCTTTGTTCTTGGAGGAGAGACTTGAGTGTTTCCGTGTTCTGAAGTACGATGTTGAGACAGATCGACTGGTGAGGAATTTCTTTTAGTACATTTATTATTCATTTCAATTCTTGCTTGTACAGTTAATTGCGTATTTGTGTATGCAATTCATGATCGTTGAAGTAGGATCCCATCCACTCCTTACCCTTGTAGGTTCAATGAAAAGCATTTTACTGTGCATCATGCTATGGATGTGTAAATGATATAGGATCTGGTTGAAACTTAATTGTTGTAACGAATCATGTATGGTCACAGATATGTAAAAAAAAGTGATCACCTACTTCATAAATTGTTACAGAGAACTAGGGAGCTTGACACTGCCGAACTGCTTGAACAGCTGCCAGCCTTACAACAGCTTCTTGCCCGTCTTCTTGCTTGCCAGGTACCGGTACACTCCTTTTATGAGAGTTTATTCCAACTAACTAGCCAGTAGCCACATGTTATGCTACAGTGTTCACCTGTTTCATGCCGTAGCATAAAATTTGAATGTCATACCTACTGATATCCTTCCTTGAATCGTCTATGTGATGTTATCTTTCAGCCACAAGGTGCAGCTGTCTACAACTACATAATCCAATTAGCACTCTCAATGGTGGGTTGCTTGACGTTCAATTGTGATATATTTAATTCTTTATTCTTTTTTTAATGTTGTCTTAAATATGTTTCTTATAAAAGTTACCTTTTCTGATTTATTCTTGAACAATTTTCCTTTAACTTTCTCTCTCTTTGTGTATTAAGCAGGTCGCTGGTGAAAGCATTAAGATCTACAACGCCATAAGTGAAGGCAACACAAATTTGGTTGATAAGGTACATTGTCCTGTGTTTAGTTCTGCATTACTACCTCTGAAGATACTTAAGATTGAATAAATTTGATGCAGTTCTTTGAGATGCAACGCCATGATGCTATAAAAGCTCTTGAGATTTACAGGAGGGCGACTCAGCAGGTGCTTCTATACCTTATTTGTTGACAGTTAGATAAAATCAAATATTGAATGTGAGCTTCACTTAACATTCTTGACGATTGGTTGCAGGCTGAGAGACTCTCTGAGTTTTATGAAATTTGCAAAAGCCTAGATCTTGGGCGGGGAGAAAGATATATTAAAATTGAGCAGGTTGAGTGTCAATATAAATACAATTCTTTTCACAGTTGTAATTTTCTTTTTGACAACTGAAAGGACTAGAGAATAATTTGTTACTACTTATGAATGCAGCCCCCAGCATCGTTTCTCACAGCCATGGAGGAGTATGTAAGAGATGCTCCAAGGGCTTCAACTGTTCGGAAAGAGGTACATACATGCACTTTCTTGTTCAAGTGTCATAGATTTCCATTTAATTGCTGTAGATAATGCATGTAAATTTATCCAACATAAATTCAACTAAAATACATTAATTTATCATGCCTTTAATTATTGAAGGCCAGGATGCCGCGCTGTATTTCTCAATTGACTGCAAAATCTTCCATTAAACATCTCCAAGAGAAGATTTAACAAAAAGTGAAAGTTGTGGAGAAGTTCTTCCATGATGCACTAGAATTATGATGTCCAGTACCAGACGTACTTGACACTTTTTTTAAATATTTTTACGTGATGGATTTATTTTCTTTTTGCTTAAATGGTCTTTTAGATGATCGTGGATAGAATTGCAGCTCCAAAAGAGATTTTGGCTCTTGAGTACAAGAAAATCCCAGAAATTGAGGAGGAAAAGCCTTCATCATCTCCACTGCCACCTGAACCCATCAAAGTGGAAGCTGCTCCTCCTCCCCCCGACACACCTGACCTCCTGGTAGATTCTCTATTTTGAATGTTGACTGTTTCTGATGAAAGTAAATCTGACACTTTTGTGCTCCATGGTTATCAGGAGCTAAATACTCCCAATCCTGATGCAGCAGATCTAGATGAGAAAAATTCTCTAGCTCTTGCAATTGTTCCAGTAGGTAAGTTAAGAAAAAGTAGACAAGGACTAAAGTTGGGTCAAAGTGAGGCCTTTCGTACTAAATAAGTTGTTTGGTTGTCACAGCTGATTCAGTAACCAATGGTGGGTCCAGCAGCCATGAGGTGGCAAATGGTACCACAGGTTGGGAGTTGGCACTTGTAACAGCTCCAAGTTCGAATGAGGGAGCCACAGCTGCTAGTAAGCTGGTAAGGACGTTTTCCTTCAAACAGTGCCTCTTATATCCTAAGTCTGGTCACAATTCTTTAATCCATGGTCTAAGTAGCTCATGAAAGTGAATATGGTGAGGATTTCTTGGAATTAAATAACTGTAGCCCGTGTTATTGAAATGTTTCTTTAAGGAAATGTTAGTGTTTGAAAATAAAAGAAGCATAATGATTTCATTTGACTTTGTAGAGCTTATTAATTGTAATCAAATGGATTGTCTACTTACAAATGCTTCTTGTTTGCTCACTTACAGGCAGGTGGACTGGACAAACTTACACTGGACAGCTTATATGACGATGCTTTGAGACGATCAAATCAGACTGTGAGCTACAATCCTTGGGAGGCCGGCCCTGTGGCAAGTACAATGCCACATCTTGTTGCACATGACCCATTTCGCGCCTCCGGCGTGGTGGCAGCACCAACTGGTGTGCAGATGGCAGCATTCACGCACCAACAACAAACATTCATGCTGCAGCAACAGATGGTGGCAGGCCCCATGCATCAGCCACAGCCTATGAATCCGTTCATGTATCAGTATGGAGTAGGGATCTCACCATATGCTACGGGTATGGCACCTCATGTACAAGCAAATAATCCCTATACATACACAGGTCTTATTTAAGATGGGAGAGAGACAACCATGTGATGTTAAGATTGTAATTGAGGGTGTACCATATGCTGTGCAGTAAAGTGAGGAGTTTAAATTTTGTGATTTATTAAATTATTTATTATTTGAATAATGTGATGTTCATAATATTGTGTGGATATTAATGAAAAAATTTGCATTCATACATTTTCACATATGGTGTCTCTATGAACTGTCATTAGATGTTCGTTGAATTGATGGTTATCACTGCAGTTTTTAATGTGGTAGCACAGGTAAAATGGCATTCTTAGTGGTGGCACAGGAGGTAAAAGGTTTGTGATCTGAGCCGCAATAGAAAAGGTCCTGTATGAATTAGGATACATGGCTGCAAAATGACCGGCTACTCAAAACTGCAGAAGAAGCATATGGAACTAGTCAAGGTACAGGAAAGACATTTTAACAGATGATCTGGCTGAAAAATAGCGATACTTCACCACTAAAGACAGATTTTACAGCCTCAAAATAGGATAAGAGACAAGAAATTATATCTGCCAAGAATACTATAGACGACAAGAGGTGATCTTACATGGGCCAGCCAACGTCGATTTATTAAACGCGTAACTCAAGATGCCTTTTTTTCATAGAGGACAGCACAAGATGCTGGTGTGCAATGCTTCTGATCATATGAATAAGTTCTGAGCTAAAATAGCAGGAAACAAGTTTTCATAGTTAGACCGCAGTACAAACGAGAAAGTGTTCATTTTCCTATTTTCCCTCCCCTTTCCAGGGAGGGTTTTAAATGACCATCAGAAAAGACTTCGGGTGCAGCCAAAATTTAAATCCCCGCAGCCAATCAGTTGCTTTTGACTGAACTATGGAAGAAAAAATGATTATTCTATTGCTCACATATTTATGATACAAGATACCTGATTATCAAAGAAATAAAATTTCTGACCTACCTAATTAAATTGCGTGGAAGGGTGGGGCATGGGCATCAACAAAATACGACTACCAATACACAACCCTGTCAGGAGGCTAATGTGTTACACTCCTAAGAGGGCCCCTAACTAACTGTTTCAACTTGACAAGAGCTTCTTGCACTCTGCCCAGGAGTAGATCCACATACGCAGCTCCAACTACAGCACTTGGATGGTTGGGGATAATTGTCAGTGCTTGTGAAATAAACTGGTGGGCTTGCTCTTTATCACCTTGAACAGCAGATGTGGCAGCTAGATTCACATAAAGGATCCCCCGTGCTTCTTCTGGCTTCAGAAAGAGGGAAACCTGAGATGGCACGTCTTTTCCAGCAGCAACATTGGCTGGAACTGCTGTCGTTCCATTTGTTTCTACAGCATTTTCACATCCTCCAATCTTCTCAATTATCCACTTCTGAGGACCTTCCTCATTATAAGGCAGTTTTACAGTCATTTGACCTGTCAAGTATACTGAGAGTTCCTCAGCAGCCTCTTTTGGACGATTAAGCTGACATAGGGCTTCGGCTGCATATATATGGCCAAAAAATTGGTATACGTTAGAGCAATCTGGAACTTCGATCAGTGACCTTGCAACTGATAAAGCTTTCAAGGGATTTTCTAGTTGGAGTTCTACGTAAGCCAGATCTGCCAATACAGCTTGTTTTACCATATGACTTTCTTTTCTGCAAATTACTTTGCAGGCACTCACACAATCTTGTAACATGTTACAACTCGCATTTACTTTATTTTCCTTCATATCACCATTTGAATTCACATGAGCAGAACTTACTACTTTGTCATTTGATCCACTTGACACCCCATCAACAGCATTCTTGTGATTCAATCTATTAAGAGGTTCTTCAATTTGGCCTAAACTGTCACCTTCCAGAGCAGATACAGATGAATAGCTCACTTCAAAATTGTCCAAAAGATGTAAAGCGTTCAAAAGACACTGGCGAGCATAAGGCAATGAGAGGCGTCCTTGATTAAGGTCCCCATGAACCAAAGCACTTTCTTCCGCTGAATATCTATTATGCGTTGCATTTTTCACAACTACATGACGCCATTTCTCCTTCCCAACAACATCAAGTGTCAGCACATCTGCAGAAGCCGCATGAGATTTTATATTACCCTTATCTACTGCCATTAAACAGCATTCTGCAAGACGAACCCATAAAAGAGGCTGGTTGTAGAAAACTGAGCTCACTTTGTGAAAACATTCAGCTGCAACCCTTGGTTTACCGCATGCCAAATATTCCAAACCACAGTTGTACAGGATATGAAGGGACTTATCTCGTGAAAATGTTGCGAGCTTTAGTGATTTCTCTGATCGCAAGGAAGAGCTTTCCTTCAATGCCTTTGAAAAATAAACAGCTGATGTTTGGTGTTTCTTGAGTTGGTGATGTATACATCCAAGGTTGTTATGGAAGATAATAGACCCCCCTGGTTCTGTCCGATTAATGGAAGTCGCCAACAGTTTTATTGCTTTTCGGTAGTTTCCACGAGCATACTCAAGTTGAGACTTCAAGAGCAAAGCTGCAGAGAGATCTCTACCACGAGCTATGTTCACAGCCAACTTAAGCTCATTCTTTGTTGCCTTAAGATTCCGAGTGAGTAGAAGAAGCCGGGCCTTGTGAAGATGAAGCTTCAGCTTAAGATCAACAGCAGAGCCTAGCTGCTCATTTCGAGCAAGTAAAGGTGGTCTTGCCATGTTTTGCTCCCCGATGTCCAACCATGCAAGGGTTTCATATTCAAGGGTTTCATCAGATAAAGTTCTTGTTAATTGGTTGTCAGAACTGCTATTAGCACTAGAGTCAGGGTCAGAAACATTAGATGCCTGCAAGGCACTCGAAAATGACAAAGATTTAGTAGGTTGGCTTGACGGTTCTGGTACAATGATCCCATTATCTCCTTGATTAACCATGTTACTAATCCCAAAGGCTTTCTCCAGATACAGAATTACATCCTAAAAATAAAAAGAAAAAACACAAAAAACTGATTATGTCCTGAAAAGTATATATAAATCTAAACAAAATTAACGAATAAAAAGATGATTTCCTCCAATTACAATAAATAACAAAGACCAACACCCTAAACATGCAGGTATGCAGAAAATGGTTCCCTCCCACCCTCCTTCCCTCCATCCCTTTCACTCTCTTGCTCAGGAGTTATTGTTATTAGTTTTCAAGATTTAAGATATACTAGAAAGAGGTCGACGAATATGAGTAGTTGAAAGTACTAAAAGTAGCTTCTTCTTAGTTGTTACCTTGTTAATTGGTGGTACTAATGTAATCTACTAGTAGTCAAACTTCCAGATAAAACTTTGCTTCCATCTTTTAAAGTTTAAAGCTCCTTTTTTGGGCTTAAAGAATCACAAAAACATAGACATTATGTAGAAACAGCCATCGATATATGAGAATTATAAAATTCAAGCAAACAGGACAAATAGTTCACCCCTAAGCCAAACAGAAAAAAAGTAGGATCCAGATAACGTCATACAACTCACGGAGGGACCATCCCCACTTCCACTATTTGACAGATCTTTCTGGATTACGCTGAAACTTCACATATGCCTTAAAAACAATGATAATCTCTTCCACTATTGCATGGATAAATTGTCCAATCTTAACCTTTGTATATCAAACTTGAGAGAGCTATAACTTACACTACAAATTATTCAGTATCTTTCAAGTAATTAACAATTTTTAAGCCTGCTTCTGTTCACATGGCAAATTAAGTAATTACTTTAAAATCTTAAAAAACTAAGAACTATTTCTGTAACCTAAATATATTACTAGATCAAAATCAGAGACATAGAAGCATTCATTAAAACGTAAGTGACAGCCGGTCGCTTAAAAATACTTACAGCTGCTTTTGATACATCCTTAGAGGCTAATGCAACATCCAACAAGAGGAGGCATACATGAAGTGCTGTTGTCTGAAAATGAATACAACTAAATATAAGTTCTTATCAAACAAGAAAGCAACTCGTAGAGAGTATAGCCCACAGTTAGGTCATACAATGTCAATGGGTTCAATCTTTCGAAATAAAGGCTCCAAAACTGACAGTGCATTTGCATATTCTCCGATATGATATAACACAACTGCCTGTATATAGTCAGAAAAAAATGTCAAAAAAAAAGCAAGATCTTTGATAAGTAGAATAATACACATAAAGAGATGAAGTGGATAGAGCGTACATAATTCAAGGTTGCTACAGCTGTGTTGTATTCGTCTGTATAGGAATGATTACTTGCGAAGGAAAACTGAGGCAAAGTTGCATTGTTCCCCTTATTCTCTGGAAACTTACAGTTTTCAGTGCTGTCAACTACCACCACTTGTTCTCTAGATACATGAGAAAGCTCTTCACTCCTCTGGACAACAATAAGCAAATAGAAAGAGAGATAAGTATTCGGCATTACAGATTCCTAAAAGCACACACCAACTGGACAAAAAATATAGAAAATCCCCCTCAAATTGAGTAACCTAATCTGTACACCAAACCCATGCCCTGTGCTTTTGTTGGACTGTGCAAGTGGGCCTCACATAACCCAATTTTTCACTGTTCAACGAAAAACACAGGTGTAAGGCTTTGTTGATACTGAATCGTATCATTATCATTTTCCACCCAAATTAGATAACCTTCAAATCTCTACCCACATTTCACAACATATATTCCCCGTTATATCTTTTAAAGTTGTTGAAATTCTCAATATAATATAATTAAATTCAGAATAACAAATGGAGTATTCAATCATAGTTATGTATGCTCTAGAAAAAAGAACAGACAGGTAGAACCCTAACGGATTCACAAAAAGCTGCCATATCAGAAGTTAAAAACTGTGTTCCTCAGCTTTGGTCTTGAAACTACCATACTCTTACGAAGTACCAAACTAAGAGGATGTGAGACAATAATCCTTACCCTTGGTATTTTATTTAACTAAATGTTACCTATCAATGCTTCTAAACTGTGGGCCCCACAAGCGTCAGATGGGTACCAGACTGGGGGGGGTCTTCATGAATATTGCTGAACTCCCCAAATCATAAATGCTCGTAAAATTTCATCCCCTAAAATTAGGCTAAAAAGAAGCTGCATGAGTAGGCCCTCCACATTCAAATGGGTCCAAAACTTCAAAGAACTTTGAGCTTGCGAAAGGAGTAGAGATCCATGGTGCAGGAAACTAAACTAAAGTCCTAAAAAAATTTCCCTAGAGCCAGACAACACTTCAAAATTTATATTGCACTCAAACTGGCACAAATATTAGCAAAAGAAAAATATTGCAAAACAATTTGTAGTAATCAATACACAGCTCTGTGCAGATATTAAGATAATTACCATCACAGAAGATCTAGAAACAGCAAGGTCAATCAAGCAACTAGAAGTATCCAAACCATGAACCACCCAATCTAAATAAATACTTACTTTAACACTCTTAAGTACATCAAGTAACTTCCTAGGGTCGGAACAACCATCTCCAAAATACTCCGCGACAGAAATATTATGAATAACCTGCAATAATTTGAAACGAAAATATTAAGAAAAGAACCTAGCAAGAAAATTACTTGATGGGTGGGTAAAGTGGAAGGCAGCCTTGAGAGTTTTGTGTGATAGGCGTGTTCTAAAAAGGCTTAAAGGCAAGTTCTATAAGACAATCATTAGGCATGCAATACACTATGGAGTGGCGAGTTGGGCACTAAAGACAAATAGATGCCCCGTGAGAAGATTAGAAGGGATGATTGTAAATGATGCCAAAGGAGGGAGAGGGAGAGGGAGACCTAAGAGAACTTGGATAGAGTTAATAAAAAAGGATATGACTTTACTATCTCTTACAAAAAAGCTGACACAAAACAGGCCTGAATGGAGGTGTAAGATCCATGTCGACCCCAAATAGTTGGGAAAAAGACGCTACTTGATTATGATTATGAACCTAGCAAGAAAATTAAGGTACCTATCATTTTGAAAAGAGAACACTCTAGTAGCTAAATCAACCAATCTAGTTTATATTAAAGGAGAAATACAATCTCTTTTTTTCAAAGCAGAAAAGACTAAAGAGAAATTCCGAAATCTGACAAAAAGTACATCCATTCCATATCAACAGTCCTATTTAGTTTTTCCAGAGTAAAAATTAATATTCCTTCATCCAATGAAGCTCGTCTACAATGCAAAATTAGTGAAATTTATTGCACTCTAGGACCGGACAAAAAAACAGAGTTTCACGCCTCTTCCCGTGTTTTGGGTCTTGCTAAAACAAAGTCAGCCATGTAAGGGAGGACCCATTATTTTTCTTATCCAGATGAGCTTCATTAAACGATGCGAGTGTAATTTTCCCTTAAGAAAACCGCTTTGCCTATCAATTTAAAATTTTTTCCACAACAACATCTTGACACCACCACACGATAGAAACCATTAATATAAAATTAATGCATTGAACAGAAAATATTAAAAATTTATTAGCCCAAAATGTAGTGCCGCATTATCAATTGGCAATTGAATAATGCATCAGCTGCTGTTGCATACAAGTAACGATAACGAGATTGAATACAAAAATTTAGAATTCTTCAGATAGTTAATCTTTTTATACAACTTCAGATAGTTAATTTCGTTTGTAGAACATATGAATAGAAATTAACCAAAGAAACAGAAGAAAAAAAACCGGACTAACCTTGGGATCGCCGGGCTTCTTCTGCAAGAGCTGATTCAAGACATCAATGCACTCAGAGTAATGCCCCATCTGGAAGAAGAAGGCAGCTTCCCTAGCGAGTCCCGCGGCGACCGGAACGTGCCCGTCGCCTCCACCTCCATCGTCGTCCACGACGGAGCTATCTCTCCCCAA
Organism: Houttuynia cordata; assembly: GCA_039654745.1. Classification (NCBI taxonomy): domain Eukaryota; kingdom Viridiplantae; phylum Streptophyta; class Magnoliopsida; order Piperales; family Saururaceae; genus Houttuynia; species Houttuynia cordata. The sequence goes on along the minus strand of CM077513.1, from coordinate 6,617,684 downwards.
AGGCGCACCCGACGGCGAAGGAGAAGAAGCAGAATCCATTCACGATGATCCGATCCGGGAACCAAAACCCTAGCAAATCGAAACCCTAGTGGCCGGGCGATTCCGGCGGATGAAGGAGCATCGGATCGAACGGAATCAAATCGTCGGGATCGGAATTAGGGCACTAAAATCCACTCCAATTCTGAGCTAGTCAAGAAATGTGGAACGATGCTGATGATGATTGGAGCAAGTGCAGCGGAGGGAGTCCATCGACTGAAGTCTGATCAAGCCCACCACTCTTTCCAAAGAGTACCCAAATTTCGATTCATAACCCAACACGTGTTTTATTTCACTTTACTATTACGGGGGAAATGTAGCGGGGTCCGCCGCAACGGATGGCCCCACTCAAATGTGTTGCTTTGATAAAAGATCTACTTGTTGTTATAGGGAGATCTGCAAAATCTTCTTTACTGAACTGTGATTTTACATGTGTAACTGAACTGTGATCTAAGGGGCCGTTTGGGGGCGTGAAGGTGGATTTTTGGGATTATCCACTTACCTGGTGGAATTTTTTGGGACTGGATGTTTTTAATTTTTCACGCCCCAAACGGCCCTCAAGCACACATATGAACTGATTTTAGTTCATTTTGGCAAACTAAATACTACTACTAATTCAAGACAGATGGTATATTATGAAAAATATTTTTTTAATTCCTTTTTTTCTATAACGAGGGGGGTTTGAGTCATTAGGACCCGATTACAAGGGCCAGACAACCAGCATCTTAGAGCACCATATCCCACTACCAATCCCCTTCCCCTTCAGTGCCTGTCCCTGTTCCAGGTTCAGATTTGGGCCTATGGCTTGCGTGTGTATAGACGTTATGGGGTCTTCTATATGCATCATGAGAGAGAGAGAGATTCATTTTTTTTTGGTGGACGAGATGCAACTAGTGCAACTTAGGCTGGACTGGGGTGTATAAACAAGCAGGTAATATTACACGTTGGGGGCTGTTTGGTACACCCCAACTTTTTTGGTCACTAGTGCCGGAGGATGCGCCGGTGATCAAAACAGTTGGTACATTGGCTAGTGTGTTATATCAGAACTCGTTAACAAGAATTACAATTCTAAGAAATAGAGAAGGCTGTTATGCACAGAGTATCCATGTATCCAGTAAGGGTTAATCTAATAGAGCAAATAACACAAGTAATTTGCACCTAATTGCATGCTTGAGCGGAGCGTGGCAAAAGGCAGCAAGAGGGCACAACAGAGAGCAAGGAGGAAAGCCATGAAACATTGAGGGCATTAGTAAAGAACTGGGTGGGAGAAAGGGAAGAAACATCCAACTCCATGCTTCACAAACATTTCCCATCGCTACAAATGATAAGCCTTGATAATATGCAATTACACTAACCTATTAAGGACGTAAACACTAAACTAACATCACATAATGCACCCGATTGTTCCTTGACAAACTGCACTGTAAGCCTTCACGGTGGAATTTCTTCTTTATGGCTAAGTTTTCCTTTTCAATTAACCTCTCCATAGTAACGCTAAAAGTTACAAACAAACAATTTAGGAGTTCATCGTCTGTAGTTCGCAATGCTTAAATTATATGCACATTTTCTTTCAAAGTACACTCAGCTTAGCAAACAAAAGCTCTTGCTCGTAGATCTGCTACAGATTTACATTATCCTCAACTCTATGGTGACGCTTCAACTCTTACAATGCTGAATATTGGATCCCTTCAAAGTCTTTGCAGGCTTGTAAAAATTGTTAGGTCATGAACACAAAACTGTTTGTCTGTGAAACTCAAGGGTAAAATACATACAGAAAATTAGAATAATGAGATAGCTCACTAATGTTAAACAGAACAAATTGCAGTATAAACACATTCTGGTATATGCATGCGACTTCACTTACTATGCGATAGTTATCCTTGCCACTTATCAAATGGCACAGGATAAAAACAGAAATCGTAGTGCTAAAATAATGTAATGTGATCCCTCCTCATCTCCCTTTAATCATTCTCCCCAGTCTTCGGCATCAAATAATAAAAACAAACCATCAAATAACATAACTCCCTAATACATGGAAAACTACCCCAAAAAATGAAGCTTAAAATTTTCAAAAAAGGACTACAAGTTCACAGTTTTAGAAAGCTCACCAATGTTTGTTCTCTGGATTTGTATGTGAACAGTTCAAACTGAATGTTTCATAAGATCAGCATCACAAGCAATCTTCCTATTATCAAGTATCAGTCAATCTCTAACCAGAAAGCATTAAACGTGAAATCTATAATGTGATTTAACATAATAAAAGCAAATTACCTCTTGCTAAATTTTTTTCTCAATCGCTACGACTACAGCCTATCTGTTTTGGTGCTTCACGACAAAGTTCATCTCAAAAGTGTCTTCCAGTCCACCAATGTATAAAAAAGAGAATGGACGCTTAAAAAATGCATAGGTCAACTGGATTAGTCTTAACTTTTTCACATGAGCAGTGGTATAGGTCCGTCCTTATAAGGACATGCTATAGTCCTTTCAGATTTTCAACCATTGAGAAAGTTATCTTTTCATCAACCACAGGCTATAGTTTCTGTCCAGGGTTTGGAAAAGCAGGGCAAGAGGATGCAGAGTGCCAACAAGGAAGGAGTTGCATTTTTTTCTCATATTCTTTTGTTTACGGTCATCAAGTCATCAAATGAAGAGTTATTCTTTTCTTCTCAACATCATTATAAAAGGGAGACTTGCATTTTCCTCTCATATGCTTTTGTTTACGGTCATCAGTAGGAAAATGAACAATTATCCTTTTCTTCTCAACATGCTCATGATGGATTCTGGAGTTCTCAACTCTGCGTCTAGGTGACAGGCTATGCTTTGCTTTTTGTAATCCAATGCCACCAAATTCAAATTGCTACCTACCTCCATCTTTAACCTCTTTGTAGACAGCTTACAGGGCAGATAATCAACATGCTCGTTATCTTTCTCAGTCTCCTCAATCAACTCAGCTTCCAGTGCACTCCTCCTGTTCTTGACAGCAGGCACCTCGCTAGGGTATGTGTCATCTATGAGGGCCACAACTGAAGCACCCTTATCAGCTGCAACATAAGAGCTTCTTCTAGGAACCTTTATCTTCCCTCTTTTTAAAAGACTATCTAAAACAGGGAGAAAGCTCTCAGGATAATTCAAAATGCTTTGCTTGCCATAAGTGGAGTTCCAAAAAGCAATTGTACTACATGATAAACAGGTAAGGTGGTGATAAATAGTTGCTTCTAAAAGAGGACAAAGAATATCAAGCAAAGAAGAATCAATGGCCGGAAGTGGCAGGTTTCTCTCAATACAATTCAGCATTTTGGTCCAGAATTCTTGAAGCTGGAAAGGGAGGTCATCTTCTAGTATCCCAACACCCGTGGGAGAAAATGGAGATAGCCATTGAACAAGTGCGTCTGACATCACCTGTAAGAAACAAAGAAGAATGTTCACTGCACATTCTATCGGTGACATAAGCATGCTGAAAGCCACAATTTCAACCTTAATAAAGACAAGGATATCCTGCATTGAAGAGAGTCTACTGACAAAGCAGGCCATGGCAGCAAAAATCCTGAAAATCATGTGCAAATAAAATAGTTAGCAGTATTTTCAACATGGATGCTTGGCAGCCAACAGTAAGTGTATTACCGTGAAACAATAGATATGTTGAAATAATTATTTTTTTCTGCAGCTGTATGTGAAATCCTCAAGAATCTGATGGCAACAGATAACAAAAAAGGAATAAAGGTCTTATCAAGGAAAAAATAAACGTAATCCACATGATGAAATTCTATCCAGGATTCCAAGCATTTTATAGTGCTACACTATTTTATCCAGTAAAGAGCATGCTTAAATGGAGAGGTAGAATATATGGATCTTGTTTGTCATTTTTTTTTCCTGCAGGTACATTCATCCACCTGCAAAACAAAAACCCTTCAATCATTCACAAACATTCAGAAATTGCCACTCACCGAGAGACTAGTTCAATTGCGTTTCTGATACCACTTCCTTGCTTCTTATTGTTATCCAACAGCTTGATCTGTTTTAGTACAAGGACAGCAATTTCTCCAAAAATAAAAAGGAAAACATAGTTGTTAAGTACCCTCTCAACAGTATAATCAGAAGTCACCATCAGCAGCGACATCAGCAATTCGCACAGACCATTACAGAAGCTATTAACAATTAGGACCTTCAACTGTGCTGCACAATTTGCAGAATTATAAAGTAGTTTCCATACATCCCCAATAACTTCAAGCTCAAGTCTGTCCGTACAATTGTCTAAGCAGCTAGTATTTATTGCTGTAGTTGGCCAAACATAGCACATAATCAACGGATAGCACAGTAACCAGTAGACCACTAGACAACCAGTCTGATCCAGCTCATTTTTAACAATGCTAAGATCCCTATGGGCTTCAATTTTCTCTTTTAGGTTCAAGGCTATTGACCTCCAAATATTCAACAAAATAAATGCCCCATCCTCTAGTTCTAACCCATGTATGTACAATAAACGAATCACAGCTTGCATATTTTCATAAGGATCACCCCAGGATAAAACATATTTTGTGAAGCGCTGTATTTTATCATAGACAGAATCTGTCTCTGGATGCTTAAGAAGCAGCTGAGCCAAAATGAAGTAATAAAGTATGGTCAAATAAACCTTAGGTGAAACTTTATCCATGTAAGAAAAAGAGCTGACATTCAGCATCTTTAAATATTCAGTGCAATAAGTAGAATTTAGACTACTAATGATGGTGAGGTCCAATGAGACCCTGTAAAGAGAAGTCTCCAGTTTGGAAGCTCCAAGGTTCTCTCCTGTGGCCTCCACAAACTGGACAGCTATCACTAGCAAATCATTCAAACCATCTTTACATGGTTTTGAGGTCAAACTTTCACATATATCCTTTACAAAGGTGAGAATTGTGGTTATACATTCCTCGGCCTCCTTGAAATGGACTGAAGGCATCTCTAATTTCCTAAGAGCTCCCTGTAGAACAGATCTGAAAATTCTCAAAGTAGCAGTCCAGCTCAACTTCAAACTTTCAGATGTCACTGTTGCTGCTGAAAGTTGATTAATGATGATCCAATTCATCTTAAGATAGAAGTCCAGACTACTGATATCCCAAGAGGACAATATGATGGAACAGTCTTCTAATGATTTGTTGCCGATCATGTTATGTCCGGGGAAAGAAGTTTGACTGGCACAGTCTCTAAATTTTGCAGAAGTTATTTGCTCAAGAAGATCCAGGCAGGAATTCCACAGCCATGTATTCCTCCCACAAAATCCTGCTCCAAAGATTACTTTCACAACAGGCTCCAAAGCAGCCTTCATGATTGACGGGTTAGTAAGGAAAATATCAAGTTTAATCAGCAAGTGACGCCACAGGTTAAAACAAGCTGAATGAACAGATAACTCGTATTTACTCCTTGCCAGAATTTTGATTAAAGGTGTCATCAACAGCTTTATGCTCTTCAAAAGGCCCTTAATTTCATCATTTTTGTTTTGTTGGAAATCAGTCCCTTCATGTCTAATTCCAATAAGGCCATCTACTAAAGCCTCCCATGCTACCTGCATGCTCAAGTATCAAATCCATTTTATTATGCAACTTACTAATACGTAATTTTTTTGTTAAAAGTTGTGCTTGATCATTTTATAATCAGAAATGACGAATTACACTGATTTTTTAGGTTGTGGCACAGAAAAAAGACAGTAAAGTCTTCATAATTCTTGGTCGATCAGACCTAAATAACTGAAATCATGTATACTCATAGTCAAAGGTTAACTTATGGATGCAGTTAGCACCTCATCCTTCAGGCATGTTCTCCAGTTTATTCAGCTATTCACTAACAATTTTGGCCCAACATGGAACCCATTGAGATAGGTCTAGGTGCTACTCTCTGGTCCTTACTGAAATTGATGGTTGAATTGGCTTTTATTTATACATTTAGTGTTTAGTTAAAAAATATTCAATATTGATCCAGCATGCTTGTCCTATTATATGTTGGCTCAACGATCAAATTATCTCCATTTTGTCCTTTCAGAAGGTATACAGATATTCTTAGCCAGGTAAAAGAAATGTTCACCAATTACTCGAAACATAATTTACTGCATAACAGGGATCGAGTGTCAAAAGAAAAAAGTAAAATACCAGGGATCCAGTCTGAACTTTAGGGTCTGAACTAGAAAATGCCATCTCAGGAATTTTCAACATTTCATTCAATAAATTCCTGTCCTTTATGATGGAAAATCCAAGTAACCGTACGAACCATCCCCATGCATGTATTGTCTGAGCATGCTTTCCCTGATCTTGCATCATGTCGAGCATTGTCAGAAGCAACTTTTGTTTGATGTCTCGTAGTAACACCTTTTGAAGAAGAATCCACGATACAATTAAATTTAATAAATTTTCACACCTTCCCAAAAAATTGTTCTACATTTTCATAATTGTAAAGTATGATAGTCCCTCCATCCCATATTAATTGTCTTATTTCCAAAAAGTGAACTTTATGGAAGGTAAGATGCACCTTAGACCACAATGAGACAAATATAACAAATTTAAGCACCTTTTTAGGGCAGAAAAAAACAAAACTGTAATTATTTACTATAAGGAGAAGTATATTTAATAGCCTCTGATTCGTAGGAGAGTGGGATATAAGACAATTACTGTGGAACAAGATTTCTTTAAAAAATGGGACAATTAATGTGGGAAGGAGGGAGAACTTGGCAATATATGCTCAATGACAAAGCACCCCATAATAAATTAAACTGAATGAAACCAATTCAGGAGATGTCTAAACACTCATTGCCAAAAAAATGGTTTACGATGAAGGGGAGGAAATATAGACCATTGTATTTATTTAATATATGCAGGTGATTCAATTCTGCCCATATATTCAAAATCTACTGCATGAAGTATGTGCTCTTTTAAATATAATTATCACTCATTTTGGCTCATAAGAAAGACGAGGCAAGTTTTCTTAATGTGATGTTCCACAGTGAGTATACTTTGAATTTATAGCTTTTTTTTAACCCCCCCTCCCTAGACCTACACCCTAAGGTGCCATAGATCATAGCAAGGCTCGAACCTGGGACTTCTCCCTCAACAGGGGAGAGGCCCTACCACCACACCAAATGGTGGTCCGGCCTTTTGTTTTATAGCTTAGTTATTCATTAATGGTATCAGTTCATAATGTCACAGCTGTTGAAAAAATTAAAGTTATCTTAATAATCAGACAAGGATACATTAGTAGCTCGCACATTATCCATTACAAGCAATAGTTTTACAAGTACGAGAGAGTTCAATGTGTTCACCCTAAATTATTAAAATATCTAATTAAATTTTTTACAAAATAGAATAAATAAAAACAAAAAGAGAACATAACCTAGTTTATAGAATCAATAAGAATACTCTTACTCCTCGAATGTCTTATGCAACTGATAACTAATGATTTGCTACCTCTTACTAAAGAAAGAAATAAAATCAACTACTTAAAATGAATAGCAAGTCTCATATTTGAATTTTCTTTTTCTTCTTAATTTTTTAACGGGAAATGAACAATGATTAGAGCACCTTAGATAAATTCAATGGTGGAGAGAAGATGCATGATTTAGTCTTCAAGAGACATCTCTCTGACATTTCTCTCTCTCTCTTGTCCGTGCTAAGGAGTCTTCTGTATATCAAAGGGGCCCAAATATCGGACATATCTCGTATCTTTTTATTAAGCTGACTCACCAACTTTGTCAGAGCCTGCAAAATCATATTCTAAACTAATAATAGATTCTATCAAGAAAAGGGTATGCTGAGAGAGAGAGAGAGAGAGAGAGAGAATAAATAAAGAAACATAGATGTCCATGCAACCTGCATTGCTTCATATGTTATTGACAGTGAATCAAATGGATTATCGAGAGCACGAATCACGGCCATCAATATGGAGTTCAAGTGAGACGACATATATGACACATTGAATTGCTGGATGGCAAAGCACCACACTGCTAAGTTGCAAATGACCTGCCCAAAATAAATAGGAATTTCAGATGTATAATGCAATGTGCAAAAGTAAAACATAACCAAAACGAGAGAGAGAGAGAGTAAAAATGGAAGATGGTTTAAAGAGAATAACCACCTTCATTTTCGTAGTCATAATCACTTTCACCAAGGATGATAAGACCAATATGGTATCACCATCTGAAATTATAGAGAAAAAATTAGTAGCAGTTTATTCAATGAAAAAGTTAATTAGGAAAACAAAGACAACGAAATATTAGAGAACTTATTCGGCATTGAATAATGCTTCCTGCCCTCCATACTAATATTCCTATTTGGTTTTCAAAAATTCAGTTCATTTTGAAAAACCAAATTGAAGTATCAATATGGAATGGAGGGAGTATGAAGAACGAAAGTAAATGTGGAAGAACAGAAACAGGCTGCAACAATGCGTATCTTTCCTTTACACAGAAATCCACCACATAAGTCATAGAACAAATGCAATTCATTTATACACATTCGAATACAGAAGGTTCGAACGTAAGCGAACCTGAAAAGGAAGCTACGAGGGTTGGGTCGTAGACCATGAAGCCAAGGCACTTCAATGCCTGCCCAGCACTGTCAGAGAGCGGCAGCAGTAAGAACTGAATAATGCCATTTTTAAAAAACTAGTACTCCTAAAAAGGAAATATTAAATCGTTAAGTTAGGAGAAGGAATACCGACATTTCTTCCTCACCGCTGAAGACATCGGAAGAGATGACGGAGAGAAGCTGCGGCGAGTGCTGCGCCATAGTCTGAAGCAAAAAGGGTTCGGCAACAGAGCGCTCTTGAAGCTGTAAGAGGGATGAGTATGCGGAATATTTGTCGCCATGGTTCGGGGAGTGGCGTAGCAGGAGGGACAAGACGTCGTCGAAGTCGGGTATTCGATCTACCGCCATTTTCAGGGTAAGGGAAACTGGAGAAGAGCAAGGTCAGGGCGGGAAAATAAGGAGATGTGGAGGAGCGGGGAGGTTTTACCCGCGCGCGGCATCGAGGTTGGTGGGCTCTGAGTGCTTTAATGGGCTTTTTTGACATCCTAGGTGGCCCATCCTGCGTCAGTTGGGCTGTGTTTTGGGTAATGGGCAATCTGTGCATAAAATTGGCCCTCTCACAACGCTCAAGGGCTCAATGTACGTTTGGAAGCTGAAATAGCTTTGTGAAAAAAAAAATCACTGCTAAAAATTTTCAATCGAAAGGAGGGCTGGCTGATTTATGTTAGGCTTGAAAAAAACTCACTGTTAATACTCACCTTTGTGTTTGTCACATTTTTCATATCTTTCAGGCCCTAAGGCAAAAATTTGTGACAAATTCCTCCCACAATTTTCACCTTTCAACATCAAATAATTTATACTTTTTTCAAGCCACACTTTTTTTAGCTTCCCAACGCACCCCTCCGCCCTTTACTTTATTAGTTCATTTTTTTATTTATATAATCAACGGAATGGGGGTTCTAAGTCATGACAACTTCAAGGGGCGCCCTGGCCAACACACCAACACCCTGTTGTTTTGGTTCATTTTTTCTAAACCAAATGAAACAATTATTGCACATCCTTTTCCACTTTTACTTCATATAAAAGAGAACAAAATGTTCAGTTACGAAAAAAAATGATAACCTGTGCCTTTTCAAGAGAGAAACCCAAAACGATAACATTCGGGTTCCCCTCTTGAAAAATCTGCACTCATTTACCAAAATTGTTGATGGTGCCGATCAGCATGCTAACAAAATGTGATTATGTATCACAATCACAAAAAATTATGCTCCAAAGCTCTTACAATCAAAATTTCAAACTGGAATATAAGTGACATGACATCATTGAACCACCACATTGCAAAGGGATTCGTTTGCTGTATTTAACCTTCGCTGTAGCTCAGCCACAAGTTGGTCTCTTGGAACTTCGTGTTCGTCCTTGACTGCAATTTCTTTTAGTTTTACCGTACCCTTCTTTAGTTCCTCTTCACCCACAAACACCATGAAGGGGATCCCACGCTCTTTGGCATAATCAATCTGCTTTAATGGTCTGTGCGTAATTGACCATTCTGCTTTCAAATTGGCATCCCGAAGACTGGTCACCAGATCAACAGCTGGTTCGAACAAAGCCTCTGAGTCCTTACCAACAGCAGCCAGCAAAACTTGTGTTGCAGTGGCACGAATTTTCTGCCAGGTTGAAAATGCAAAGAAATTACTTAACTAAGGAAAAAATGCAGATGCCGCTCAAAAACTGTAGCAACAAATCACAATACAACAAATTAGATACGCATGCCAACAAAGCTGCTATTTTTCTTGCCTAGTTTTCACAAGATGGGAAGGAGGTAAGGGTAACTAAAATAGCCAAACTTACAGGAGTTAGTGTTCAGTTTGACTGAAGCCTGATCACCTTTCAAGTCAAGTCGAGCTAGCTTGAGTTTGAAATCAAGCATACTAATACAAGCCAGCTCAATATAATACATCTCACTTTTTAAATCAGTAAGCATGCATACATACAATAAACATGCACACAAAAGACATCCATCTCATTACATTATTACATATGTTCTCATAGCAAAAAAGTTTTAAAAATACAAAATAACAAAATAATTTTTTGATGTTACAAACAATTATAGTATATTCTAATCTAATAAAAAAAAGAGAATTTTTTTCTGGGCAGCAGAGCCAAGTAAAGACTGCAATCTGGTTTGGCTTGCTATGAACCCAAAGTGCAATGCAGGCTTAGGCTATAGACTACTAAATTTGAAATCTGGCTTTGACAATAAGGCAATTCCCTTCTTTCCTGTCTCATTTAACTTTTCCATGTGTCTGCAAACAAAACTATTTTAAAAGCTTTAAACTTTGCAAAAGCCTTGTCCTTTTTACCTTCTCTATAAAAAAATTCTAGTACCTTGTTTGATCTCTCTTGCTAGGAAGCTTCCAATAATTCTAGACTGCACATTCTGCGTTTATTTGTGTTAGAGTCGTCAGTACACATCCTTAGTCATTCCAAGCATGCCTTCACGTGCAATGCTTATTTGTGTTTGCAGTTTGCACGTGCAGGAAGTTTTAGTGTTTATATAATTCATTATTCCCTCCGCCACATTTAAAGCTATATAAGAAAGTGGTTAGCTAACAAAAAATTTAAAAAAAACTTCTACGAGTAGATGCCACCCAACATTTCATAAATCATAGAAATACCAAAGAAAAAGTAATAGAGGATAGGTATTCAGTTTGATGCAAAAAAAGGATAGGCATCCAGTCAAGAGAACAAACCTACACTTAATGACTATTTAACTAATGGCAAGGACGATCCTCTGATACTAGATAGTTGGTAAGACAGAAGATGAGAAGATTACAAATCCAAAAGATAATTTTGACAAGAACATCACTTGTTGAGTGTGAAATGGAGGGTCACATAACTAATTTTACTGGAGTTCCTTTGGGTTGTTAGGAATGTCTCAACCAATTTAAAAGATATGTTCTCACCTGCTGCCTTTCACCTGTGGTAAGTTGTTCTTCCATAATTGTAAGTACTCTCTCTATTCCAAGGCTGGCTCCGACTGCCGGTACATCATTCTGTGCACCAAACTGTTTTACAAGATTGTCATAACGCCCACCCGCTCCAATAGAGCCAACCTAATAGTGCAGGCATAACAAGTCAATTGTGTTCTTTACATAACTGGAAATAATTCAAATCACAAAGTTTGGACTTAAGTCAATCTGGTCAAATAAAATTTCCGAAGTATGCCACATGCAGCTGTCAAAAGGAAGCTTCATAACCAACAACAATAAAAGAGAAAAGTTCATCTAAATAAAAAAGAAAAAAGAAAAAACTAAAATCCATTAACAATTGACTGGTAAACTGGACAAACACCCTATCCTAATGGAGGTATCCATACATAATTTCCAGATGCATCCACAGCACTTTTTTAGGTTTGGATATCGCATGCTATTGGTTCACTACATTCTAACTATTCCATTTTAAAAACGCCTGAAATAACTGAAATAACATATAAAACCCATCCATTGCCTGATATTGGTTCACCACATCCAACTTTTCCTTTAAATAATGCACGAAAAAAAACTGAAACAAAAGATACTATAAGTAGTCCATCTTACCTGAGTAGCACCCTTAAACACTGCTTCAAATATAACTCCAGTATAATAATCTAGTCCTCTTGCAAGACTCAAATCAAATACCACTTTATCAATGCACTTTGATTTGTTAAGAGCTCGGAATAAGAGCCCCAATTCTTTAAACGCTTCCACAGATCCTTTATTTTTCAGAAATTCGCTTCCATCTTGCTTTAGTTCAGATAATAATTCCAACGGATTCCCTTTCTTTTCAACAAAAATACCAATCTTGTTTGCGGTTTCTTCGGATAATCCCTTCTTTTTAACCTAGAACAAAGATATAGCAAATTAATAACTACAATATACTAGGACAGTTTTCTAAAATGACTGCACCAGAATGATGCAACTCAAACGACAAAGAAGGTTGTAGATGTCATCCCTCCAACATCCAAGATGAGTCTCCTTTTCACAACAATCTTTGTATCAAAAGAACGGTCCAGTTCAAGCGAATGGAGGCAAGGAATTTCAAACTATCTGATGCCTTAAGTCAATTTGGTGTTAGTTCCAAACGTGGAACTACTATACCATAGAATTGTACAACCATCAAATAGATTTCCAAATTAGAAATAGAATAAACTAAGTTGCACTTGATAGTCTTTGATGCTTTTGCACTTGATAGCCTTTGATGCTTTCACCCTAGATGCAATCTTTAAACAAATGGAGATCCTGCTACAATTGTTTTTTACAAAAATAAAGTACGTGAAAGGAGTCCATGTAAGCAAATATAATAATGAGAAAATTCTTACCAACTCATCCTTGACATCTTTGAATGGTAACTTGTCTAATTTATCAATACTCGAACAAACAGTTCTAAATTTTGAAGCAGGAACTCCACAGATTGCCATCATTCCGTCCAGCAATTTCCTGTGATTCAACTTTATCTGAAATGGTAGAAAATATAATTACATAAATAACCACAAAAAAAGGACAAAAATACGGAAGTTAAAAAACAGGCAGAACAAACAGTGAGAATTTACCGCATAATCACCAATATTTAGTTCATCAAGCACCTCCGTCAACACTTTAATCACCTCAAAATCATATTCCATTAGATCACATTTGCCAGCAATGTCGAAGTCACATTGGCAGAATTCACGGTATCTGCCTTTGGATGGGTTATCCCGACGAAACACTTTAGCTATATGGTACCTTTTAAATGTATTAATTTTGTTCATGGCCAAGTATCTAGCAAAAGGTACAGTTAAGTCATAGCGCAAGGCACAAATTTCACCACCCTGTAAACACAAAATAATGCAAGCAATTCACGAAACTTGATAAATAAAGAACCAGAAAAGCTTGTAATGTCATAGCAAGACTCACACATGAACGCAGTTGTGCTAAAAGACTTGTACTTCCACACATTATATCTTAGAAGATTGACATCTTCAGATGTAAAATTTTCTTTTTCAGAAAGTTTGCGCAATGGTTTTGGTCCTATAATTCAATAATGTGAAAACTTATTATATACGCAGATAATATACTTAGATTTTCCCCGTCAACCAACTCCAATCAGCTAGAAATGAATCCCTGTGCTAAGAAGATGCCCCCTCAACTAATCTATACTGCTATTAAAAGTAAAAGTGGTAGAACGGAAAATAACAAGTGTGTTCTCAAAAATACATTCTAGTAGTGTTCTACTTGATCAATGATTCTTGAAAGCAAGAATCCAACTCAGCATCTTGTGGGATTTGTAGATGAAGAAACTATTAATAATGTAGATAAATTGGGGATTAGGCTCCCACATAAAAAGAAATCCTAAAAGATTTGCAAGTAGATTTTCAATAGATGGTGAGGAACTAATGAAAATATCTAATATGGAATCTTAATGCTAATCAATAGTAGTGTAAAATGTGGTCCTCTAAGCTCGTGCAGTATTAATGATAATTAAACTGGATTAGTATTTTACATTATCAAGAATCCTTAATAAATTTTTTACTTGTGGCGAAAAACTAGGAAATTATATTGAGTCCCTGGCTCATGCTCATAAACATACACCTGTGAGGACCGTCGGATACCGATCCAGTGGCAGGCAATAACACCGGAGGCAAGCAGGTTTGAACCACCTACCCACCTTCCACCTCGATCCGACAGCTCACAGTGACCTAGCGCATGCCAATGTGCATGAGTCCCGACGCATATTATATTTTTATAACTATATTTTACAAAATTAAGACAGTAATTAACAATAAGGATTATTGTACTTCTGTAAGAACGTGCATTTTGCACAAGCAGTTTGACTAGTTTGATAAAACATACAAAGAAGAATGTATGGTATAACAAAGATTTACCATTTAGACACACAATGATATCAAAAATTTCTCTCAGAAGCTGACGAATTAAAGACAAAAGGCTTTAAAAAAGAATAAACCGATATGAATAAGGAAATCACCATAAGATAACTTTATAATGTTTATATTCTGATATTTAATGTACTTGTGTTGTAATCAGTCTAGGAAGATGAAGAGTCAGTCTAGGAATATGAAAGGTCAGGAATGTTGTAATCAGTCTAGGAAGATGAAGAGTCAGTCTAGGAATATGAAAAGTCACATCTTGTAATCAGTCTTGGAAGATGCGCCTCTCCTTCCTTATAAGGAGGACGTCTTCCTCCTTCTGGGTATGCAATATTAAGAACTATTCCTTCCCTCTCAAATCTCTTCTTCTCCTCTTTTGCGGATTCCAGTACTTGTGATCCTTACGGGTCACAACATTGGCATCGGAGCGTTGATCCACGGGAATTCATGCCTCCTCGCAAGCCACCCACAATGACTCAAGAAGCTCCATCGGAGCCGGAGATCGCCAAGGATCCTGCGAGCCCAAAAGCTAATCCCGATCCTACCCAGGCTGCCTTGCTGTCCGTCCTAACGGAGATTCAAAAGGAGCTCCGGGAGATTAAGCTTGCTCAGGCTCCTTCTCAGCCGCTCAAATCAGCCGCCGTGACTCCACCACCACGAGAGATGGGCAGCTCCAGCCGCCAAGATGGATTCCCTGGCATGGGAGCCTCTCTGCTCGGCAAGGCCAGCAGACAGTCCCTACCTTACGGGATTCAGTTGGGCTCACTCAACTCCAACGCCGACGGAGGGCGCCAGAGCGCCACCACAAGGGATACGCAAGGTGTTCGACGAAATGCTACAATGAACAACTGTGACCGGGCCTTGCATGACGAGTTGGACGATGCTTGGGACGAACCCCAGATGCCTCGCGGAGGCCAACGGAACAGCGCCGAGCCCCGATTGGCTCGCTTGCAGTTTCCTCGGTACAATGGAGAAGACGACCCTGTTGAATGGCTCTATAAAGCTGATAAATTTTTCTCCTACCAAGGCACCTACTCGGATGAGGAACGCTTACGTGTGGCAGCGTTCCACCTGGATGGTGATGCCTCCATATGGTATCAAGCGTTCGAAAAGGAGATCCGCTTTCCCACATGGGTGTCTTTCTCTGACGAACTGTGTATTCAATTCGGACCGAACGAGTTCCAAGACTTCAATGAGATGCTGTCCACCTTGAAACAAACAACTTCGGTAAGAGCATATTACTCAGAATTCATGAAAATTGCTAACAGGTTACCGGACGGGCCGGTGGCGGCATTAGTTGGTACATTCAAGCGCGGATTGAAGCCTGAGATAGCGGATGAAATGCGCCATTTTCCTTGCCACACAATGGGGGATGTGGTGCGGCATGCCCGAATTGAGGAAGAGAAATTGGGTCGTCAGAAGCGCGGAGGGCGAGGGGCCTGGAGCCCACGGCCACTTAGTCAACCCTCATCGTCAGCGGCTCCTGTTGTCAGCGCCAGTCCCAACCGGACCCCCTTGTCAGGCTCCATTCCCACTCCTATTCGCCGCTTAACTCAAGCTCAAATGGCAGATCGGAGGGCCAAGGGCCTATGTTTCAACTGCGATGAAAAGTATGTCCAGGGTCATCAATGTGCGGCTCGGGGCAGCTTACTTATTGAGGAGGTTGAGGAAGAGGAACCTGCTCCGGCTGAGGACTTCACCCCTGTATGTGACCCATTCCAGCCAGAGATCTCGGTGCACGCGTATTCCGGCACTTTTACTCCACACACCATGCGTGTGCAAGGCATGTTAAAACGACAGCCAGTGGCAATTCTGATTGACAGTGGTTCGACACATAATTTCATTAATGACAGGGTGGCTCATCGACTGGGTTGCTATGTTTCTGACGCCACCCCATTTGATGTCCTTATTGGCGATGGCAAACATCTCCGAAGCTCGGGTGTGTGTGCTCAAGCCTCCCTCACCATTCAAGAGCATACCTTTACCACCGACCTGTTTCTCCTTCCAACCAAAGGAGCGGATGTGGTGTTAGGCGTGCAATGGCTCCAAGAATTGGGCGATGTAATGTGGAACTTCCGCGAGCTAACCATGGACTTTGACGTCAAAGGGAAAAGGGTCCGTATACGGGGAACCCAGCCCGGCACCCTTCACTCAGCCCAGGCCGTAGACTCCTTCAGACGGTTCACACCTCAAGGTATGTTTCTACAACAGCGATCAATGGGGGATGTGGAGCAAGGGGAACTTCCTCCGGACATGCGTATACTCCTGGAGGAACATGCGGATATCTTCTCTGAGCCCACCGGCCTTCCTCCCCAGCGGGCCCATGACCATCACATTCCTCTGGTTCCAGGGGCTCAGCCGACGAACATCCGGCCATACCGCTACCCCCACATTCAGAAGGCTGAGATCGAGCGGCTGGTGGGAGATATGCTGACCACAGGTATTATTCGTCCCAGCAACAGTTCCTTTTCTTCACCAGTTTTGCTTGTGCGTAAGAAAGACGGCACCTGGCGCTTCTGCGTGGATTATCGCGCCCTGAATGCTATTACCGTCAAAGACAAATACCCCATTCCGGTGATTGAAGAATTGCTTGACGAATTAGCAAGCGCACAGGTCTTTAGCAAGCTTGACTTGCGTTCTGGGTATCACCAAATCAGGATGCAGGTTTCGGATGCGCACAAAACTGCGTTCCGGACCCATGATGGCCACTTCGAATTTTTGGTAATGCCATTTGGGCTGACCAATGCCCCCGCCACTTTCCAGAGTTTGATGAATGACATTTTCAGGCCATTTCTCCGACAGTTTGTATTGGTATTCTTCGACGACATTCTTATCTACAGCAGAACTTGGGAGGAGCATTTGGGTCACCTCAGGTCGGTCTTCTCGCTCCTAAGAGCTAATTCTTTATTTCTAAAATGTTCGAAGTGTTCGTTTGGCAGTTCTCAGGTGGAATACCTTGGTCATATCATCTCATGTGACGGTGTCGCCACAGACCCTTCCAAAGTAGCCACCATGTTATCCTGGCCGACTCCCAAGTGCGTCAAGGCGTTGCGCGGCTTCTTAGGGCTGACGGGCTATTATCGCCGTTTTATTAGTCACTATGGAACTATTGCAGCACCACTCACGGCTTTGTTAAAGAAGGGTGCCTTCAACTGGACCAATGAGGCACAAATGGCCTTCGACCGACTCAAACAGGCTATGGCCCATGCGCCAGTATTGGGACTTCCTAACTTCAATCTTCCGTTTGTGGTGGAGACTGATGCTTCTGGTACTGGTCTTGGGGCTGTCCTCTTGCAACAGGACCGTCCAATTGCCTTTCTGAGCAAAGCTTTGTCGCGCCGCACTCTTTCCTTATCGGCCTATGAACGGGAGATGTTAGCCATTATTCATGCTGTGACCAAATGGCGCCCATATCTGTTGGGCCGACGGTTTACCATACGGACCGACCATCAACCTCTGAAATATTTCTTAGAGCAAAGGGTGTCTACTCCGGCCCAGCAACGATGGGTCTGCAAGCTATTGGGTTATGATTATGAGATTATTTATAAGAAAGGAGCCAAGAACACTGTTGCAGATGCACTCTCTCGACGGCCCATGCCAGACTCTTGTATGGTCTTATCCGGCCCCACTTGTCCGTTCATTCCGGACCTTCAACAAGCATACGCGGAGGACCCGCCCACCAAGGAGTTGGTCCGTCGTATCCAAGCTCAACCAGCCGCTGAACCCCCCTATGTGTGGCGGCATAACCTGTTGTTTTGGAAGGATCGCTTGTGGGTGTTGTTTTGGAAGGATCGCTTGTGGGTGCCCAATTATGCTGACTTGCGTCGATGCATCATTTCACATTTCCATGACACACCCAGTGCAGGCCATGAAAGATCATTTCGCACATATAAGAGGGTGAGCCAGAGTTTTCTGTGGAAAGGGCTACGTCGTGCCGTGCAGGATTATGTATCCACTTGTGATATTTGCCAACGTTCCAAGTCCATGACCACGTCTCCTGCCGGCCTTCTTCAGCCATTACCTATTCCGGCTAATATTTGGGAGGATGTTTCTATGGATTTCATTGAAGCTTTACCACTCGTTCAGGGCAAATCTGTCATCTTGGTAGTTGTTGACCGGCTATCGAAATATGCTCATTTTTGTGCCTTGAGCTATCCTTTTACGGCTCGTACGGTTGCGGAGGTCTATGTGCGCGAGGTCGCTAAGCTCCATGGTATGCCCAAGACCATTGTGTCCGACCGCGACCGTGTCTTCTTGTCTAATTTCTGGCGTGAATTCTTTGCTCTCCAAGGTACGCAATTACATATGAGTACAGCCTACCATCCACAGACAGATGGGCAAACGGAGGTGGTGAATCGCTGTTTAGAGCAGTATTTGAGGTGTTTCGTGGGTGATCAACCCCGCCGTTGGCTTCAGCTCCTACCGTGGGCTGAGTGGTCCTACAACACCGCCTACCATACTCGTGCGGGCTTTACTCCCTTCAAGGTTGTGTACGGTCGTCCTCCGCCGACGGTCCTTTCTTATGTTCCCCATCGTTCAGCTATTGCTGAAGTGGATTATATGCTTCAAACTCGTGATGAGGTGTTGCAGCAACTTCGGCGCAACTTACAATCGGCTCAGAATCGTATGAAACAGGTTTATGATCGCCACCATACTGATCGCGTATTTCAGGTGGGCTCACTGGTCTATGTGTCCCTTATGCCCTTGCGCCAAACTTCCTTAGCTTCTATTGACAACAACAAACTGGCCCATCGTTATCATGGACCTTATGAAGTGATTGAGCGCATTGGGCCGGTGGCGTATCGTCTTGCTTTGCCACCGGGCTCCTTGGTACATCCGGTGTTCCATGTGTCTCGTCTCCGTCAGTTTATGGGTGATCCCCTTTCTGTGGCTAACGTTGCACCTGTTCAGCGGCATCGGAAGTTCCATCCCCTGAATTTATTATCGATCGCCGCCGTGTTCGTCGTTCGGGTCGCATTGTGACGGAGGTGTTAGTCGCTTGGCAGGGTCAGCCATTAGAAGATGCAACCTGGCTCCTCGAGGATGACTTTCTGGCACGATTTCCATCATGGACGCCTTGAGGACAAGGCTGCAGCGGAGCGTGGTGGAATGTTGTAATCAGTCTAGGAAGATGAAGAGTCAGTCTAGGAAGATGAAGAGTCAGTCTAGGAATATAAAAGGTCAGGAATGTTGTAATCAGTTTAGGAAGATGAAGAGTCAGTCTAGGAATATGAAAAGTCACATCTTGTAATCAGTCTTGGAAGATGCGCCTCTCCTTCCTTATAAGGAGGACGTCTTCCTCCTTCTGGGTATGCAATATTAAAAACTATTCCTTCCCTCTCAAATCTCTTCTTCTCCTCTTTTGCGGATTCCAGTACTTGTGATCCTTACGGGTCACAACAACTTGTTTAAGACTCTGAACAAAAAGTGTAATGAATCACAAACAAGAACAGAAAACTTCTATACTACAAGACCGAATTAATTGGAAAAGTTCCCACACTATTTGTATGGTAAGATTTGGGAGTAGCAAAACAATGGGTACCTAAAACAAAAGGGGGAGTTGGTTCTGTGCCTAAGTGACAAAAGCTGAGCAAGCAAATTAAGTAAAAAAATAACAAAATCATTAGGAAGTCGCACCAATATGCATTCCTATAATGCAGACCTGGTCGGCAAGATCGTAGATCAATTTGGAGTCTTCCCCATATTTTCCCATGAGAGTCTCTCTCAGCTCAAAAGTCGGAGTGTCCAAAGCCACAGCTCCATACTTCTTAAATACATTTACTATGATGCCATATGCTCTCTCTCTTACCGCCATTTGTTCCTTTGTAAAGTCCCGAGTTCCCTAATAAGACATGAAGGATGCTTTAGGGTTGAATGAATGCAAGTCACACTATTTGAAATGAATGATAACAAAGCAACTAATAAAAGGATAAACCGAGATCATCTCCCACAATTGCATTTAAAGTACACTTTTGGCCTTTGAAAATAGTATCCACTTCTTTTTTTTGGAAAATTAATAGTGGTAGTATCTACTATTATTAATAGTATTCTTTTTTTAATATTACCTACATCTTACTTTAGGAATTTTGGGAAGTCTCCTGGCTTCATTACTTCCCACAATTTCTTCGACCATTCTAACAAAGGAATCAAGTCCCTCATCCACCGGATCCATAAGGGCAGAGAGCTTGGCTGTCGAATCAATCAAAACTGCAGGATTTCCCTCAGACAATTTCACAAGCTTCTCTTTGAAAAATGCTCTGATGATTGCAGTACCCTTACCCAAAACCTTGTTCTTTTTCTTCTTCTTCTTACTATCCTTCTTCTTTCCAACACTATCAGCGCCTTCTCCATTCATTTCATTATCCACTTGGGTTTCCTTATTGCAATCATCATCACTCAACTCCAATGAAAATAAAGCCAATGCCACCTCCCATGCGAGAAGAATCCTCAACTGACCAAGAGCAACATACGTTTCATGGAGTAGCCCGGCAATGCAATCAGATTCCAGGAAGACTTTTGCTAAAAGAGATTGAATCTTCTTTCCGACTTCGCAGACTTCACGACAATGATTCTCAAAGAGTTCGAGTACCTGCAACTGCAATTCACTAGCTATTGTCTCCACAATTAGCTTGCAGCGATCAAAGCTTATCTCGCTGACCGCCTGGATTGAGACCACGAGCGGCGTCAAGGTAGCCAACAACTCCTTCGGCTTCACTAGATCCTTCGAATTCAGCCTCACCCGAGCCCACTTGTGAACGGACCTCACAGCGCACCTGAAACTTCCATGGACATCGGGAATGTCCGCCACCTCACACCTGGCATCCCGACCAAAGGCGACGAATTTGGAACCCAATAACAAATCCTTCAAGTCGCTCGCCACGTCTGTGGCGTCCTTGTCCACGAACCCGTCTCCCATATCCGGGAAGTCGAACTGCACAACGCCGGCCCCAATGGCCTCGCATGACAGAGCTGCAAAAGCCTCCAGGACCGGAACCAGCGCCGAGGACGAGCAGTCAAGAAGCGCTACGGTTCCAATCAAGTCCGCCGAAGCAGAATCCAGTACTGATTTCTCCTCCTTGGTGGCAATTTTAGAAATGGAAGAGACATCCAGGGTCCCAGACGGCTCGTTCAGAATCGCGGCGATCAATTGCGGGATGTGCGGGCGGCGGAGGGTGTCGGAGGAGAGGAGGAATTTCCTCAGAAGGACGACGAGGGCGGCCCGGGATTCTTCGAGGGACGGCGAGGCCGACGCCGGAGCTGCGGCCTCGGGTAGGGAATCACGGGAAGTGGGAGGATGCTTGGAATATTGGGATAGCTTGGTGAGAATGGAGGAATCGTTTTCGACCGGGGTCATGCCGCGGGCGACGGAGGAGACGGAGGCGGAGGAGAGGGCGGCGCCCCGCCCGCCCACGGTAACCGACGCCATTCACGACAACCTACCGCGAGCGAGCAGATGGGTGTTTGGATGTTCAGGGTTTTGGTTGCTCTGCGAAATGTTAAGGTTTGAGAAATGTTACGTGCGCTCGCTGCGACCCGCTTCCTCAGTCGCTCTCCCGCGCGTAGCATATAATAAATCAGTGCGCGCTCGCGCACTGGTCGTGCTTGGTCTTTCCTAAACGATACCGGGTTCGGGTTTGGTAAAAACCTGAATCAAGCCCGACCGAGTGGCTTTCCTAATGCCCCCGGATGTTTTAGGCCCGGTTGGTTAGCACTTTTTATAGGAGAATCTAAGTTTTCTAAAAAAGATGTTTGGTTGGTAAGCATATACTTCATTAGATGAATTTAGGTCACGGTGGTAGAAATTGTAATTTATAGAAAAAAGACACAGGCGTTTATAAAAAAATGCGGTTTCATGTAATTCCACCATAAAAAGTGAATTGAAATTCTTTTGTTGGAGATTTACCAAAATAGGCTACCAAACGGAGCCTTAATCTCATGTTCCTGTTTTCTGTATGCTACCTTCAAGTAGTAAGGTCTGTTTGGTTAAAAAATTTATAAGTGGAAAATTTGAAAAGAAGCTGGAGAAGAATCTAGGTGTTTGGTTGAGAAGAAGTAGCCTTTCGAGAATAACTTAGGGCTCGATGACATATTTTATAAATAAACATGAAAGGGAGGGCAATTAATAAAAAAATACGGTTTCAAATGTCTTTTTTTCAAAATTACAAAAACTACCGTTAGAAAAAATCAATCTAAGTGAAAGGTGGATTCTTTTGGAGGAGATTTTCCAAAAGAAGCTGGATTCTTCTAAAATCCAGCCTCTTTTGGGCTACCAAACAAGCCCTAATCGTTGTTTATGGTAGAGCATAAGAGGATAGAATATTAGTGGTCGCTTTAATCTTTTCAAGTGAAATCTATGTTGATTCGCTCATGAATTAAGCTGATCATGCATGCAGCTATATATTTATCGTTTTTTTTTTTCATGGTGTGCCAGTTTCTCAGTTGTGTAAATTATGGTGTCAAAGCAATTTACTTTTGTATGAATGAATGGTAGTGTGTGCATGTTGGAGAATTATAGGCAGGAAAATTCGATTTCAGAATTTGTTCAAACGATTATACGCTCCTCTGTTTTTCTGGTTTCTTTAGATTCCTAGGATTTACTGTTTTCAGTGTTTTTTGGTAAACTTTTTTGGTTTTCTTGCTTTCATAGCAATGAGAAATAATTTTTTGAATAAAGGTCTGCTTTACGAGAATGAGCATAGGTATATTGTAGTTCCCTTATTTATGTATGAGGGATTTCATCGTAGTGAGGGGAGGAAGAAAAGCTAGATAGGGTTTATAGAGATTAGTCTTAAACTAAGCTGAAATATGAGGGATATGTCCTTTACAATTTTTAGGCATGAGTGCTAATACCAAGTAGAGCAAGGGAACTTAAACTTGGAATTATTGTAGAAATAAGATTCTACCTTTAGAAACATAACTTTGGTAGGACTATGACTAAACTCGGGAAGACTCCACTATAGCATTACATAGAAAGAAAGATGGTAACAAGTGTACCCTTAAAAATGGCCTTTATTGAATCAAAACAGGCTACAACTGTGATCTATCTTGTGCATATAACTATTTTGAAAGAATTTGGATCCCCTGATTTGACATTCCTGGACATTTTAAAGGTTCTCGTATGATCTTAATAATTTTTTTTATAACTTAATAACTTTTAATATGTACAGCAAATGTGCTACTGAGAATTCAATGAATCATTGAAATCTTTAACTTGTCCGTGACACTGTTTTGGAAGGAACTTCATGGTGATTGAACTCTACCCACAACCACCACTGACTCATTTAGTAGTTCTTAAAAGAGGGGAAAAAACTTCTGCACAATCGATTCGAGAACAGTAGAAATAAGATTGTAACTTGGCCTACTAAATCTAGAAAATTCACTCTGCCTTCTCTGCAAAACTTCTACGGATTGCTAGAATTTTGTTTGGGCATGTCCCATGCATATATGCATGGACGTGCACTGTGTGTCTGTGTATGTTGTTTTTGGAGAGAGATGCTGAGATAACATGAGTAATCTGACAACTAGTGTTAGCAAGATATGTAGTCCAGTCGATGGAGATGATGTTATGTGCTGTTGATCTGTGGTAATACAGATTTGGACAACATTGCTAAAAAAAAAATTGTACTTTGCTGTTGTATTGTATATCTATTTTATAATTTGGCACAAGAACATGCTTAGAAAGCCCATATTCTATGATGCCCTATAAATTAGTTGTATGAATTTCATTTAAGAGGAATGCATTGTTCATCGAAAATTGTCATATGCCACATAATTTGTAGTCGTGACAAGCTGTGTAGTTTTCTTTTATCATTGACTGCTTAATTTATTTTTCTTGGTTGGCTGGGAGAATATGGAACTATAAGCATTGAAAGAGGCCATTCATTGAACTGATTGCAGGTAGACAAGAAACTAGAGATCCATTCCTCAGTAGAGATGGTGGTAGCCGAAATTGTGGCCAAAAAGGTAATCACTGGACGGCAAAATGTCCCTACAAGAAGGACGACAAGCCTCCGGCACCAGACGCTCCAGATCCTGCAAGAAAAGACACATATGTTCCTCCTGGCAGGAGAGGAGCAAGTGAAACTGAGATGAGGCGGAGGAAGTCAGGCTCACGGGTGCCCTCAGCTCGAGTCACCAATCTCTCTGAGGACACCCGTGAGCCTGACTTGCTGGAGCTTTTCCAACCATTTGGACCAATTAGTCGTGTTTACGTGGCTGTGGATCAGAAGTCTGGTATCAGTAGGGGATTTGGTTTTGTCAATTTTGTTTATAAGGAAGATACAGAGAGGGCAATTAACAAGCTCGATGGTTATGGGTATGACAATCTCATCATCAGGGTCGAATGGGCGACTCCAAGATCAAACTGAGTATGTTCTTTTTCTTTTTTTATACAAGTTAAGAGAGTTATCTGAAACATATCAGCAGTTACCAAAATGGTTCTAACGTTCAATTAAGATGATTAGTCTTCAATGCCTTTGTCCTTCTCAGAAGTGATTCTCTGTTATCTGTAGTATTGCTTTATCATTCTATCAAGTGAAAAGATCTTGAAGAAATTTATTCTGGCGGAGGAAAGCTTTCATCTCCTCAGTGCCAGAGGTTTTTGTGCATCATTAGAACTAAACTTATCCTAATGTAAAAACTAGCTGAACTACACAGCTAGTTCAGTCTAGGACCGAGAAATGGAGCCCAATGAGGTCTGATTTGACCCCAATTTAAGCTTAAAGGAGGTTAACCTAGTTCACGTAGTTGTGGTTGACAATTCTGCTTCTATTGAATAATCCCCAACTGATTCATCATGATGATAACTATGGATGATGTTGCTGATTTAATAAGGTGATTTTTCACAATGCTTGTTAGTTGGCCTTTGTCATTCAGGATGGTGCCAGCCTAACATCCAAATATATGCCAAGAAATAATTAGTTAACTAAATTGGAAAAATCAACGGAAAGTTCTTACGTTTATAAGCAATGTGGTTCGTAAATCAGCATGACATGAGGCTCCATTGGAATTGTCCTCGCCAATAATCTGGTTTTGCTAAAGAGTCTCAAGCCTGGTCCAGGGACAGGAATGAGGTAGGGCGCTTCACCCCTTTGTCCTTCAATTTCCGGTGCTCCCTTGGTTAATCCTTGTTCAAATAAAATCAGCCCTGTGAAACTTCAGCTCACAGGAGAAACTGTAATGGTTACGTAAAGAAATACATCAAGTATAGAGAAAACCTCCAAGTGCGAAGCGTGTTCATACAATAGTTATTTGTGGAAAAAAAGGTAAAGAGGGAAAAGAAAAGTTATTCGTTTTTGTCAAGTTACATGTTGCCTGCTAAAT